>ML675623.1:20870466-21159943 GCA_007922155.1 Mesoclemmys tuberculata | reverse complement strand
TTGCGTTCCCTTCCCGCCTCCTCCTGCTATATCCGGGCACTTCCGCTATCGCACGCATGCGCAAAGCGCGCCCCATGGCAACAGCGGCTCCCTGGCAACCGGGTCCGGCGGGAGGAGAGGAGAGAGACTCAGGGGCGGGGCTCGGCTCGGCTAGACGTCTCCCGCGGCCGCTGCCTGGGCCCGGGCCTGGCCTGTGGTGGGGGCGGGACGGTAACGCAACCGCGGGCGGGGGGCGGGGGGCCGGGGGCCGGGCTCCCTGGCACTGCGGTGGTGCGTGCCTGCCAGCGCGCCTGGGAGATAGCGGGTGAGGGGCCCCTGGGACTGAGATATGGGGGAAGGGAGGCAGGGAGGGGGTGATGACCCTGAAGGGTCCCAGACACGGTGAAATGGGAGCTTAGGGGCCCCTGCCACTGGGTTTTAGGGGTGAAGGGCCCTTGGCATTGCTCATAGGAAGTGAGGGGCCTCTGCCGCTCCTGAGAAACGGGGGGAGAGGGGCCTGTGGCCCCTGGATAGCTGGCGGCTGAAGGGCCCCTGGCACTGAGATATTGGGAGGGGTAATGGTCCCTTGGCAGTGGGTTGTGGGTTTACGTGATACCTGTAACTACAGCAACCGCTCAGACTACTGATTTATGCCAGCACACTCATCTTTACTGTCACCTCGTCCCTCGCACCCATTGTCTGTTCGTTCACGTGTTGCATTTTCTTGTGGCCGTTAACTGCAAACTGTGGAGCAGTGAATGTCTATTACAATTAGAAAAACCAGATGGTTGAGGTAATATCTTTTGTTGGACCAGCTTCTCTTGGTGACAGAGACAAGCTTTTGAGCTTACCAGATGCATAACTAGGCATTTTAGTACATAAGGTGAGCAAGTATATGTGTGCCCCCCCCCACCATTTTTTCATCATTTTTCCTCACCATTTTTTCACCCCCACACCTTTGCACGGTGGGAGGCTGAATGCAAGGTGGAACAGATTGTTTTGCGTAAGTGGTTAGCGTATATTGTAAGAGACCTTTCAAGGCAGTGTATGCCTTTCCAGTAGTAGGTGAAGGGGAGCTGGGGAGAGAGGGTTAGTGGATTACAGATTGTTGTAATAATCCAGTGTCTCTGTTCAGGCCACGATTTGTAGTGTCTAGCAAGGTAAAGAATTTAAGCTCTCATGTTCATCTTTTGAAAGTGTTGTGTAGTTTTCCTTTGAGGATGAGGACTGATAGGTCAGATATAGCGTGGTTGCTTTGTAGAAAGCATTCACCTATAGATGACAGGTTATTTTTAGTCCTGGTTTGAGCAGGGGATTGGACTGATGACCTCCTGAGGCCCCTTCCAACTCTAATATTCTATGATTTTTGTCTTTTATCCTTTTCCTGCACATTGTACAATGACCATTACAATGGATTCCTGATTACTGACTGGGATCTCTAAACATGCATTAAAGAATAAAAGGAGGATATTTATTTCCACTTAATCATCATACCACACTGTTTCTGCAACTGAACAGCAGCTGCCAGGATACCTATAGTCAAAATACCTTTTAAGTTCCTTCTTCAGATTATTATCCAAATATAAAGGAATGATAAAGGTTCTTCTTTGCAAGGGAAAGTCTGGACATTGGTAGAAGCAGATGGAAAGAAGAAAGTGCAACCAGAGGCATGTGACCTGCAAGGTCTTTGCAAACCACCAAGAAGTACTCCTTAGACCATGGCTTGAGAACCATTCCAGTTTTGTAATTGTGTCAGAATTAAAGGACACAATTTCTCTGAGCCTACTTCAGCATAACATAAATCAGAGTTTTATCCTGAAAAATAAATCAGCGTTTTCTGGGCTAGCCTAGAAGGAATTAACTGAAGAAATCTCAGAGCCATTGGCAATAATATTTGCAAACTCATGGATGACAGGAGAGGTCCTGCAAGACTGGAGAAGAGCTAATCCTAGTCCCCATCTTTAAAAAGCGGGAAAAGGTGGAGATGGGGAACTATAGACCAGTCAGCCTGACTTCAGTACCTGGGAAGCTACTAGAGCAAAGTATAAAACATTGTTTGTGAATACCAGCAGAAGTTAGTAAGAACAAAGAACATGGATTTAGTAAGAACAAATAATTTCCTTCTTTGAAAGGGTAACTATTTTGATGGATGAGGGAATACTATGGACATAATATACTTAGACTTCAGCAAGGTTTTTGTCATCCTATATGACATTCTGATAAGTAAGCTGGAGAAAGGTGGGCTCGGCCGAACTATCATGAATTGCATACGGAATTGGTTAAACTATCACAAACAAAGAGTAACTATTAATGGATTTACGTCAGATTGGAGGGAGGCTCAAGTGGGGTTCCACAGGGATCTGGGTTCCAAGTCCGGTATTGTTTAACATCTTTATTAATAACCTGGATGTAGGAATAGAGAGCATACTTATCAATTTTGCAAATGACACAAAGATGGGGGAGGGGCTGCCAACACGTTGAAAGATAGAGTTATAATTCAGAGGGATCGTGATAAATTGGAGAACTGGGCTATAGACAACAAAATGAAATTCAGCAAAGACAAATGTAAGGTACTACAGTTGTGGAAGAAAAACAAAATGCACAAATACAGAACAAGGGATAACTGGCTTGGCACAGCACTGCTGAAAAGTATCTGGGAGTTGTGGTGGATCACAACCTCAAAATGAATCAGCAATGTGATCCTGTTGCAAAAAAAGCAAATGCTATTTTAGAAAGAAAGTAGAGAAACTGGAATGGATCCAGAGGCAAGTAACAGATTATTAAAAGGATGCAATGCAAGCCGTATGACCAAAGGCTGAAAGAACTGAATATGTTTAGTTTGAAAAAGAGGAGATAAAGGCAGTAAATGATAGCAGTCTTCAAACACTTGAAAGGCTGCCATAAAAAAGATGGAGGCAAATTGTTCTCTTGCCACTGAGAGCAGGACAAACGTGAATGGGTTCAAACTACAGCATAGCAGATTTAGATTAAATCTCAGGAGAAACTTCCTAATGGTAAGAACAGTTACAATGGAACAGACTGCTTAGGGACGTTGTGGAAGCTCCTTCAGTGGAGGTTTACAAAAGGAGACTGGATAATAGCCTTTTGTCTTGGATGTTTAGACACAATAAATCCTGCATTTTGGTAAGGGGGTTAGACTAGATGACCCTTGTCAAAAGTGAGAAAAATAATTAACCTAATATCAGTTT
Source organism: Mesoclemmys tuberculata (assembly GCA_007922155.1). Taxonomy (NCBI): domain Eukaryota; kingdom Metazoa; phylum Chordata; order Testudines; family Chelidae; genus Mesoclemmys; species Mesoclemmys tuberculata. Next base: position 21,156,755 of record ML675623.1, on the reverse strand, counting down.
AAATGGAGGAAGAGGGAATGGTCAGAAAAGGCAGACTTTTTTGAACTAGGGAGTCCCCTTTTAAACCTCTGCCTCTGGAACGTTCAGAGCCACAAGGTGTGATTCATGGATTCTCCAACAAGCACAGTTTCCAGAAGGTTCCATTACTATCTTGCACCACAGGGCATCTCTCAATAGTATGAATGTGTAGAAGGTCATCTCAGAGAACTCAGGTTATTTGTAAATTACATATTCCAGAAATCTTGACATAATAAGGTTGAGGGTAGAGACCTGACCTTTTAGGTACCAAGCTTAATTCCACATGGAAGCTACACAAAAGAAACTAAAGAGTGAGAGCAACCAGGCATAAGGAGTAGAGTTAGACTCTCTGACCATCAGGGCACGTACTTAGCAAACTACTTAAGTATATATACCTAGTTTAAAGCATGTGATTAGACCAACTGACTTTGAGCTTACTCACATACTTAAAGTTAGGCAGGTAATTAAGTATCTTGTTGAACTGGGGCATTGGTGAACAAACCCTTCCAATAGTTTTGTATGCACTGGTTTCAGAAAGTTTCTGAAATTTTAATAAAAAATTAACAAGATCGTGGTAGTATCCATGTTGAAGGCTCTGACTCAAGTTTCAACCTGCAAAGTCAAATTGTGAGTGTCAAAGTTACAAATGTGTCAAAATATTTTCTGTTCTGAAGCTTTCTTCTTTTACAATCAGACAATAGGATAAAGTGATGATTGATACTGGAATTATGACTGCTCTGTATCTGAAATGTTTCTCCTTTCAGTGTATAATTGCTGCCATTGAGGACAGACAGACAAGAGAAGACAAGAAGCTTCTTTACAGTCTATAATGTATCCTTTTAGATTATATTTCATGTACATTGTATGAGGAGGCACTGGTCCAGAAAGAAAAAATATGTAATATCCTCCTTTAGACTTAAAGTTTAAACAAATATCAGATTCCTGACTTAGCTACCAGAAGTTTTATTTTACAAACTAAGGCCCCAATCCTGCATTCTCATCTATGCAGATGGATCCCTGAATCCTTGTGGAACGCCATTGGGTTTAGTGCAGGCATAAGGGTCTACTGTGTGATTAATATGGCAGGATTCAGACCAGAGAGAATTTTCTTTTTTGTTTTTCTTTAAAAGGAGCTCCAAGGCATTTTAAATATATATTAATATTTCTCCAAAGTCCTTGGGAACATTTGCTCCAAATGCCAGAACTAAAAAATTTTGAGAGTGATCATAGTCTGTACTAAGGACTGAGAATTAGGGATTTACTTTTGGGAAACATTCAACAATGTGGACAAACATACCATTATATACAAATAATTTAATTTTGTCTTTTGAAAAATAATTAAGGATAACAACAGTAAAACATGCTAATGAGGAATTATGATTTTGAGGAGGCTTTTAGATTCAATATATTTTTTTCTCTGAGAAAGTTAGCTTGAATACGTCTCTTGTCCCAGACGTTTCCCTCAGGAGAAAGTTCCTGACTCGTGGGATGCATAAGAAATGTAGGAGAAACTCCAGGTTATTCCTCCCTAAGGGTGACTGTGGCTGTAAAGAAACATGGTAATAATCTTTCAGGACCCTGTCAGATTCCAATATTTTCATGAGATACCACCACCTCAGGACCCAGAATGTTGGGGTCAGAGGCAGACTGAAGAACACGATTGGCAGTCAATAGCTATAAAGGCAGCAAAATTCATGATCACCTTGAATGGACAGAAATATGTCCTTTGTTAAAGTAGAGGTTGAAATTATAGGAACAACTGTTGAAAAATTTCTCCTTGCTCTAAAATGCATTGGGTAGTGATAGGCCCAGCTGCAGTGACTTTAGAGCTACGCTACAATTAGGACACTTTTCTCCCTTGGTGTGGCTTATTTTTTTAATTGCAGGACTAAAGCTATTTGATTAGTTTGCTGGCATAACCTGGCAGCTGGCAGGAGCTGCTAGATCTCCCCTGCTGCCTTACTTTATGGAGAACCTCAGGCAGAACAAGTAACGTGTCAGGCGATTCTTGGATTATAAAGCAGAAGGGAGCATTGTAATCATCTAGTCTGACTTCCCACACAACACAGGCACAGGACTTCCCTGAATTAATTCCTGTTTGTTCCTCTTTTAGAACAACTTCCAATTTTTATTACAAAATTTCCAGTGATGGTGAATCCACCTCAAACCTTGCTAGTTTGTTCCAATGATTAAGTACTCTGACTCTTACAAATTTGTGCCTAAATTCTGGACCAAATGTGTCTAACTTCAACTTCAAGCCATTCGTTTTTGTTATGCCTTTTTTAGATTGAAGAGCTTCTACTGTAAAATTTTTGTTCACCATATAGGTATTAATAAATTGTGATCAAGTCACCCCTTCACCTTCTCTTTGATAAGATAAATGGGTTGATTTCATTTAGTCTTTCACTCTTTCCAGGCCTTTAATCATTCTCATGGATCTTCTCTGAACACTCTCCAACTTGTCAACATCCTTTTTGAATTGTGGGCCTGAAAATTAGACATGGTATGCCAGCGGCAGTGGCACCAGTGCCAAATACACAGGTAATATAATTTTCTACTTCTACTCAAGATTCCTGTTTGTGCATTCAAGGATCACATTAACGCTTTTGGCCACAGTTTTGCACCAGGCACTCATATTTAGCTGACTTTTTAATATGACACCCCCCCCCAGTTTTTTTACCCCCCAGAGTAATTGCTTCCCAGCAGAGTCTCCCCGTCCTGTAACTATGCCTTACATTTTTTGTTTTTAGATGTATAACTTTACATTTGGCTGTATTAAAATGCATATTGTTTGCTTGCTGATCCAGATCTGTCTGCATTGGTGACCTGTCTTTTTGTTGTTTACTGTTCCTCCAATCTTTGTGTCATCTGCAAACTTTTTCAGTGATGATTTTATGTTTTTCCAAGTAATGGATAAAAATGTTAAATAATGTAAGGCCAAGAACTGAGCGTTGCAGGACCCCACTAGAAATACACCCACTTAGCAATGATTCACCATTTACAATTATATTTTGAGACCGTGTCATCCAGTTTTTAATCTATTTAGTATGTGTCATGTTAATTTTTGTTATTCCGGTATTTTAATACAAAATGTTGTGTGATACTAAGTCAAATGCATTACAGAAGTCTAAGTATGTTACATCAACACTATTACCTCTATCAACCAAACTTGTAATCTCATCCAAAAAAATATATCAAGTTAGTCTGACAGGATTTTTTTCCATAATCCATTGTTGTTTGGCCTTCATTATATTACCTTCCGTTAATTCTTTATTAACCGAATTCCGTATCTGCCGCTCCATTATTTGCCTAGAAGCAATGTCAGGCTGACAGGCCTATAATTACCCAAGCATCCTGTTTACCCTTTTTAAATATTGGCACAACATGAACTTTCTTCCAGTCTCTGGAACTTCTCCAGTGCTCCCAGACTTATGGAAAATCAACATTAATGGACCAGCAAGCTCATCAGTCAGCTCTTTTAAAACTGTTGGATATAAATTAGACCTCCCGATTAAAAAATGTCTAGCTTCAGTAGCTGCTATTTAACATCCTCCTGAGTTACTGTTGGAATGGAAAGTGTTTCATCATCATATGATATGGCTATATAATCTTTTTTCCCCAAATACAGAACAAATATTTATTGAACACTTCTGCCTTTTGTGCATTATTGACAATTCTACCATTTTAATTTAATAACAGACCAATATGATTGTTAGGATTCTTTCTGTTGTTTCTATACTTTAAACACTCCTTATTGTCTGTAGGTCTGCTGGCTATTGATTTCTGTTTGCATCCTTTTGCTTTCCTTTTACATTTTCTATAATTCCTAGCTTCTACCTTATATAAATTAGTATCAACTTCCCGTTTCTTCCATTTGTTTTTGAGAGAAAAAGAGCAGCTTTACCTTCCCCAATAAGCCAGATTGTTTTTTTAAACTTCATTCTTGATTGTGGCTATCTAATGTTCCTAAACGATTCCCAATTATTCAAATTTTTCTTTTGAAATTATCTCATCAAACTGATTTTGATCATAATTGTTTTCAGCTTTTTGCAATTGGCCTTTTAAACCATCAGCTGTGTGTGTGTGTCTAGTACTGGTTTGGACTTTTGTGCTGTTTGCACATAACAAATGTAATTGAGTCATGATCATGTGTACCTAAGCTACCAATAATTTTTAGTTCTGTTATCAGTTCCTCTTTATCTGTGAAGATGAGATCTAACAGAGAATTCCCCCCAAAGTGGATACAAGACTTTTTGAGTTAGGAAATTGTCAGTTATAATATTAAAAAAATTCTGAGGCTGTTTTAGTACTGGCTGCATGAGACCCCTCATGGTATCCCCTATGATCAGTCAGCTTTTTTTCCCTACTTATTACAGATAGATGATTAAGAAGCTGGTCATCCTGTTCCCTACTGTGATTTGTTGGTCTATAACAGACATCAAATAGTGCCCCATCGTCTGCTTTAATCCGTTAGGACATTGATCCATTAGCATTCAAGATTATTTTCTTATGAGCTGTTAGTGTTCAAAAAAAGACGGTTACTTACCTTGTAATTGTTGTTCTTCGAGATGTGTTGCTCATGTCCATTCCATTGTAGGTGTGTGCGTGCCTTCATTCATGGTTACTGGAATTTTTTTCCCTTAGCAGAATCCATAGGGCTGGCTTCGGCACCCCTTGGAGCCTTGCACACATGCAGCGGTATATGAGGTGCTGCCAGCCCTATGCCCTCAGTTCCTTCTTGCCGCCAGCTCCAGCAGCAGGGACGGGAGGTGGGTCGTGGAATGGACACGAGTAACACATCTTGAAGAACAACAGTGACAAGGTAAGTAATGGTCTTTTGTTCTTTGAGAGCTTGCTCATGTCCATTCCATTGTAAGTGACTCACAAGCAGGAGGCCACTGTGCAGATGTCTTGCACAGGCAGTCTTGCTAGGAAGGCTGTGGACAAAGCTTGAGTTCTGGTTGAGTGGGCTGTAATTATCCCTGGAAGTGGCACCTTCGCCTGCTCATAGCACAACTTGATGCAGGAAGTTATCTGTGATGAGATGCACTGGGCAGAAACAGGTAAGCCTTTCATCCGATCAGCCATTGTGTAGATCTCCAGAACGGTCTTGTGCGTTCGATGTAGAATGCTAATACCTGTCTAACATCTAGCGTGTGCCACCTTCTTTCCTCCTCCGAACCATGCGGTTTGGGAAAAAACACGGGGCGAAAAATATCTTGGTTATAATGAAATTGGGAAACCACCTAACACAGGAAGACCAGGTGTAGCTGCATCTGAACTTTGTCTTTATAGAACACAGTATAAGGAGGCTCCAAGGTCAGCGCCCTAACCTCGGAGACCCTCTTTGCCAAGGTAATGGCCACCAGGAAGGCCATCTTCCATGAAAGCAGCAGTAAAGAGCATGTAGCCATGGGCTCGAAAGGGGACTCGTGAGCCACGAGAGGACCAGGTTGAGATCCTAGGAAAGCACCGGGATAGAGCCTCTCCACTCCTTTCAGGAACCTAATTGTCACAGGTGGAAGAAAACATCTCCCCTCCAAAGGCTGGTGGAACACAAGTATAGTCGCTAGGTGGACCTTCAGGGAGGCCGTGGTTAGCCCCTGGAGTTTTAGTTCCAACAAGTACTACAGGATCGCCTGTATCGGTGACAACACAGGTGAAATCCCCTGGGACTCTGCCCATGAAGTAAATCACCTACATTTAATCTAATACATGACTTGTGTGGAAGGTTTCCTGCTACCCAGCAGGATTTGCTGGACTTGTGCTAAACAGGCTTGCTTGTCTGTGCTCAGCCACGGAGTCTCCATGCTGTGAGGTGTAGGGAGTCCTGGTCCAAGTGTAGCAAGTGACCATGATCCTGGGACAGAAGATCATGCATGCCATCTTGGAAGCTCCAGCAGGGGGGATGATCAATAGGTGCAGTTCCAGCAACTGTTACAGGTGGCAAGAAGGAACTGAGGGGGGCGTAGGGCCGGCAGTGCATCATATGCTGCGGCATGTGCGCAGGGCTCCAGGGGGGCACCGAAGCCGGCCCTCTGGGTACTGCTAAAGGGAAAAAAGTTCCGGTAACCATGCATGTAGGTGCACACACACCTGCAATGGACTGGCCATGAGTAAGCACTCAAAGAAGAACAGGTAATTTTAACATAGTACCACTCAGCCTTTCTATATGGCCGTTGCATCTTTCCTAACTAGGTTATAACCATTGATTTTTAACAGTGCATTCATGCCAATCATCCCACCAAGCTGCTGTATTTGCAGAGAAAGCCGGCAGCAGCAAAATGTAGGCTGAACTTTTTGCTGGGGCTTCTATATATTCAGATATATGCTGGCTCAGATGGACTATCCTGGTTTTCTCCAATACTAATGGAATACAATGGTAGGTGTGAGTAAGTAGCAGGTGGCACTGATACTCCTGGTAAAGGAACTGGAAGGAGGCAGAGTTAGCACACAGAATCCTTAGGCTGTCATAATATGAAAATTCAACAGGTTTCACTTACTGACCATCCCGTCAATCTGAAGTCCTCAGACACTTGTGAAATAAATGATCATACTCACAAACTAGCTCTTATGGAGGGCAGTGAGCCTCCCTTATTATTTCCAGAGGGGTAGCCGTGTTAGTCTGTTATACTGTTAGTCTATATACTGTCACAACACAAAAGAATGGACACAAATCAGACATAAAAAATGGTAACATCCATAAACCAGTAGGAGAGCACTTCAATCTCCCAGGACACTCTATAGCTGACTTGAAAGTTGCTATACTTATACCAAAAAACTTCAAAAACAGTCTTCAGTGAGAAACTGTAGAGCTAGAACTCATGCAAACTTGACACACTCAGACTGGGTCTGATAGGGACTTGGAATGGTTCTCTCATTACAAGAAGTAATTGTCACTGTTCACACGTTCTCACTATCTAATCACTGGTTGTGAATAGGCCTCATTTACTCTTACTGAATGGACTTTGTTAAGACTTATCCTCCCCATTGTTGTTTCTTACCCTTGGATGTGTGTGTGTATGTATATATTTTTTATTTTTATATATATATATATATATATACACACACACACCCCTCCTGTCTGAGATTTCTATTTCATGCATTTGACAAAGTGGGTTGCAGCCCACAAAAGCTTATGCCTGCAGAAATTTGTTAGTTTTTAAAGTGCTACAGGACTCTCGTTGTTTTCCCTTATTATTATTATTAGATGGAAGTAGAGAACCAGGAATGTAGATGGAGGCAAAACTCAAGCAGAAGGGAGGAAAAATTAAATTGCATTCATTGTGTCATAGGATATGGGTGCAACATTTTTAAACAAGAGGCACTCTTAAATTAATCTACTGCAATTGTTAATACACAAAACATTTACTGGGCAAAATACTTCCTCCCTGCTCCAAACAAATCAGCCCCAGTTCCACTCTTCTCTAGCACATATTAATCAATATTTTCACCACTCTCCTCCCCAGGCTATCCTGCTTGGCAGCTGTGCCACACAACAGCAGTAAGTAAATGCTCTTGCAGTCTTTAGTTATAGGGCTGACATCAGATCCTTTAAATGGGGGGCTGAATGGGCCCGGCTCAGTGACTTAACAACCATTACAATCATCTGCCTAACATCATAGAATGTCAACCAAAAAAATCCAGCATCACACCTATAGCTTCTGCTTGACTTAGAAAGCCATCAAATTCTTACTTAAGGATTTCAAATGATAGATGCTACTACATCCCCCATTGAGTAATTACTCTTAAAAAGTAGCATTTGACAAATTTAGACTGGAAATAAATCACCTTCCAGATACTAAATCTTGTTATGCCTGTTTGCTAGAGAAAAGAGCCCTGCTTGCTGCTCTCAGAAATCTGACTTCCACGTAAGTTATTTATAGGCTGTGATCAAACGATCTCAACCTTCTTTTTTGTAAGCTTAAATATATGGATCTTAAGTTTGACTCTCATTTGGTTTTGTGATTAAGACACTAGACTGAGATTTGAGATCTGGACTGTGTTTCTGGCTCTGCCTTAGGCTTCCTGGGTAATCTTAGACAACTTAGCGTCTGCCTTAGTTTTCCCATTTGAAAAAAATGGGGATGCTTCCTTAATTTCAGGAGCATTGTGTGGAGAGCCATTAATGCACACAGATTTCTCAGTGAGGATTATACAAAACCTGTAATTACAATATTGGGGTGGACACCCATCACCAATATGCATTTTACTTCAGCTAAATGAATAAACCAAGAATATAGGTAATATTTCTAGGATAAGGGACTGTATGTTGAAACCTATTGAATCAGAAAAGGACTTAGATGTCATCATGATTAACCAGCCGAACATAAGCTCTCAGTGTCACATGGTGGCTAAGAGAACAAATATTGTCCTTGGTTGTATAACCAATGGAAGAAGAAGAATCATTAGTGAGGCCATTCCTTGTGCACTTCTGGATGCACCTGGTGGTGGGATGGGTGTATTTGTGGGAAGTATTTGGTATGTCCTCCATATGCACTCCAGAGGCACTGGTTGGAAAGCAATTCATGCAGCAGTGGTTGTGGTAATAAATGAATACACTAAGGGCTGAAAATGTCAAGCAACAAAACTAGTCATAGGCATACATTAAAAAAAAAAAGTCTGCCACCTCCCCTCAAATATAGCCAGTTTGTGCCCATGACTTGTCACACTACTACATATATAGGGCTAGACTATGGATTCAGGGGGTGGGAGGATTAGTAAAATTAGTGTTTATAATGGAATGACCACATCTAACCCAGGAGTAGTGTCTAGCACCATGGATGTCGACCCATGAACTCTATGGCCACAGAATTTTCCGCAGACTTAACTTATAGAATTTAAGATTTAATTAAGAATTTCCCTCACTAATTATCATGGTTGTGAAAATATTCTTGAAACTGTATGCAGACTCATGTAGCATTGTCTTCAGTAGTTCAGAGGTACAGACTGCCCATTAATCTGATAACAATATTCATTCAAATTATTTTTAGGTAAATTTGTTTCATAGGTGATTGTTCTAGTAGAAACATTCAGCTAAAATTTATCCCATAATCCGCAACTGAACTGTATCCAGCTTCTCCATATGGCTTTGATACAGTTTTAAGAGTCTGAAGATGAAAGCATGTGACCAAGGTAGAATTAAACTAAATATGCAAAAACAAATGAACAAACAAAAATAAAACCCGAAACCCCCAAGAGCTACTCTAATGCCTAGAACGTTTGTTTCTAAAAGTAAATTAAGGGGGTTGAGTTTTCCTAGTGAGCCTATTCAGATTGCTAAAATATTACTTGATTTCCAAGACTGAGACTTACTGCTAGAAAATTATAGCTAAGAAATGTAAATATTTTTTATTATGGAGAAAATTTGGCATGTGACTAATTTTGACATGGACAATAAGCATTGGTATTTTTCAGTAAGAGTTAAGACAACATCCAGAGGCCTGAGTGTTACTTTTCTTGTCAGTTAAGTTCACTTAAAGCTGACATTATTTATTCACTTCTCTCAAAAGTCATGTTTAATAGCCTCTTTTGGGTGAGGATATAATTGAATAAACCATTACTGCAAACAATCATATTGTACCCTTATAAATTGATATTTATACCATTAGAAAACAAATTAAAAACTTCCAAAGACAGCTGCTCCAAAATGACACCACACCAATTTTTTGGCTATATTTTTATTTACTTCACATACTATGAACATTACATGCTACAAAAAATAAAAAAGTAGACTTTAACTGTCAAGAAAGTGTATAGTGTTATAATACAATGGCACATGTTCATATATTTTTGCTTCAAATTGGTTTGCTTAGCATCTTTCCCCCAAAACCATTAAGAACATGAAGTGTTTTTACTTAGATGATTAGAAATATTTGCATTAACAAGTACAATTCAGACTGATTAACAAGATTTAACCAAGTCATCTATTAGTATAAAAGGCTGGGCTTTACGAAAATGAAATATATATAAAAATAGCAGCCAAGTTGTACTTCATTTAGTGTGATAGAATGTGTAAATAAACCAGGAGAACACAGTGTAGTTGAGCATTCTGCTTTTCATGGTGTATTTCTAGAAACCATTATGATTATTGTCATTTTTGCAGTGGCCTATGCACAATAAACCCAAACACTGACAGAGATAACAAACTTTTATGACTACTAACATTTTTACTAACGAGTTTGTTTGTTTTTTTGGGGGAGTGGTGGTATGTGCAAAAGAGGGAACAAAGGCCACAAGAGGACTTCACCTACGTATTTATGAATTATTCAATTTTATCTATCCTGCTTTAAGACCTTGGTGAGATAGATTAAAACATTTGTATCTTGTACAAATGCAAATTTATCCTGTAGGTCTTATCTCATGAACAAAAACTTATATTTAATCTGAAAACTCAGTAATTAATATATCAGGTGGCTAAGAAAAGCTGTTTCACAAGAATTTATGTTTCTAGAGTAACAGCAGGTATTAAGACTTTTGTAGGGAAGATTGTTTTTCTGTGCTGTCAAAGTGTATAATAAAAGTATTTGCAATTATATGGTCTTCACAAAAACATAGCTACATAGTAATATGTTTGCATTTTCAGTTTAAAAATCCCAATATATCCCCTCCACATAACCTGAATGCCAAAACCACATATTTTCTTAAAGGAACTGTTATCTACAAATGTTGGGGAATGGAATCCTGTAGGCATGATTAAGGATGTACAGGCTGATTTAATTCTGATTGGAAGGATCAGTTGAAGTAAACTAAATTGTGTTGCCTTACTGGAGAACATTGAGCATGTCTCTCCTTTGTTTATGCTTCTTTGTAATACATGAAGAAAAATATATGCACTTATCAGCAATTAATCTATATGTATAGATACTGTATTTAGAGACTGCACCGGTATCAAGTATTCAGTTCCAGTAGGTAGCAAGGTCAGGGGGGGAAAAAAAAGGTACAGGTTAGATGTAAAGAAACTAAGAGTTTACCAGCCCATGATTAGGTTATCTTTAAACATTTTTTAAAGCACATTCAGTACTAATCTATAATCCCACAAATCAAGGACTGGCATTGTAGCATCTCAACCATAATATCAATTCAAGTTAGATTAGAAATGCAGTCGCTTCAGTACTCTCTCTCTGTCAAGTAATTGTCACAAAAACAGATGAATTGTAAGTTTTCTACAGAGCATGTAGTAATACTTAAAAAAAAATCCAATGTTTATTAGGATTACTTTATAGTAATCTGTCCCCATTATCTGAAAATTGGACAGACATACTGATCAATTAGTTCTAAAGTAAAGCAACTATGTAACAGATAAAGTATTTCTGTTTCCAGCATGTAATAGTTTTGAGGTAAAATGTTACCACGATTCTATTTTATGGGCCCATGCCTCTCAACAACAGCCTCTGTAGTCCTTGAAGCATTTACAATTGTTCAGAGACATTTTAGTGGTATTTAACTACTTGTACATGTCCAAGAGGTGTTTCAGTTTTATACAATTTAGATTTAGAAAAATCCTGTTCTCAATGTAGCCACAAAAGTTACAAAATAACTTTAAATATATTGGTCACTTGATCCCTGAATTGGAGAACTTAATTTAAGATACAGGCAAGGGATAGTTACCTCATTGTTTTCATTTACAAAACTTCCTGCATCCATTCTGATTTTAATGTTAAAGAAAATCAGATAAGGATTAGTAGAAAAAGTTGAAAATTCAAGTAGTGCATAATATAACCTAGTCAATGCACTGATTTTTATCATTAGCTATGAAGTAGTTTTACTCTAATATGCCTTTTTAGAATCAGTCCAGAAGCATACAAGTATTTTCTATTAGTTTATTACAAATAAAATCTTCTCATTAATTCACTATCAAATGCTTTACAGATGGAAACACACAGAGCAGTCCCAAAAGTTATTTTAAAATAAAGGTAATATTTGGTTTGTTACTTCAAGACATTTGACACTGAATATTCTAGCCAATGAATAAGAATATTCACTAAAAGATAAAGGAGTTATGAAATTGGCCCAGTGTAATTTAATTTTATCTTTTACAACTGGCTAATGTTCCCTGTGTCTCTTTTTCAGAGCAATGCTGGATATTTTACTATGCTATGAATCAAATACTATTTGAAGCTATGAATTAATGAGTAAAGTGCTATGCATATATTTGTCAGCACTGGTATGGAGCTCTACAATTCCTTAAAATGTCTATTTGTGGGTAAAAAATATCAGAATATGTTAATATAACATCTCAACTTGAAGTTAAATCAGCTACTAGCAAAGTTTGAAGCAACAGTACTGAAGAAACCAATCTCTCGTGTCCTCGCATTCTTTTGAAGATCTGGAGGAAAGTTTGATCTCTCAGTTACCATTAGAGTGGTAGTTATCTGTAAATCACAACGCTATCCCAATGCATGTTCTACATCTAAAAAGATTAGTTGCAGGGTGCAAAACCTTATGTAGACTTGTTTGGGCAGAGAAAGTTAGAATGAAAACAAAGGCAAAAGCTCCAGGATTAACTGGTTGTGAAATTCCTATCTATACACTGAATTTTCTGAGGTTGATTTGCATTGCTTGTGGAAGCAGCAACATAAGCAATGGGATTGGAGAAAGCTAAAAACACTAATCAACCAATGTATTGGTGCTTTCTCCATCTGCTGCTGCAGGTAAGGTACAGTCTGCTCTGGACACATGCAGGCATTACAACCTACAATCACGTACTAGTTTTGCCACTTGAGACACAGGTTATCTAGTTTCGTACCCTGAATAACACGAGTCTTGATTAAGGAATGGTGGTGTTCAGTTCCAGGGATTTGCAGGTATCAGAATGCTTGTATAAGCAGTACTCCTTTTGACATCTGTAGGAACACAGTCTAATGGCAGCTGCAGTAAGATTGTTCCCATTTGTAAGCAAAACCGTTGAGCCACACTCAGCTGAAGTCCTCATCAGGATTCTGTTGGTCCAGCAGGCGGACATGCGTGAAAGGAAAGTGACCACGTTTACCATTACACTCTCCTTCCCATTGACCACTCACATTAATCTTTGTGACCTTGACCAGCTCACCGACCTGCAGGACAAGAACAAGTAAATTGTTATTACATAGTGCAGAAGAGTATTTTTTAATTCCATGTTACCCTCCTTTTGGTACTGTTTACACTGGTACTCTTCAATAGTCTCAAATAGTCAGTCAGTCTTTGGCAAAACAGCCTAATCCAAATTATTAGCCTCTTGAAGAAAGTAGAAGAGCAGAGACAGAAATGCAGCAATGTGAAGATGGAAGACTACCTACAGTAAAGAGTCTGCAACCCTGCACCAGTCTCTTTCAGTATGTTCTTGTGGCTTGACAAATCAGCCTTCCTGTCATGGTAAAGGAAGTATTGCTGAACTAACATTAGATGCTTGCATTTTTCCTGGGTGGGACAAATAACTGAACATAAAAGGGAAGACGGTTTGCAAGTGTATAAAGGAAATACATTACTAAAATGAAAACATAACATCTTTTTAAAAAAAAGACATCTCAAATACAACTGAAAGGTTAAGCAAAATATTTAAAGAAATAATAGGCCAGATACAATAGCCCTGCTCAGGTGTCAACAGTTCCTCAAAAGGAGTGTTTGCAGGACCCTGAGCACTGAAATAGGAGATACTGGTAGCTATAAGAGTATAATGGTAACATTCTTTGGTTTGGGAGAGTTAAAAGTATCAAATGTTAATAGTAATAAACAGCAGCATTTATAGCATCTTCCATCAGACTGAGCACTTCACAATCATTAAGACTCACAATCAGTTGTATGACAAACGTTATCTCCATTTGACGGACAGGAAAAATTCAGAAAGCTATTAGATGACTTGCCCAAAGTTATATAGTACGTCAGTGTAAATGCCCAGGTTTATACTTTACCACCTTCCAAAATTAATCATACTTTAGAAAGTTGAGTATTTGAACACTTTACTTCTTTAGTATTTTAAGTGTTGAACAATTAATATTAGAGACAAGGTGGGTGACTTTTTTGTGACCTTTACCAGCTCACTGATCTGCAGGACAAGAACAAGTAAATTGTTATTACACAGTGCAGGAAGTTATCCGATTCCTTCTTACCCTTGTTTTGGTAGTATTTACAATGGTACTCTTCTATGAAAAGTGCTTACTTGCAGTCTCAAACAACTCAAAAACTTCTCTCTCTCACCCACAGAAGTTGGTCCTTATCTCTCTAATGATCCTGCAACAACTACACTGCAAATCATTTAATATAGCTGATATTTGATTATATAAAAAAAATTCTATAATTAGAAGAATGTAATTTTGTTGCAAAGTCAAGTCCTCAAGAGTTAGGCAATGCCAAATTAAAGACTGCTTGTGGAATTTTATTTCTATTCACTTGTGCATACAGATTATGAGAGTCTTTTTAATTACATGATTGTGCGCACACTATTTTTTCCCCTCAGGCTGGGTGGTACTCAGAGATTGGGATTAGATGTTGAAGACGAGAAGGGACCTTTATAATTATCTAGTCTGAACTGCTGCACATGGACCTATGTTCCATTTATTGCATATCATCTTAATGCTGCACTGAATATATAATTATTCATTTACTCATGGGCTATTCTTATGGTGCTCATTACCATATCTGAGTGTCACAAATGTTAATGAATGTATCTTCATAACTTCTCTGTGACACAGAGTATCATTCCCATTTGACAGACAGGAAATCGAGGCACAGGGAGATAAAGCCAAGAATTTACAAGTCTCCATTAAGTTTTTGTGTCCTCATAATTAATAGTTTTTTGTTAGAATAGCTGGACTTGTTATAACAGGTTATATGTTCAGCATACTGTACAGACATTAAAGAATTAATTTTCAACAACCCTGATTATCAGATGGGCAAGTATTATTTATCCCCAATTTACAGATGGGGAAATAGAGAGAAAACGACAAACAGATTTGTCCAGCAACACACAGTGGTATCAGTGACAGACTCAGGACCTCCTGACTTTCAACTCTGTGCTCACTGCTCCAAACCAACTTACTACCAAAGTTCTCGAGTATCTAGTGCTACCACGTATCTCAGCTGCAATCATGAACATTCAGCCTTTCTGCAAATCACTCTCTAAGTATCTCAGGTTGGAACGCAGAAAATGAACACATTACCTTCAAAAAAATTCTGGTAATTCTTCCATCATCATATTGGAAGTCTGGCTGAGACAGCAATAGAACGAAGTTCTCCTGTGTGGCATTCATTTACCTTGTATCATCCTTCCTGTAGTTCCCAGCATCAATGTCTCTATCTCTTCCTACTTTTTTTTTTATTTTATTTTTTTTTTAAGAGTGAGTGAGATAGGGAGCCTTACAGACAACAGCCTCATTTGCTACATAACTCTTATTAATTCCCTGAGCACTGCCCAGACAACCTTAAATCTGGCATTTCCTAGTAACAGCGCTTGACCTTGTAACCTAAACAATTTTAATATGATTTTTTTGTATGTGATCAGTTTTTTATTGTGGCTGTTTTTCTTTCTTTTTTTTTTATAAAAAGCATAACAAAATTCTATTACATGCAACTGTTACAAATCCAGTCCCCCCAAAAATATCATGCATCAGCAGCAGGGTAGAAGCACAAAGCCTTCAGCACTATCGCACGTGGTTTACAAATGCTGGATTAGTCTTATTTTAGTTTTGCGAAACAATACTATTTGGCACACTGAGATGCAGTGTCAGTACGTGGCTGAGATTTGGGTCTGGTTTCTACTGGCACCTGTGTAGTCTGTGGATATGTCTATACAGCATTTTGGAGCCTGCCCATGGGACCAAGCCTCCCAGCCTGAGCTGACAGATTTAGGTTAGTGGGGCTCACGACAGCATTCTAAAACGAGTTGCATAGACAGCATTTGAAGTTGCAGCTTGCGCTGGAGCTCAGGCTCTGAATCCTACGGAGGGGGCAGGCTTAAGAGCCCAAGGCACAATTCAAAAGTTCTGTCTATACAGCTAGTTTTAAAGCACTAGCTGACCTGGACTGGGAGGCTCACTCTCACAGGTAGGCTCCAAATACTGTGTAGACCTACCCTGTAAGGCTTTGCTCAATGAAAAGGGTTGTGAAGGACACAGCATTGTTAACCCCCAGTTGGTAGAAATTCGATTAGAATTCATCGTTTCTGGTTCCCTGTAGTTTGTTTTCTCCTGAGCCCAGAGGTAATTTGACAGTGTAAGTACAGAAGCAGCAGCAGGATGGTGATAGACATGGATGGTCCATCCAAAGTTTCTTGTCTGTCTGCACTATTAATGTGAAAAAACAGAACAGTACATGCATAGGGGTAGTGGAATCTTCAGGGAGTTTAGTAGCAAGCCAAAAATAAGTTGTACTATGTGAACCACAGACAGGCAATGGCCAGTTTTCAACAATGTATAACAGCCAAATGTGAACAGATTTTCACAAGGCCAGCAAATGCCACCTCTTTACCCACAAGAGTATTAATCCTGTCTTGCTCAAACTATAGTTGTATTAGAGTTCTTAAGAGAAAAGATGTAAGATTACTATTTTTAAATAATGGAAAGTTTTAGGCACCCTACAAAAGGGTGTCTGCTGCTTCCCCTATAACCAACCATGGATTTTTTTCTATTTCATATAACTAGTAATGGCATACCAATGTCTTGGAGTTCAAATACTCCTGAACAGCCAAAGCTGGTTAATTTTTTTCTTCAATCTTTTATAAATTATCTGATAGTAAATCATCAAACTAGGAATACTTCATTAGCACAGCTTACAAATTCTTGATCTAGACCGATATATCTTGACAAAGTTTACTAGCTATGTAGCAGAGCCAAAATTCAATGAGCCAGGCACTTAATCTGTGTGAACAGATTTGGACTCGATATCTGCAAAAGATCTTTCTACCATTAAGGGTGCTTTAAGTGATGCTTTGTCATCACAGCAATGACAAAGGGGATTGAATTCTCCATTGAAATGACCTTGCCACAGATACTGTTTGTTTAAGGCAAGTTTATTTAAGGTCTCCTAGTGGTAGACCTTACCAAAATTAGTCCCAGGACTAACAGTAAACAGGAAGTTGTTTCTAGACCAAGGCAGTTTTGAGGTAGGGCTTTTATTAAAAAAATGAAACCCTCCCCTTTTTCAAAGTCCAGCATCTCCAAATTGCCTTGTCTGATTGCACTGTCTACAAGCCAACTGAAATATCAAATAAGTCAAACAAAATTAATTGCTTTTTAGGGAATGGGGAGGACACAGTAGATGCAACAGAGTGCTTGATTTTGTATTACTTAATATTGTGCAACATATGCACATGGTACTTTATAAAGATAAACATGGAATCCCTGCCTCCCATGGAGATTACAATCTATTAAAATGAGATCAGAGAGAGAGGACTAGGAGTGCATGAACAGAAACTATATGATCATTTGGCCGTAGAGGCACATTGAAGATTGTTGTTGTTTTTCTTTTGTAATATGATTAATAAACAAGTTCCCATGAAAAGCACATTTGGAAAAAATCCACTAATCTGTTTGTAACAGTTAAACAGGAAGCTTTCCATGACCAATGAGGGCTCCTAACTCAATTTCTGCAGAATTTAAGTTTACATTATATATGCTTCTCTCTGCTGCTTCTGTAGCAGTCAAGGCACTAGCGCTGTGGCACTTGGACTTGCTGGTGGCCCGCCTTCAACTCTTTAGTATCAGCCTCTTGCTGTTAAGTATCTGACATTTTTCAAGCCCTGGATGTAATTTGTATCTTGTAGGGCTTTAAGTGCATTGTTTTTATTAAGAACACTCATGTGGATTAAAATTGGCTTAAAAGACTTGACAAATGCAAAAGTATTAAATTGGGAAATGGGAGACAGAAGAAAGTGTGCATTTAGTGGGATACTGATCAAAATTAGGACTGCATTTATTTAAACAATCCAGAAGAAGAGGTAAATAGCACACTATTGCAATTTAAAGATGTGAAATTAGAAGGAGTTGAACACACCAGCAAGGTCAGAGAATACAAAAGGGACCTAGTGATCTGAAACATGGGTAAAAACAAAAAGATTAATTTTTAAAAAATGCAGGTAGGGAAAAAATCTGAGCCCCTAATTAGAAGGAATCTGGAAAAACAGAAATATTGACCGACACCTAAGGATGACGGTGGATAACAAATTGCACAAGGGTTTACAGTGTGATATGGCTGGGAGATGGGGGGGAAGGAGAAAAGAGGGGGGGAAATCCAGGGGAATTAACCAAAGCTATTGAGCTTGTGGAAACATTGATCCAATTTGCTCACCCTCCACATAGATCACTACAGTTCACTGACAGTTTTAGTCAGATGAACTGTATCGGCAGGGAAATGGAGTACTGATAGTAAGAAATCCACTTGAATCCATCCATCAACAGCACAAAGACTTCTCACCATAACAGCAGAGAACTTATTCCTCCACCATCACCAGAGCATAAATCATGGCCAGCAGAGCTATCCTGTATAGTGAACTGCCTATTCAACCCAGACTGAATAATCCAACAGAGCAACCTATTGTGAGAGATTAAAGCAGAAAACTTCAAACCAAACCAGAGTGCACTAGTCATGTAACCATCCCTGTGGAATATGGCCCAACATCATGATGAAGCCCCAAGAAATGTGAGCCACCAGTGAAAAACAGATCCATGTCCTGCACAGTCACTTTGCCCAGAGAATGCCAATAGAGAACATTGTCCACTTCTAATGAAAATCAAAACTCACTTACCACAAAAAAGCAAGCCTACCAACCTTCCTGAAAAATGAAATATTCTACCTGACCCTCAGAAAGCCAATACTATTATTATTATTGCAAAAGTGTCATAAATCACAGCCCTGTTGTTAGGCCACATATAAACAATGAGTTAATCTATATATAAAATGAGACTAACAGGTGGATCCATAACAGCAGATGACGGAAACCTCTCAAAAACAGATAAGACAACTGAACTCCAACAATATGCAATAATGCCTTGCACACATGCCATCTCTAGATCCACATGCTGAACCTGATTGTTGGCTTAGAAGCAAGCATGGTACATAAATGGTTTTGCTCTCCTGTTCTTACTACTGCTTCTTCTAGGCAAAGACCAAAACCTTCCTTCTACCTTGCAAGGGGAATGAGACAAGCCTGGTGGAAACTCTTGGATTATTTGGATTTCCAGCATCTCCTAGAAAGGCACAAGACTGATGAGCTGGTAGAACGGTATAACAACTTGTTGACCAAAACAGATAATATGTTGGTCCCAATTTGCCAGGCATGAGACAACAGGTGGATGCAACAATGCTAGACGCAGAAAACCTCAATTGCTAGTAAAAAATCATTGAGACATTAGACTCAGTCGGGCTCCATGCAACATCTGCCAGCATCCTGGATTCCTTGCAATTAGGGTTCAAACTAAGACACAGCCCTAGTAGCACTGAATGACCACCTATGACAATGGATAGAGGGAGATTTTCAAAGGCAAAAATGGTAATTAGGGGGTCAGATTTACAAAGGTATTTAGGCATCCAACACTGCAGACAGGTATCTACTGAGATTTACAGGAGTGCCTAGTCATATTAGGCACCTAACTTCACTATTCTAAATCCTACTAGTGCCTGTCTGCATCATTAGGTGCCTATATACCTTTGTAAATCTGGCCCTAGGTGACCTAACTTCAGATGACTTTGAATAGCAATTAGGAACCTGTCATTTGTGCCTTTGAAAATCTCCAGAGCTCATATCTCAATATTCATATTACTCAATATTTAAAGCATCTTTCAGGACAGTTGACCATAGGGTGCTGGTGACCACCATGCATGGTGGCAGACAGCACAGAATTACATCTTGAACAGGACCCCGAGTGGTGATGCCAAAACCTTCACCTCATGAGGCCCACAAGGGTCTCTCCTCCCTTTTCCCTCCCAAGAATTTACCCTCTCTTCCCACCCTAATATCTACCTAAGAGTTGAAGAAGCAAGACACCATGTGCTTCACTACCAGCAATATGCTGGTGACATTCAGCTGTATGTCATTTTCCACAGAAGCAGCCAATGCTATAGCTAGGATATCACAAATCTTCAAGAGATTACTGGATGAATAGTTTATGTTGGTCTTGCCTGGGTTTAGTTTAAGCAATAGTGGTTGGGAAACAGGGGAAATGATCCAGAGAACTAACCAAGACACTGATCTTCCCCTTCCACAGAAAGTATATAACCTCTATGCACCAAAATGGTACAAAGCCTCAAGTCCTGTCCAGCTCATAACTAGATCTAGATACCCATGTGGTATCAGTGATGAAATATGTCTTTTTCTATCTTCAGCTGGCTAGCAAAATGTCACGCCTACCTCCCAGATGATGATCTGGCCAAAATGATTAATGTATTCATCACCTCCAGACTGAATTGCTGCAACACACTATGAGGCAGTGATAGCACGTTTACATGCTTTCATTAGCAAATGAAATTTTCCAGAATAGCAGTTGAGAGCACCTTCAACATCTAATGCTGCCATTTCACCTGGAAAATTCCAAGTTATTTTATGCATAACATTGTCTGGGAATAGTGGTCCACCAATTATCAGCCCTGATAGCAAACAGTTCTACCAGCCTTTCACCATTCTTATTTTAGGAACCAAGGCCAAGCTTACCCATTGCTTTCTTCACTCTGCTGTCATCACCCCCAACATTGGCATTGAAGTCCCCCCCATTATTAACCAGACGTCATGCTTAGGAATATTGTCAGAGTTTGTTAGTGACTGTAGAAATTATCACTGATCTTACTGTAGTTGTTTGTTGATGCATAACATGGTATAATTGTTGTTCTTATGTATCATGTTTGAAAATCTACTGTTAATCAGTTCCCACTCGATGTGATTTTTCTGCTTTGAAAGTCATAATTTAATGCTATTCCTGAGTGGTAACCATCTTGCCTCCATGATTACACTGACATTTTAAAAATGTTTTTTAATCAGCTCTTGGCCATCAACATTAATTTACTTCAAGAATTTTGAAACTGTATATGTCATTTCTTTCATCACCTGCACAGCTTTCGTTTTCAGCCATTGTTTTAATGTTCCAGAAACCTTTCAGTTTGTTTTGCGTTTAGTGTAACAAAGGTTTTACCAATGTGTTATAATCAAGTTTTTCTACAGATTCAAATATTTTCTCAGATAAAGTTTAATCTCCTGTTTTAGATGACAAGCATTACAAAAGGAATCACTGGAAATGGAGTAAGACTGCTGAAGAGGGACAGTGCAGTGCCCATCACACAGGAACAGTGAAACAGAGGTGGCTTGCATCTCTCCTATCCTGAGATGACTGTGGTTCAGTGCAGCTCCTTGTGCAGATTAGGGTAATCTTGAGGGCACTGCAGCAGTTGGTGGTGCATAAAGGACTAGCAGCAGCTGGGGAACAGATGGAGCAAGGGGACACTTCCCAGCCATGCTCCCCCTTTGGCCTTCTGTCACTACTGGGGCACCCTCTGCACTGGGGGAGACAGAGACAATGGAACCAGTACTCAGCTTGTTGGAGTCCTATTGTACTGGAAGTATTCTCAAGGGGCTTTATGGCTGCTTTGCAATTCCTTTGTGCTGGTATAACCCGAAAAAGGGGCTATGGGACACCAATAAATACAGATCAATGTGTTTGGACAGGGAGCAATGACAAGCAGAGATTGTGATTAGGTAACTATAATTAAATTCTAGGTAAAACATACTATAAAACAGATACAAAAAAACCTTAAAACCCAAAGTATTATAAACCTTGTAAAATAAGTAGTAATTCAGGGTTGACCCTTTTTGTTGTTGTTGTGGAAGTACTCCCTTGCCCTCCCCTCCCCCAATAACATACACTATGAAAATGAAGCAAACTTAATTTAGCCCTTTGGCACATATGGAGTACTACTGTACACAGTTAAGACAAACAGTTGTAGTTGCTTAGAGACTTTCACTGAAGGTTTTCAAAAGGGGAGATGTCTTTATTTTAGTATTCTTTGTCACTCTTTCACTATCTTCATTTAGTGAACAGAGCTCTCTCTCATTTGGATCTGACTTGTCAGTAATACTTTCCATGTTTCTAGTTGGAAAGCATGTATAATCAAAGTTTTCAAGCTATTACAATAGCTTTTAATTTTTTTTAAGTTAACAATTTAACTCTCAACCAATCAAAATTAAGTTAAAGCTTCTTAAATTAGCATTAAATCGTGGTATTTCAATGTTTTGTTTAAAATATTTTACAGAGTCTGGTAATGCCTAAAATAAGACCGATTAATTTAAATGCTCTGTTTTGTTTAGACATCCTTAAAGAATGGTTTTACAGAAAGTTTTTCTATCCCATTTGTACAGCATTGGGAAACATTTATTTTTATGAAAGAATATGCACAATTCGGTTTTCTCCTCTCACCTTGTATTGTTATTTATTGGGTGTAAAGAGGCTAATTTCCTTCTTCAAACAAGATAAGCAATGCAGTAACTGAAGAGAAGTCATTAAACATGAATGAACTACTAGGCACCTGTATCACTAAGGGTAATTAGTGCAAATCTTTAGACAGGTAAACAAGTTTGCAGAAGTACTACACTCATGGGGAAACCACATATACTGATTTTGATCCAGCTCAAGAGGCCCAGCAGACAAAGAACTGAGAACTGTATATAGTAGGCAGCATGTGGTTGGGTGCAGGTTGGGAGGTGTCTCTCACTGGATCCAAGAGCTAACATGAAACTGTGACCAACTGGGGCAAACTTTGCTGGATGGTTTGAATGATTTTGAAACATACCAAGGTCTCCATGTGGAAAACTGCTGACACCTAGTAAGACATCTAGTAAGACAGGAATATATATAAGCTGCTTTTTGTTTCCCAGAAATGTTTTTTTCTAAATAAATCCTTTGCTTCATGAAAGCTGGCTAGCCACTGATTAACCCTATGATAGCCCATGGGAAGTAGCAGGAAAGACGACAAATACTGGGGAGGAGGTAGAGCACACAATGTATAGGGAAAAGAAGCACACCGTGGAGAGAACTAGGTAAATATACAGGGATCTAGTTGAGACCCCCCTCCCCACTTCGCCCCCCCCCCCCAAAAAAAAGTGTGTGTGGAATGAAGCCAGGAAGAGAAATACATTTCTCTTGCTCTGGAAGATCTTTAAGGGCAATATTTTAAAAATCAGAATTGCCTATAATACAGAAAGAACAAGAACCATGCAACTATTTTTATTTCTTTAAACTGAGGGACATGGCAGAAATGGTATTTTTTCACTCTTGTTGATAGACTCAACCCTTGGACTCGTAAATGTTTTACAAGATGTTCAAGCCCTACGTACATAGTAGCTCAAATGTAAATAAAATAAGCAAAGTAGGGAAATGTGGTCTAAAGATGAAGGTACTATAAAGTGGGTGCGCAATTGGTTGAAAAACCATATTCAAAGAGTAGTTATCAATGATTTGCCATCAAACTGGGAAGATGCACATGTAAGGTCCCACAGGGGTTTGTCCTGGGTCCAGTACTATTCAGAACTTTCATTAATGACTTGGATAATGGAGTGAGAATATGCTTACAAAATTTGTGGATGACACCAAGCAGAGAGGGGTTGGAAGTACTTTGGAGGACAGGATTGGAATTAAAAATGACTGACAAATTGGAGAATTGTTCTGAAATCAGTAAAATGATATTAAGTAAAGATAAATACAAAATACTACACCGGGGAAGTAAAAAATTAATGCACAAATACAAATGGGGAATAACTGGCTAGGCAATAATACTGCTGAAAAGGATCTGGGGAACATAGTGGATCACAAATTGAATTTGAGCCAAAGTGATGAAAATTCTGGAGCATATTAACAAAAGTGCTCTGTGTAAGACATGGAAAATAATTGTTCTGCTCTACTCAGCAAAGGTGTGGCCTCTGGAGTACTGTGTCCAGCTTTAGGTGCCATGCTTTAAGAAAGGTATGCACAAATTAGAGAGTCTGGAGGAGAACTACAAAAATGATAAAAAGTTTAGAAAACCTGACCTATGAGGAAAGGTTTACAAAATGAGCATATTTTAGTCTTGAGAACAGAGGACTGAGGAAGGACAAGTCTTCAAATATGTTAAGGGCAGTTATAAAGAGGACAGTGATCGATTGTTCTCTCCATCCACTAGAAGGTAGTAGGATAAGAACTAACAGGCTTAATCTGCAGCAATGAAGATTTAGGTTAGATATTAGGAAAAAACTTTTTAAGTATCAGAATAGTTAAATATGGGACTAGGTTACAAGGGAGGTTGTGGAATTCCCATCATTTAAGGTTTTTAAGAACAGGTTAGAAAAACACCTGTCAGGGATGGTCTAGGTATATTTGGTCTTGTCTCAGCATGTGTGTGGACTAGATGATCTCTGCAGGTCCTTACCTACTCTACATTTATATGATTCTCTGAAAAGGGGAAAAGGGAATTGAATCTTCATTAAATCCTTAACTGGGTGAGCATAATCAATGTTCAACCCACACTTACCCTGAAGGGTTAATGTAGGCTAAAAAGGGGGCCAATTAACCCTTCAGGATACAGTTGAGGGATTGTTTTAGTAATCCCTTGACTGAATAAGTAAGCCCATCTGAGGAGGAAGGAGCTGGGCTGGGTTATAAAGACAGGAAGTTCGCAGTAGAGGAGTGCTGCAGGAAAGTAGTCTGCAGTCACTCCCTGGGAGGAGAGTTTTCAGGCTGGCAAACCTAGAGAAAGAGGGAGATCCAGAAGCTTAGGGCTCCGGGAAGAGGCAATAAGGTCTAGAAGGGAACAGACTTGAGTTGGAACCTGGAGAAAGGGGTGGGCTTGGGTTCCCTTACCAGCCACTGGGGAAGTAACATCAGCTGGGCAGTGACTGGAAAGACTGCCTGCGCCAATTTATAAAGAGAGACTTTGATATGCCGGAAGAGGAGGACACGTGACTTGGCCAGAGGGCTAAGCCATGAACACAGAGCATCTTGCCTCACTGACAGCCAAGAAGAGAAGGCAGAGCGTGCAGTGAGAGGAGGAAAGGAGGCATTGGACATGGAATCAGTTAATCCCCAGAAAGCGACCAAGAGGAGGAATAATAGCGAACAGACCCTGTGATACTACTAATTCATGGCTTTCGTTAGGAAGAACGATTGTGCTAGAGATCAAAGTTAACTTGGAACAGGGGAGAAAAGGTCTCCACGGAATTCCATTTCCTTACAAACTGTGGTAGATTGGCAGGTCAATTATTATGATGAGATGAGTGTCCAGTCCAATTAACTCAACTATTGGAAGATCTACCAAAGCATCTGCAGGTAATTTGCCCCGTAAAAATGGGCTGCACTAGACAACCTAAGTTTCAAATGCCTTCTAAGGGAAAATAAATACTTTCAGTCCCACTTTGTATCACCAATCAACACAGCACAACATTTAATTTTAACATACATTTTCTTTAGAGCTTAACTCTTTGTAATTAAAGTTTACACATATGCTTTGACACTGCACTGGAATTTTCCCTTAAATGTGAATTAAGCCTAAAGAGGGAAGTCCAGAAATGTGTGCTGACGGTACCCACTAATAAGGTTGCTAGAGATAGTGGAGGATATGGTGCCCTCAACATTTAAACTTTCACTGAACTTTAAAAAGCCCCTGCTCTTTTTGGTTTGCTAGAGA
The DNA here is from genome assembly GCA_007922155.1 of Mesoclemmys tuberculata. Taxonomy (NCBI): domain Eukaryota; kingdom Metazoa; phylum Chordata; order Testudines; family Chelidae; genus Mesoclemmys; species Mesoclemmys tuberculata. The sequence continues at coordinate 21,131,126 of ML675623.1, read as the reverse complement.
TGCGACAGCATCAATATCAGAACTCATGTAATGGCTAACAACTGGTACCAATGATGGCCCAGAAAGATGCATTCTGTGATATTGTCAGTAAACTCAGAAAAACAGTTTTAGGGCTTTATGAAATTCCAAAAATTAAAAACTATGTGCTGAATGTCCCTCAAAGCCTGGAGAAATTGTTTTTGTGTTAATTCTATGCATATTTTTTGATTTACCCAAATTTTTATTTTAGTTTTCCATTTCACCTTTGCAGCATAAATACAACAGCATATATAGCAGTGGTTCCCAACTTTTTTGTCTGGAGGACCACAGATACCATTTTTACAACTCTGAAGGGCCACCAGTCGCCACCAGCAGCCCTTCTCCCCCTCCCCCACTGCAGCCAGATGGAAGTTCAGCAAGGAGGCTGCCTCCTTGCTGATCTCCCATCCCCCTGGCTGCATCAGGGAACCTCAAGCGTCCTGTAGCCCTGTGCGCTCCACCTGGGTCTCTAGGCAGTGGCTCCTTTCTGCAGCCAGGTGGATGGGAGATGAGTGCTCCCCTCCCTCTGGCTCCAACAGGAACCCCAGCACCTAGTGACCCAGGCAGAGCGCTTTGCCATGCTCCCTGCTACAGCCAGGGAAAGGGGAACACTGACCTCCTGTCCCCTTGGCTGCAGCAAGTAGCTTGCCCTAGTCTTGTAGCCCCACAGCAATGTGCTCCGCCTGGGTTCCTAGGCAGCAACTCCCTTCTGCAGCCAGTGAGCCACTTTGAAAGACCCCACAGACCACTTGTGGCCCGCAGGCCACAGATTGGAAACCACTGCTATATAATAACAAATTCCATACAGGTACTATGTACACACATTGCAATAGTTTTAGGAAACAAAGTTTTGGATTTTCCCAGTTACACAACTATAATCTGATTAACACCACATTACTTTTGCTATTGCTATGACAGCATTATTAATAATGTTGTAATTAGGTATAGTGTCCCTATCGCTGATGTATTTAGGCACATTTTATACCATGCAAGACAAAATTAATCGTTACAAGAATGGGGAGCCTATTCTCCGTGCCTCTCCACAGAAACTGTCTCAGTTTCCATGAAAGTATCCAAGATGGTGGACAACAGGAAGCAGATTAAATAAAGAAAATCCAGAGATTGTAGTTAAAGGAAAGCCTGGAGAAAGAGATGTATTTTATATGCCATCCTGAAAGAAGGGCCTACCACTGAGAATGCCTTGCTTCCAATTTCCTCAAGCTTCACTTTAAGGATATCTAGTTAAAATGTGTCTATATAATACTCCTATTTCCTTGGCAGTTCATTTTAAAAGAACAAAGAAAAGGAGAATGCATGTATGACCATTTGAATGTACAACCAAAAAATGATTCAGCCCTAAAAGGAAAACTATTGATGCATCAAGAACCATCCTGCATCCACCAGTCCCATTTAACAAATGTAGAGTTACCAAGACCATTTGACACACAGAGACAAAGTACTGAAAGATCAATCACCTAAAACATGCTCTTATTTCAGTGTGTGATGTTCCAGATAAACCACATGCATGATCTGCACAATATCAGTGTGTTATTAAAGGAGATCATACATTAATCCTGCCATAGAAACATTTGTATTATTAAACTGAAGGGGTGGGAGTGAAATCAGCATGTCCATTTAAGAATTGAAAGAGACTGTGCCCAAGTATTCAAACTAACTAGTTTATGAACCCTTAAGTTTGTTATTGAAAAAAACTCAGAAGCATGAAGAAGTGAATAAGAATGTGGATGGGGAAGCACTGCTATATTAGTAATGCTTGAAGTAAATAGGTTATTTGCTCAGTGAACTTAGTACCCTAAACATTTTATAATATAAATTATTAAAACCATCTCTGGTCATTTATAATAGGTTTCAAATAAAGTCTGCATAAAACATTAAATTAGTTATTAGTTTTATATCAAGAGTAATATTACAATGCTCTCTCCCTCTCAGCATCCTACAAAGGCTATGTGTTTGAAAGGGAAATCCCTTGAACAGATCTCTTCTTTCTATTTTTTGCCCATTATGTACCTCCAAAGCCAAGGCTGTCTTGTCGTAGGCATTAGGGACTCGCTTCTGGATAACCCGGGCATAAATAGGGCCATTCTGAAGGTTAGGGAGCGGAGTGTTGATGCTGGGTTGGGCATAAGGCCCTGGCTCCGGCCCACCCAGTGGCTGTGGGTGGGAACTATCCTGGTTACCTCCAATCAGAGTAGATACTGAAGCAGAGGAAGGTCTATACTTCTCGACGTAAGGAACAGGTATCATTCCCCTCTTTCCATCGCTGTCCTCTGCATTCCACCATTGCTCTTCAGGCTTATCCCGTATTCTCAATATGTCTCCTTTCTTAAATGGAAGATCTTCCTCATCATTTCCATTAAAGTCAAAGAGAGCTCGCACATACTCAGCTTCTTCCTGCCTCAGGATAACTCCACTATTCTGCCTGGATTTGGAAACAGGTTCTATCAAGGTTGTAGTGTCCAAATAGTGTATTTTGTAGAATTCCAGTAAAGATGGCAATGAATCAAACTCTTGGTCACCTATTCGGAATCTGGAGGGATTCAACCCTAAAAGAAAAAAGGCAACACGCTATTAAAGATAATATAATAAAAATGTGACAAATTGAGATTTAATCTCTATGAAAATTATTGACGTTTATAGATGAATAATTTGATGCAGAATTAGGCACTATAATTCAGGGTAATGTTCTTCATTGTATCTAACCTTTGTACAATGCCCTTTTCATGTCCTACTTCTTTTAATAATCAAAATCCCTTCCACTTTTTCAGTTAGTGATTCTTATATATGCATACATGAAAGAAAAACTGAACTTTTCAGTTTGGTTTGTTAGAATAGTGAAGTGACAAGTATCCTGTACCTTCCAGGATGGAGAGAGAGAGAGAGAGAGAGAGAGAGAGAGAGAGAGAGAGAGAGAGTGTGGACCTTATTCAGAAAGAATGGGAACTTATTGATAAAAGTTAAGTTTGTCAAGCAAAGAAGGTGGGACTAGGCAGACTAGAAGAAAATCATAGCAGTATGCCAGTTCTGCTATAGTTAAGGTTGAGACAAACTTTCTGTTCAAAGCTCAACTCTAAGTGCTTGACTCCAGTAAATTTAACAACCACTTAATACCCTTTTATATCACCCAAACCTATACTTTCCCTTACCCATCATCATTAAATCCATTGACTGCTCTCATATCCCACCTCACTACTGTCACCAAGACAACCCAGTGCCCTGCTACTGATATAACCTACACAACTCTCTATTAAAATGATGCAGACTGGAACCTCAAGGTACGCATTCACCTCTTTTCCTTTGATCCCACACGCAGAGGCTCAGAGCCAGATACCCTCATATCACAATCACACCTCTGACATTCTTCAAACAAATCCACAGAGCTCCTCAGATCATAAATGCACCTCTACCAATCAGCCCAACCTATTGCTTCCACTATTCAGTACATCTACACCTAACATGTTGAAAGCAACTGGCGTCCATACAGACAATTGCCAAAGGCTTTTGCCAGCTCCCGGAGGCAGAGTTAAGGTTGCATGGGCATTTACCTTAACTTCATATTTTCTGGTATTCGGAAGTTGATGTTTTGCTGAAATTGATGTTCTCAAAGGGTGCAAGCTATCACTGGACAACCTTAACTCTGTGTTAATGAAGATGTGTTATTTAGTAAGTATCTGATTTTTACTTCCAAGTTTCTTCTGAAGGAAGTGATAGAGTTGTGTGTGTGTCTTCGACCTACCACATCAATAAACTTGGCCACATTCAGCTTTTCACTTGGGACAGTAAATGATTTTCATTTTCAAAGTATAAAACATCTGGTGTATTTAACACAGAATGAATTTTAGGTACAAACCCAAGATAAAAAAGAACTGTGCAGCTTTTTTAGCCTTCTTCTCTTTATAGCATCACTGTCCTGAACATTACATCCAGATGACAATGCTGCAGTTATTGTCGGTTACTGGTAGTAATAGTAGCTGGTCAAAAACACACTAAGACAGTGTTTGAAGATAGATACTAAACACTACAAAGAATTTTAGCAGCTTGGCTTTGGAGCCAACCCAAATTAGGCTACTGCTCCGTTTTTAAGTGTCGATTTTATAAAAGTCAAACTCATATTTTATACAAATCAGTTTAGCAATACACATTTCCAAAATATGTTCCACAAGTGCATTAACCTTTTGCTTCTAATTTCTCCAATCATATCTCACCTTCTTCATATTTGTCAAATGCATCAAAAGATATTAAATGAAATAAATCATATCCCATATTACTATACATAATGAATGACAGACAACTGATGAATTGCCAGTCTTGGTTTGAGTTGTCCAACTGTCCATTTCTCTTTTTATTTTTTTATTTTCAGTTCTTCAGTTTATTTGGAAAACAGTCTAATATTCCATTTCCACCACACACCATATAACCAGCTGTTGTGGGAGGAATGGAGGCAAAAAAATTCACACTTCAACAAGTAACAACGAAGGGTAAGGGAGGAGAGCCTTACTTCAAACTATTACTCTAGTCCATTTACCTTCTATGCTAAAGGTCCCCCCTGCCCCTCCAGAAGGGGAGGAATCACTGGACTCAGGAAACAACTAAGTGCATGGGACAACTAATGAAAAAAGGAACAGGTTTGGCGGTCACAGGTTTAAACGAAGGGAACCAGAAAGGGAAACCGAGCAGAGAACTTTGGACAGCACCCACTGCTCCCAGAAGGTGTCGAAGGAGCCAGCGGACGCTGCCCAGAGGAACTCTGCCTGGATGCGTGAACGGACAGAGGAACGGAAGTACGCCCCACAGTCGCAGAGCACCCCCCCAGCCAACCTCCTCTCCATAGTCTTGTAGATGGATGCTTTGGCCAGGGCTAGGAGGAGGTTGATGAGAAGGTCCCACGACTTTGTGGGGTGCAAGGCTGGAAGATTCTCCATAGCTCTTAAGCCACAGTGGTTCCCTGGCTCAGACTGACTTCCTGAATGCTTCAAGTAGTTCCATCAACTGAGGAGATAATGCTCCCAGAAAGAAAAGCTGATTCAAGATGAATTAAAAAGAAAAAATCAAAGAAAAGGTGTTTAAAAGAAAGTATCTCTCAGAATTCTGGGATGAGCTGGATGTGATGAGAGAATCCACATAGATGATATCTTCAGAGAAGCAAAATGATAATGTAAGTCAATCCAGGATTCACATTTCAGCAGACTAAGAAGCCCAAGAGATGTCCACAAGGGAATGTAAGCAAATGACCAGAAACAAAATGACCAATGCCAGCAGGGCAAAGAGGAAAGAAAGAATTAAGATCTCTCTCAAAACTCCTAAGTTACAACAGATAATCATAAGTATAAAATGGCTAACAAAGTAATGGACATCCTACAACAAACCAAATCTTTTTTGGTGGGTGATGAGGGTTTAGCCTCCCTTAACTTATAAACAAAGTATGGAAAATAATCAATTAAGAGGATTCCTTCTTGTAGGCCACATCCAAACAAGTGTTTTGTAAATGTGAAGAGAGAGATATGTAGCTGATTTGCAGATCTCTGTGATTTAATAAAAAACAACAAGGGGAAGAGAACTATTTGGATGAAACCTTTGTTACCCCTAGGGAGACACTGGTCTGGAACTCAAAAGTTCTGGGTTCAATTCCTGTTTCTGCCAGTCTCCCTTTGTAACATTGGCCAAATGACTTAAACATTGTGGGTCAGATTCCAGCATCCTTAGGTAAGGTCTATGCTACAAACTTTGGTTGACACAAGTTATATTGGCATAAAGCCACTGCAGTTAGCATATCGCCTGTGCATGCACACACTTGATTTCTTGCATCGGCACTGCACATACTCACCAGGTGTTTGTGTCAATATAGTGCATGGTGCACCATAGGTGAGTATCCCAGTGTGAAACTTGTCATTGTGCAGCACACAGTCTTTTGGGAAATTGGGAGGCAGAAGTTGCACGGGTAACTAGGAGCAAGGGGTCAAATTCCCATCATGCAACTTCCTCCATCCCATAATGCTATCTATATCCCATAGTTTTTGCACCTTTTTAAAAAATCCCACACAGTCCTGCTGCACTTCGCACTGTCCATCATCTCTGACAGAAGCACAAAGCCCACACAGCTCTGCACTATTGTCATGACTTGCAAGCAGAGGATGAATGATCCGCTGGTATTTGCAGAGCCGCATTAAGAACTTCAGCAGTGGGGGACATGAAGATTTTGCGGAGGGCAGTTTGCTGTGGGACATAGCAAAAAGGCAATTCAAGGATGCAGCTGCAGGCAGTGGAGCGCTGCTTCTGGGCCCAAGAAACAAGCACTGACTGGGATCACATCATAATGCAGGTTTGGGACAATGAGCAGTGGCTGCAGAACTTTCAGATGTGAAAGACCACATTCCTGGATCTATATGCCAAGCTTGCCCCAGCCCTCCACAGGGACACTAGAGTAACAGCCGTACCGACAACTGAGAAGCAAATAGCAATTGCTCTGTAGAAGCTTGCAACATCAGATTGCTACCAGTCAGTGGGACATCATTTTGGACTTGGAAAATCTAGAATGGGGGCCAGTGTCATGCAAGTGGGCAGGCCATTAATGGTCTGCTTCTATGCAGGACTTTGATTCTCAGTAACGTGCAGGACATAGTGGATGGAGTTGCAGCAATGCGGTTCCCGAATTGCAGTGGGATGGCAGACGGCACACATATCCCTATTTTGGCACCAGCTCACCTTGCCACAGAGTACATCAACAGAGCAGGCTACTTTTGTATGATTATGCAGGCACCGGCGGATCACCAGAAGCACTTCACGCCCATCAGCGCTGGCTGGTCAAGGAAGGTGCATGATGCTTGCATATTTAAGGACACAGAACTGCTCAGAAAGATGCAAGCAGGGATGTTGAAATGCCAATGGTGATCCTGGGGTACTTGGCCTACCCCTTGCTCATGAAGCCATACAGGAGGTACTTTGACAGCACCAAGAAGAGATTCAACTACTGGCTCAGAAGATGAATGAGAGTGGAATGCACTTTTGGTAGTTTGAAGGGATGCTGGGGTTGTTTACTCACAAGATTCGATCTGAGTGAGAAACACAGCCCAATGGTTATAGCTGCCTGTTGCCGATCTTTGAGGCAAAGGGAGAAAAGTTGCCACTGGGATGGAGAGCACAGAGGTGGAGCTGCTGTCTGTTGAGTTTGAACCACCAGACACAAGGACTATGACAAGAGCTCAATGTGGAGCTATGCAGCTGAGGGAGGCCTTGAAAGAGCACTTTAACGGATAGCCCTAGTAAATATGGTATGGTGAACTGTGCTCCACCTGGCATTGACATTTTGGGGGCTCTTAGGAATTGTGTGATTCCTGATGTACATTTATGAATAAAACCCTATTTGTTAATGGACCTATTAATTTTCCAGTGCTTGTTAGATATTCACAACTATTACTGTGGTTTTCTCACTGATCCCCATGAGTTTTGTCCCCGTAGCACAACAAGTGCTTTCATTAGCACTAGGCATTCTGCAGCATATGTTGTGACGTAATAAAGATTATTTACCAAAAATGGCTTTTTATTGAGTACCAAAACCAGTATAAAAATGTGCAACTAAAAAACAAAATACAATAAAAACTTCTTTAAAAAATTAACAGAACATTCATGTCCTTTTCAGTAAATTTTGCCTACACATTGTGACTCTTCACCATGTACGTGAAACTCTGGTTCTCCCGATTGTCTGCCAGCGTGGCATAGCAAGGGTTACAGATGCATCCCCTAATGCCACGTGGAATGTTGGAAGGTGCTAAAATGCAGTTCTCCATTGACTGCAAAGGGAGGTGAACCCGTGATTGCCGAACCTGTAGGTCAAAAAGAGTCTGCAGCATTTGTGTTTGCTGATGGAGAAGCCCCATTATGTCCTGGTACATCTTTTTCTCCTGTCTGCTCTTTCCTGCTCTATACTGCCTTCAGTATTCACCCTCCAGGGCCTCTTTTCATGGTTCAGTGCAGCACTGGCTTGCAGGATCTCTCTGCACAGATCCTCTTCTTTCTCCTCCTCATCATGGTCAGGTGTTCGATGGGTGTGAAGAGGGGAACCCTCAATGCCATAACAGCAGGAGCTACAGACAAAACATGCAGAGGTATTCTATGTATAGTACAAGGAAAAGCAAAAGTGAAGTTTCAGAACTCCCTTCCCTTGGCTCCCCTAAAGTTTAGAACAAGACAGTTATTGACTCTTCAGCTTGGTAGTGCCAGTGTACAGCCTCGCTCTCCAGGCCGAGCCATAGCGAGTATGGCTGAGCAGAGGCATTGAAGGGGAAAGGGGAACAGGAATTTGGTTGCACAAATTAATAGAATTTCAGCCCCTGATGCCCTGCCCTTGTGCCCTTACAAACAGCAATAAGCATTGGAACTATTTTCCACAGGCAGTGGCGATTTTAGCTGATATCTCACTCCGGAGGTAACAAAAGCAGGGACAGCACAGCTGCTGCTGGCATCCCAAAGCCACCTGGCCCCACATTCTATTTACTGCAGTGGTGCTTGCCAGGTCATCGTGGACTGGCACAGGAAAGTACCCTACCACAGAGGAAGAAATAAGGCTGACATCCCTAGAAACCTTCATGAGAGGATTGCTGAGCACCTCCACAGAAGTTTCACTGAGATCTCTCAGGAGAATTTAAAGGACATCCATGTATATAAACAAACTGCTTTGCACGCAGCCCTCCTCTCCCGCTAAATCTACAGGGGAACGATCAGCAGATAACAGCTCTACCTCTCTTTTTTTAGCCATTACAACTTCTAGAATGAGTAAATTAATGAAGAGTCGCTATGTGGGTCCTGTTACATTGGGATCGGGCACCGTTTGTACATGTAAACGTTGTCTGGGAAATGCATTCACACACTTACCTGACGAGTCTTCCTCTGCATCAGATCTGCCTGCTCTCGGCGGCTGGGACTGACTAGATTGCAGTGGAGTCTTTTATAGATCCTGGCTTGCTGCACAGCTAGATCCTCAGGTGACATGTCCCCTATCCTCCTTGCTGTTCACGGCATGGGTCTATGTCTATGGATCCACAAAGGTAACCACAGAGCTAGGCAGTGTGCTGGTGGGTCTCCACCAAGTATGACATGGAGCTCATTGTAGAAGTGGCAGATCTACAGCTTGCCACCAAATCAGCTGTTAGCCTCCGTGGCCTAACTGTCTGCCACAGTTCCTTGGCTCTCACACAGAACTGCTCTCATATCCCTTTTCCTGTATTTCCCATGCAATCTGCTCACAGATTCCACGTTTCTACATCTGTTCCGGAGCTGTGCTTGCACAGCCTCCTCTTCCCACAGGCCCCAAAGATCCAAAACCTTCTGTCTACTCCAGGCAGGAACACATCTGGAGCATGGGCAGTTGCACACAACAAAGCAAGGTGTGTTCACCAAACAGGACAATCAGGAAAACGCATTAAAAAAAATATGCAGGGTGGCTTCCATTCTCTGTGGTCCCTGGACAGTGGAGTTCACAACAGTGTCTAGAGTGATCAGTGCCATGCATTGTGGGACAGTTGCTAGAGGACAGCCTACATTTGCACTACGTTCACCGAAGTAGGTTAACCAGGGCTTAATGCCATTCATGGAGGTAGTTTTACTGCATCACTGTACTGGGGCCTTTACTTGGTGGGAGAACAATTTGAGCAGACACGCGGACAACTAGATTGATGCTAGGCTACTTACATTGACTTAACTTTGCAGTGTAGACCAGGACTCTCTCACACTGGGTATCACCTAACTCCAGGAGTGGCCCCCTCTGAAATCACTGGGGGAATAGAAGATGGAAGAACTGTATCCTGTAAAGCAGTGATTCTAAGGATGTCTCTTCACAGCAGCTAGCTTGAATTATAAATCTAGTGTTACCCCAACTCCTGTGCGCACACAAAAATCTCCAGCTCAAGTTAAGTGGTGCTTTAAACTCCAGCTAGGCGGCCTGTTGAGGAGGGTTAATGCTCCAGTGATGCTGATGCTGGAGCTAGTAATGCAGTAGGGATGTAAAAGCCTGAATTACAACAATTCATCAGTCACTAATCCAACACACTGTGCTACTAATCAAAACAATACTGGAGTTACACAGAGTGATTTGAAGGCATGGCTGCAATAACTCAAGTAGTACTAATTCAAGATAATTGATAATGTGAAGACAAGCTCTAGGAGGATATTAAGGTTACTGTAGATAACCAAGAGAACATTAGCTCCCAGTAAAATACTGTGGCTAACATGACCCTTGAACGCATAAACAGGAAAATATAGAGTAGAAGGGAAGAGAGAATACTTTTGCATACTGCTCTGGTGAGAGCACTACTGGAATAGTGTGTCCTATTCTGGTGCCTGCACTTTCAAAATTATGTTGAATAACTGTAGAAGGATTGGAGAACTAAAAAAATGAGACATCTGGAAAACACTCTTTACAATGAGAAACTTAAGCAGCTCAATCTGGTTAGCTTATCAAAGAATATTACATGGGGATCATATTGCTTCCTAAATATCTACAAATGGAGAGGATTTACCAGACATTAGGAGGCTCTTAAATTGTAGCAAAAAAAGTCATAACAAGACCCAATGGATGGAAGTAAGAATTAGAAAAAACACTGTTGGAAAAATGCAGCTTTTAAAAAATGAGTTAAATAATCATAACATTGCCCCAAGATAGTGGTAAATTCTCCATAATTTGGAATCTGTAAAGCAAGAATTCTCTAGTTCAATCACAAGTTATAGAGCTTGACAGAGTTCACTTACATAGTAGGGAAAAATAATTCCCTTTGATAATAGGTATTATTAGGTTAAGTCCTGTGGCCCATGTTATACAGGTAATCAGATAAGATGAACATAGGAGTCCCTCTCTGGCCTTAAAAAAGAAAAAAAAATATATTAAGCTTAAGTGTTTATCACTTTTTACTACCTCACAGAGATTGTAGTGAGGATAAATTGATGTGTGAGGTACTCTGATATTGTAGCAAGCAACAAGAACACATTATAACAGCAAGGGACCCATTTATTTGGGGAGGTAAAGCCATTATCTTCAGGGTCTGTTCCTCCAGGAGCCAGTTCTAGTAGCACACTGCCTTCCTCTTCTTGTGGAACAATACTAAGGGAGGGAAGAATATGAGGGATGAGGTGTCAGGCGACCAAGGTAAGCTTGCTGTCAAAGGATACAGCTCCTGGCAAAAGTTCCAGCATGACGCTTAGAGAATTATTTTCGCCGCTTCCCCCACCACTTCCAACCCAGTGCTACCAGGGAAAGAGTAGCTGTCTATCAGCAGAACTGTCCCCCACCTCCTTCAGATGGCTCATTTGGGCAAGACATACAAAAGCCTGAATTTTTTCTTAACTAGTTATGGTGTCTCAACTTGGCCTCTGTCCTGTTCTGCTCATTAGGACAGAGCAGCAATCCAAACCACTGCCTTTGATCAGGAAGCGGAGACTAAAGATAAAAAAAAATCTAGAATTTAACAATTTGTATATTTTGGGGGAGGGATGAGAGATTTTATGTGGGGAGAGGTGTTCTAGTAATCTAAGCACAGGGACCATTCAACTCATACCTCAGCTCTGAGGCTAATTCCCTTTCTGACAATGGACCAATCACTTCTGGGTCAATAGCCTAATTTTACAGAGGGGGAAATTACTCACACGAGGAATTTGGGAAAGATTTTTTTTGGGTAACACTTCCGAAGTGTGGAAACCTCTTTTGGGGGTAAAATACTTACCATTTCACTTCATTTTCAGAGCACATTCAGGAGGCATAACCACCCTTAAAGCAAACCATTCTCTATCTCTTTAGATTTCATGGCATTCAACTTTGCTAAAGTTAAGATTAAGAACAGCTTTCTGTTTGAAGAATGACAAATTCTAAAATCCACAATTGCTTGGACTGCCTTGAAATTTGGTATGCTTCCTGGGAGCACGAGATAGGGTCAATGATCCAAATTCAGGGTCATATAAGCAAGAGGTTCCTGAGACACAGTCCCCAAGTGAGTGGGACTGGAACAAAGGGCAGAAGGAAAAAAAAACTAAAACCCACAACAGGTTTTCCTCAAGGTTGACAGAGTCTACCAAATTTTTTTTTTTTTTTTTTGCTCAGTTGGGGATCAAACCAGTGCATGTTCCTGGCACAATGGTTTCAATCACTCTACACTTACTAGCTACTCTTTGGGTTAGCTAAATTTAAAATATTATTCAAGAAAGAGTTCAAATCTTTAGGCCTTAGGCACAAACCTAACTTTCCTAAGGTTCGTGCACCAAATGGATTACAGTCTACATATACAGACAAAGTAATCAAGGGGCTTTCTAGTCTGCCAATTTTATCTGCACCTGGATGGCTGAAGGAAACAAATAGCAGTCAGTGAACCTGACCTACACCAACCAGTGTCAGTTCAACTCTGACCTATGCCAGAAATCTGAAAAAGAGCTGTAAGCATGTTCAAAGAATCACAGAATATTAGAGTTGCAAGAGACCTCAGGAGGTCATCTAGTCCAACCCGCTGCTCAAAGCAGGACTAACCTCAGCTAAATCATCTCGGCGAGGGTTTTTTCAAGCCGCAGCTTAAAAACCTGTAAAGATGGAGATGCCACCACCTCCCTAGGTAACCCATTCCAATGCTTCACCACCCTCCTAGTGAAAAACTTTTTCCTATTGTCCAACCTAGACCTCCCCCACTGCAACTTGAGACTGTTGCTCCTTGTTCTGTCATCTGTCACCACTGAAAACAGCCTAGCTCCATCCTCCCTGGAACCCCCTTTCAGATAGTTAAAGGCTGCTATCAAATCCCCCCTCATTCTTCTCTTTTGCAGACTAAACAGGCCTAGTTCTTTCAGCCTCTCCTCATAAGTCTTGTGCTCCAGCCCCCTGATCATTTTGTTGCCCTCCACTGGATTCTCTCCAACTTGTCCACATCCTTTTTCTAGTGGGAAGCCCAAAACTGGACAATACTCCAAATGTGGCCTCACCAATGCCGAATAGAGGGGAATAATCACTTCCTGCAATCTGCTGGCAATGCTCTTACTAATTCAGCCCAATATGCCATTTGCCTTCTTGGTAACCAGGGCACACTGCTGACTCATATCGAGCTTCTTATCCACTGTAACCCTCAGATCCTTTTCTGCAGAATGTTAGTATATGTTTGCTGAGGTGCTATTTTAAGGAAATATAGTTTGAGTACGTCAGATAATTCAGAAGGTGATAAAACTATTACATGGCAAAAAAAAAAAACCCAAAAAAACACCCCACCACCAAAAACCAAAAAACTTTGTTAGTGCAGAGTTAAGGTTGTCTGATAATGGCTTATGCTCTTCCAGAATGTAAAGTTCAGCAAAACCTAAACTTGTGAAAACTAGGAAATACAGTAAGAGTCAAGGTACAGCCCATACAACCTTAACTCTGTCCCCTTGGATCTGGCAAGAACCACTGAGAATTATCTGCATGAACACCAGTTGCATTCACTGTGTTGTGTTCAATGTGTAAGAATTAGTTGGAGTAGCTTGGAAGAGCTGTGATTGTGATATGAGGTGATTTGGGAGTTGGTGGCCCTCTGGGGGAGGGTGTGCAAGAGCCTCTGACTCTGACCCCAGTGTCTGTGATCAAAGGAAAGAGGTGCATGTGTTCATTGAGAGATCCAGTGTCCTTCATTTCAGCACTGTATCGTGTAGGTTGTGTAAGCAGTGGTGCACAGAGGTGTTCTTGCCTTTTTTAATGAATCTGTAAACTCGGGGGTTGAATCACATGACTGGAGAATTGCTAACATAGTTCCTATTTTTTTAGAAAGGGGAAAAAATGATCCAGGTAAACTACAGGCCTGTTAGTTTGACTTCAGCAGTATGCTGTCTTGGAAAAAATTTTGAAAGAGAAAGTTAAGTACATCAAGGTTAATGGTAATTGGGACAAAATACAACATGGCTTTACAAAAGGTAGGTTGTGCCAGACCCACCTGATCTCCTTTTTTGAGAAGATAACAGATTTTTTTAGACAAAGGGAATGCAGTGGCTCTAATTTACCTAGATTTCAGTAAGGCATTTGACACAGTTCCACATGGGAATTATTAGTTAAATTGGAAAAGATAGGGATTAATATGAAAATTGAAAGGTGGACCAATCTTATTTAACCTCTTTGTTACTGACCTTGGCTCAAAAAGTGGGAATGTGCTAATAAAGACTGCAGATGACACAAAATTGGGAGATACTGCCATGCAGAGAAGGACCGGGACATCATACAAGAAGATCTGGGTGACCTTGTAAACTGGAGTAATAAAAATAGGATGAAATTTAATAGTGTAAAGTACAAGGTCATGCATTTAGGGACTAATAAGAATTTTTGCTATAAGCTGGGGACACATCAATTGGAAGTGACAGAGGAGGAGAAGGACCTGGGTGTATTGGTTGATCACAGGATGACTATGAGCCACCAATGTGATGTGGCTGTGGAAAAAGCTAACACGGTTTTAGGATGCAGCAGACGAAGTATTTCCAGTTGAGATAGGGAGGTATTAGTACCGTTATACAAGGTTCTGGTGAGACCTCATCTGGAATATTGTGTGGAGTTCTAGTCCCCCATGTTTAAGAAAGATGAATTCAAACTGAAACAGGTCCAGAGAAGAGCTACTAGGATAATCCATGGAATGGAAAATCTGCCTTATGAGTGGAGACTCAAAGAGCTTCGCTTGTTTAGCCTAACCAAAAGAAGGTTGAAGGGAGATAGGATTGCTATCTATAAATACATCAGAGAGAGAAATACCAGGGAAGGAGAGGAATACTTTCAGATCAGTGCCAATATGGACACAACAATAAATGGATATAAATTGCCCATCAGGAAGTTTAGACTTGAAATTAGACAAAGATTTCTAACCATCAGAGGAATGAAGTTCTGAAACAGCCTTCCAAGGGAGCAGAGGAGGCAAAAAACCTATGGGACAGCCTAATTTGGCAATTAACTGATCACTGACTACTAGTGGTAAATATGCCAATGGCCTGTGTTGGGATGGACATTTGATGGGGTAGATTCTGAGTTACTACAAAGAATTTTTTCTTTGGTGTCTGGCTGGTGAGTCTTGCCTACATGCTCAGGGTTTAGCTGATTGCCTATCAGGGGTTGGGAAAGAATTTTCCCCTAGGGCAGACTGGCAGAGGCCCAGCGGGTTTTTCACCGTCCTCTATAGCATGGAGCACGGGCCACTTGCTGGTGGATTCTCTGTACCTTGAAGTCTTTAAGCCATGATTTGAGGACCTCAATAACTCAGTCATTGTTTAGGGGTTCTATTACAGAAGTGCGTGGGTTAGGTTCTGTTGCCTGCGTTGTGCAGGAGGTCAGACGAGATCAGTGGTTCCCAACCTTTTTTGGCTCAAGGGTCACAAATATCATTTTTACACCTCTGAAGGACCACCATCCTATCAACTCATAATGGTATATGTCAATGCATTTTTTAAGGACTACAAATCACCACGTATTTAAAGTAAACATTTTGATGTTACTGTGCTCATTTTTACATTCACTGTTTTACACTTACACATTATTCAGAGTATGTCACAAACAAAGCACTAGTGTAGATGAGTGATTGTCACTACACACTGAAGCACATGGTCTGGCAACTAAGTCATGGTGGGTGGCCTGTTAACTGCAGGACAAACTGGAAGAGACTGATGTTTAGAGTTCTGTACCTCCTCAAGCATGGTGGGTCCTGGCTGCTCTGCCAGCAGCCCACCACCCACTTAAGCCAGACAGAAAGAGCTCAGCAAGGAGGCTACCTCCTTGCTGATCTCCCATTCCCCCTGGCTGCAGCAGGGAAACCGCCTGTAATCCCGTGCGCTCCGTCTGGGTCCTTCGGCAGAGGCTCCATTCTGCAGCCAGCAGGAGGGGAGTGGCGGGCCACTCAAAGACCCCGTGGGCCACTTTTGGCCCCTGGGCCACAGGTTGGGAACCATTGGACTAGATGATTATATTGGTCCCTTCCGACCTTAAAGTCTGTAAGTCTATTAACTTAGCTGATACCTGTTCTTAGCTCCCGCACCCAGAAGGACAGTACTTCCCCAGATCCTGGATCACTTGGGGAGCAGGGAGATGGGCTCAGGCATCCCCAGAAGGGCAAGGACCTCCAGCTTCCAGGAGGGGGCAGGGAGAGAGGATCAGCGTGCCTACCCCGCCCCCAAGGGGCAGCAGGTCCCCAGCACGTGTACGCACGCGGAGGAACTCAATATGCTCCCTCCCCAAGTCCTGGCATGTATGCATGCACACTGAGATGGGGCTGACAGGAGTCCCTGCCCCTATTCTCCCCCAATCTCCCTGTAACTCATCCCATATGCTCCTTTCTTGGTGTCCCTTTCTCTCCCCCTCATGTGATCCTCCCCAAACTCTCTCATCTCCCATACTACTCATCCCCATAATCCCTGTCCCCTCTATGCAGTCCCAAACCCCTTTCACTCCTATTCCCACAGTCCTCCATTCTCTAAAACACCCCTTCCCTGCCAGTAACCATTTGCATGATAATTAAAAACATTATATATATATATATATATATTCATTTCATTTCATTTCATTTCATTTCATTTCATTTCAGTCACCAAAAATACCCCTCCTACTCCTGCCAAGAGAGAGATTTTAGCAATATGCCTTCTGAGCTTTTCTAGATGTCTGCCTAAAGTGGGACTCCAACTGACTGTCAAAGTACTAATGCTTATCCTCAAGCTATCCAGCTGCTATGAAACTTTCAAGGCTAAAAAATTTGTTGGCGCCTCTGCCTGCAAATGCTCAGTGGAATCTGTTTGGCGCAATGCCATGCACTTCAAATGTTGATGCTCCTCATTGAAGAGCTCCTCTTTGGCTAATAATGTAATTAGATTTTTCCTGAAGTGCTGGTGGATGGCATGTTCTCTGTTGGGGTAACTTCCAAGTGTTTGAGACTCTGATATGATGAGACCTTGGGTTAAATTTTATCTGTGTGCAAAAACTCACTGCCCAAACATGCCTTTAGTAAGAGCTGTTGTTTTCCTGGAGGATGCATCTCAGGAACCCCTTTTTCAAATGGTCCCAAATTTGGTTCACTGACCAAACTCCATGCCCCCACAAGACATATAAATTTTCAAGGCAATCTGAGTAAGTATGTGGATTTTAGAAGACTTTAAAGATGGTCTTAATCTTAAATACAGTGGAGTTGGTGCTCTGCTATAATTTTTTAAAAGAAAATAAACACATATGCAAATGCACGCCACAAGGAGGATTTGGGGGCATAAGAGTGTGGAGAATAAGGAACTGAGATCCAGGGCAGCAGTGAAGGGAGGGGGATAAACAAACAGGGAGGGGGATAGAAGTGGTAGAGAGGTTGGGTGTTCAAACCAGGGAGTGGAAAAGGTGACATGGAAATGGGGGAATAGGGTGAATGGAAAGGGCACTTGGCTACCCCACATTCTCCCTCCTCATGTGTGGTCTGCAGAGTCCTTGCCCTCCTGGGGTGAAGCAGAGCAAACTAATGCAATCCTACTCACGTACAAAACAAGGATACACATCTGATTAAATTAAGGGACAGTATGTTAATAACAAATGAAAAGAAAATGGAATGCTGCAACAGGGCACCCAGATAATCACTGGATAATTATATGACCACTAGTAAATACTTATAGCTTTGCGAGCTGGAACTATAAGGGTAAATCAAATCTTTAGGGCATAATATCTCTTCTCCCCTATAACACAGCTGCACAAATGAACAGGCCCGATATAGAGTTTATTCAATTGCCTTTGAAATGTGACATGGCAAGCTAGGGAGATAGGAAAAAAGTACTTCCTGGTGATCCTTTTCAATTTCATAGAACATGTCCCTTTGTTCTCATTTTATAGGCCAGAACAAGTAATTTAGTTCTTTACTAGTTTTTGCTATACCATTCACTCAATCTCAACACATGACCCTTCTCATCCTAGTGACTAACTATTCAAGTTTTCCTTCTCCAAGCCTTTTCTGTTTTAGATAGGTGTGAGGGTGAGGCATCTAAAACAATGTGGTATAAGAGATTTGGATCTACTGATATAAAATATTGTCTTCATATTTTAAAAAGACATCCAAGCATGTAATGTTTGCTGAAAATATTTAAACTGGATGTACAGCAATTGTGACATTAGAACCATTACAGTTATGAAGAAATATTGGGGGGGGAGGACAACGACTTAGGGTATGTCTACACTACAATCAGAGATCTGACTGCAGTACATGTAAACATAGATTAGAGTTAGCTCAGGTATGACTACATTTTCTGTGGTCATACGTCTGAGTACAAGGTAGGAGTAATAAATAACAAGTCATCACATTTACTTAAAATGGTACGATAAAGCACTGTGAAGGCTAACTTTACTGTGCTAACTTCACAGTATTTTATCTTGGCCATTTTAAGCAAGCATGATGACTTGTTGATATTTATGTAAATATGGAAGTCTGTGCAGTAAAACGAGTTATAACTTTTCTGAATCCTCCACTCCTCTTTGTCAGCTGTCTGCTTCTTAGATCACTTCTACCATACTTACATTTAACTAGAAATGAAACTGTGCAGTTAATGTAACAATGAGACATTCAGTAGAATTAATTGATTGCAAATTCAAAACTGATAAAATGACATACTTTTTCATAAATGCATAATGCAACCGTGTAACTTATTGCTACAGAATGGCATTGAGACCAAGAATTTAGCAAGATTCTAACAGAGAGATTGGACACTTATATCGATATCAAGAATATTCAGTGTTATAATAGTAAATACGGAAGAGAGGAAACTTTAAAAGTTATTCTCTAACGATAAGGGAGTTAGCAAGATATTTCTAAGGGAGCAGATTATTTTTATATTATAAGGTTTCTTGCACTTTCCTCTGAAACATTTGGTACTGGTCTCTGTCAGAGAACAGATGTTGGATTAGATGGACCATGAGTATGACCCAATGTGAGAAATATTATGTTCCTATAATTCAAGCATCCTGCACACTACAAAACAAAAAATACCCAGCAGAAAGGCTGGCACATCTGCCATGCCCATTCTGGTGTCATTTTAAAGGAAGCAGTGCAGAAAATTCAGACTCAAAGGGTTGAGACCAGAATGCACTATTATGACAACATATTCTGTCCCGCATAACACCAGCCACAAAATTTCACTCATTAATTCCTGCATCCAGCCCAAAACTTTGTATTTGAATTAGGGCATATCTTTTAGAAAGACAACCTCAAGTTTTGACTGAAAACTATCAAGTGATGGAGAATCCATCATATCCTTTGTTAAATTGTTCCCTAAGTTGGTTACCCCTCCCCCACCCCCAATTTGCACTTTATTTCCAGTTGAATTTGACTAGATTTAATTTCCAGCTGCTAGCACTTGTTTTCCCTTGGGACATGTCCATACAGGGAAACATTCCACTAGAGCTATGCTGATGTAACACCCCCATGTGGCACTCTGTTCTAAAGAAAGTGACTTTATTCCAGAATAATTAACCTGCTGATACTTCTACACCAGGTTCAATTTACCTCCTAACTGTCTCTTTCTTAAAATTGAATAAACTGAGTCTCTTGCTGGATTTCAGGGTTTCCAGGCTTCAAAATACCCAAATTTCTTGACTGTTTCGAATTTTTCCACATCCTTTTTGGCATGTGGCCACCAGAACTGGACACATTCTGATAATGGTTTCACTGTTACGGTATCATTATTGTTATTATTGATACCATAATATCTTCGGGCTCAATATTTCCATTTATGCACCTCAGGATCCCTCTTAGGAACAGCACTGCATTAGGAACTCATATTCATCATGACCCCTAAATTCAGAGACACTGCTTTCCAGGATACAGTCTGTAAGTATGATCAATGTCCTTTGATTCTAGATGTTTGACCTTGTTTTGACGTTTGTATTTTCATATTTCAGATTTTAAGCCATTCTAGTATTCATGTGTCTGCTTATTTTCCAAGTATGAAAGGACAAAATAAGGCTATTTTTGCTTGGCATCGCTTTTAACATCTCACTTAAGAAAAATTATTAATTTACTTAAAGAGTGGAAGCACTTATGTTTACCCAATTAACATATTTCACTTCCAGACTCAGTCATTTGAGGTTTGAAATTAACAATGGAAATTTCAGCTTCTCCTG
Organism: Mesoclemmys tuberculata; assembly: GCA_007922155.1. Lineage (NCBI taxonomy): Eukaryota > Metazoa > Chordata > Testudines > Chelidae > Mesoclemmys > Mesoclemmys tuberculata. Next base: position 21,110,992 of record ML675623.1, on the reverse strand, counting down.
CATTCACGAGTATCTAAAATGATTCAGAGGGGTAGCCGTGTTAGTCGGTATGTAGCAAAAACAAGGAGAGCTCTGTGTCACTTTATAAATTTGTTACGCTTTGAAGTGCTACAGAACTCTCGCTGTTTTACTTAAAAAGAGGCACTTTTAATGCCATTTTTCAAAATCCTCTAAATCTCTACCATGCCAATTGTTTTCACGTATCTCATGCCAATTAAAAATGTAAAATGGCAATCAAGTTTCAAATGCCTCCGAATAGGTGGAGGAAGTTTATTTTCAGTGTCTGACTTACACATAACGATGGGACATCTGAACTGCAATGAGCAGGAGAGGAGCCCAGCCGCCCCATTTTGGCCGGCGCCCACAGATGCGCTGCTGTACCCCTCCAAATAACGCCCCGCCCGGTTTGAAAGCCAGGAACACCTCGGGTCAGGAGGCGGTGTATGGGGGGTGGGGCCGCTGCCGAGCAACGAGGGGCCCCACAATCGGCGGGTCCCAGCGCGGAACCAAAAGACAAACACCGACGGCTCAGTCGAGCCTCAGGAGACCGAGCGCCAGGCTGGGGTGGGCGGGGCGCGCGGGGCAGCCTGGCTCGGGCCGGCGGGTGACCGCTGCTGCGGGAGACGCTGAGGCCGCGCCCCTGAGCGCGAAACGGGCTCGGACGCAAGGCCGGGGTGCGGCCCCCCACCCCCACAAGCAGTGCCGAGCCCGGCCGGCTCCGCGCACTCACCCGGGGCCCCGGGGCCCTCGCCGCCCGCTCTTCGGCCTCCCGGCGGCCCCAGGCTGTTCACGATGTAGTGCGAGACCCTGGAGCTCTCGGACACCGACAGCACGAAGTCGCCGGGGATGGTGCCCGAGTCCCGCACCAGGAAGGTCCCGTGGCGCTGCCCCTGCAGTAGCGACACGGCCTCGGCCCTGCTCAGCCGCCCCCAGTACCAGCTGGCGCGGTCCTCGGAGTCGAACTGCCCGGCCATGGGGGCCGCCGCCGCCCTGCGGAGGGACCGCACTCACTCCCCCTGCGGGCCACAACCGCCCCCGGCCCGATCCCAGCCCCACCACCCAAAATGGCGGCCCCTGTGCTGACCTCACCTACCAGACGTGACGACGCTCGCTGAGCCGCCGCTAGGAAAGGGCCGCCCCTCGGAGACGTCATATGCCCGCGCCGCGCGCGCGGCCTTTGCGGCGGGCCCGACAACGCTGTTCGTGGGCGCGAAAAAGACGCTTCCGCTCCTTCAGGAGTGGCCTCCTGTGGACCCAAGGCCCGCGCGCCCCTGCGTGCCCGCGCGCGCCGAGCAGCCCTTGAAAGAAGGTCGTGTGGGGAACAGGCGGGGCAGCGTGCCCAACGAGCCGCCATAGTGGGAAGGTCGGGGCAGGGAGGCCGCCATTAGAGGAAGGTCAGAGGCCTTCGGTGGCAGTTGAAGGAAGGCCCTGAGGCGAGTCCCAGTCTGGGCTGCGGCGCCATTGTTAGAGGGTCGGTGGGTCCGGACTCTGACGTATCACTGGGGCTGGCCGCACACCGCACAGGTGAGCAAACTGGCGCTAGCAGTGTGAGGCCTCTCGGGCCCCTGTGAGGCTGGCGCCGGTCCCGCGGAGGAGGAACTGCCACCTGCGGGAGAGCGAGTAGGTGCTGGTGGCAGCGCCCCCCTTGCAGGGACTGGGCTCAGGGGGCTGGACCGTGGGCCGGGACTCACTGCTGTCCTGCTCCCCAGGGCAGGGCGTCCCAGCCACTGGTCCGTGGCAGCCTCCTTGCCCGTCCCAGGGGCTTCCCTGACACACTTTAAGACGGCAGCAAGCCGGCCTCTGGTATCGAAAAGGTTGGGAAACGCTGCCCTGCAGAAGCCCTTCCTAAAAGGCAGCCCTGCCCTCACTCGATGTCTTCTCAGGGAGCTCCCCAAACGCCCCTCTCCTGGGTCTCTCCCGGCTAAAATTCCCAGCCATATCTACGTAGCCTTTCCTGATGTCCTGTACCGAGGGTTGGCCATGATTACTGTCACCCTACTACGTTCAGCTGTGGCTACCAAGTATCACCGAGGTGCTCAGTCACGAGCGAGGCTGAGCCTGGCTCGCCATGAAGGCCTAGCCAGCCTGTAACAGGGAGCTGTAACGCATACCATTACACAGAAGAGCAAGGCAGAGGGGAGGAAAGGAGCAGATGGAGCAGTGCATACTGAGTACAGGCAGTCCAACAGAGTTCTAATGGTACCCCAGACCACCCCCTGCCATGAGCATCCATGCTAACTTCCCAAGTGACAGGCCTCTGGAGGCACTTGGCAGCATATGTGGATTACAAGGGGATCATCTGAGATGAGTTTTTTAATATCAACACCAGCACACCAACCCAGCAAACAGCCCATTTACTACACAGGCAGAGCAGGACTGGCTCTGAAGGAGACCGGCCAAGGTCATGTTACCAAATTGCTGCAGTTCTCCTGCTCTTCCTGGCAGCTTGTGACACTCCCCATAGTACTTTGGCAATCCCCAGTTTCAGAACCCGGATTAGATCTAAATCCAGGGTGCAAAGATTCACTTCTTCAACTTTCTCTGAGGGCTGGAACTCCTGGACGATTCCTCTGTAAGCACAGCAGATAACCCAAGCAAGAGTCATCCCTACCCAAAGCTCAATTGATGCATGGGCCAAGCACCCACAGAAACAAAATAGTGGGTCCTCAGCACCCACTGGGCTGGCTGCCAATCAGCTGCTCCTAGGAGCAGAAAGGGGGGAGGGCCCAGCCACTTCCAGCTGAGACGCTGCTCTGTGCAGTGTGCAGCGTGGCAGCTGCCTACACAAGCCTGATTGGAGGAAGCAGCTTCCCTTCCCTGCCCAGGTTGGCTGCTGGGGGCAGGAGCCGAGTGAGCCACATCCCCTTTCCTTCACCCCCTCCCCTCCCCCCCAGCATGTTTCTGGTTCACTTGGCCCCTGGTGAGCAGCCAGCCCAGGCAGGGAGGGAATGCTGCTTCCTGCAGCCAGGCTCTCTCTCACAGGCAGCTGCTGTGCTACAGAGCAGGGGCCAGGGTGAGCGGCCAAATGTGCTGGGGTTGCAGGGAGTGTAATGGGAGGACAGAGCACCCCCTCTCCAGATAAGTGTGGCAGGGAGAGCACGGTGGCCACAGATCGGAGGGAAGGGGGTAGTGCGCTATGAGACATGTAACCCGTCATGTGTCATGGATTCATAGACTCTAAGGTCAGAAGGGACCAATATGATCATCTAGTCCAGTGTTTCTCAACCTTTTAAGTAGCAAGTACCCCCCCTAACTTCTGAAAATTTTAATAAGTATCCCCAACACTCAATTTTCCATGGGATTTTATATTTACAGAGTAATGTGAGTGATATGTTGGAAGAAGGGCTAAGTATATAAGGCTGTGATATGCCAGATGTCAGATCTAGCATGGATACGATTATCACCTTTACACCAGGGGTGTGCAAATCAAGTACATACCTGGGCTAGAGATGATGTTGACCAAAGCTAGGAGGCTTTGAGTGGCATGCCAATACTGGGGAATATGGAGCTCCTACTGAGGCATGCATGCATCCATTACCCTTGCGGGCCACCAGTACACACGCTGCCCTGTACACCTGTCCTATTGACAAGCTTGCTAGCCACAGAGGACTGCCACCACCTCATCATCTGCCTTCATCCACCAATGCTGCCCCCTCTCTGTCTATGAGGAACCCCAGGCATCCACATCATGAGATCTGCCAGTCCATACTAGAGCTTCCTCATCCCTGGATGAGATTGTTATCCAGGCGTCTCTTTCCCACCCATATGACCATGGCCAGTACCAAGATTTGCTCCACTGCATAACTGGGGCTCTCAGCCTCCCACTGGAGGACATGAAGGATCCACAGGCCCAGGTTCTGGACTTTCTGCAACTGGCTGGGCTCTCGCGTACAGCCCTCCCTATCTATCATGTGTTTCTTCAGCCATCGGGAATGCTCCAGTCTCCTGTGCTCCCACACCGAAGTGGGCAGAATGGCATTACTTTGTCACTACCCTACCAAAGACATGGATGTTCTGTTTACCCACTCCCCTCCAAAAGCCCTTGTCCATACAGCAAATGAGCAGTCCCAACGGCAGCACCCTAAAGCCACCCCCCCCTCCCGGATTGGGGAGCCAAAAAACTGACAGAGAACAAATAAACTGCGTTTAAATCCCTCACTGCTGAAGGCAAACTGGGAGCCCCGCCAGGCTGCAGTTGATACAGTGGACACATCGCCCTCCCTGGCATCAGCCTGGTACTTTGATGGGACAACTGACGCCAGTCCTCTGGTTTCCCTAAGATGGTTCAGACCACTTTTGTGCCCTACCAGTCTATTATCACAAACCCTAGTGACAGAACAGATGAGTCCCTCTGTCACACTGGCTGGAAGGGGAGGCAGGGCATTTATTGTATTAGTTGACATCAGTGTGTACTGTTAGGCTATAATGTGCTAAGTAAGATAATGTTTGTGTTCATGTGCACTGGCAGTTACGAATATGTTTGATATATCAGTATTTAAAATTGTGCTGTCTGGGTAACACCTCAGACAGGCTGGCTGCAGAACAATAGCCTGCTTAATGGCCCACTGAGACATTCACAGTTGAAGGGGGCCCAGGCTGAGAAGCCAGGGATGTACCTGATGAGTAACCAGAACTTGCCCATGTGACTGTGGACTCCATTTTGGGTCCTGGGAAATTCCACAAGCAGCATGGCAAGGGCCAGCGGCTATACAAGGCAGGGGCGTGGGGTCCATTTTGTCTTCAGTCCTGTTTAGCTGTCAGCCAACTAGCTACCCCTGGATCAATTCAGCTGCAGCTGAACTGAAGCTGTGAAACAAAGGACTGAGACCCATCCAGGTACTGGATGTATACCTGAGGGACTATACAAGCCTGCAAATGCCACAATTCTATTAGAAACCTGATATATATGGACTTTCAAATCAACTGTATGTGTCCGATTGCTTTAATCCTTCAACATTTCTCTTATAGTTTGTTTGTTTCTTTTTATAATAAACCTTTAGTGTTAGTTACTAAAGGATTGGCTGGCAGTATGGTATTTTGGGTAAGATCCAAATTTATATTGATCTGGTGCTGTGGCTGACTCGTTGGGGTCAGAAGACACCATTTTGGTAAAGAGCGTAGTGTTTTAAATAACTGATCTCTTTACTGGACCTAGTGGCCGATTGGGAGCCAGAGACTGAAGTGCAGTAAAGGGGGCTGTGTATATTTTTATTTTGGCTTCTTGATAACCAGTGTGGGGAAATCAGAAGCATTGTTTGTGGCTGGTTGGGAAGTCTGACGTCAGTGTCACCCACCAGTGCTGGGAGAATCTGCTCTCCTTTTACAGCCTGCCCTGACCTTGGCATTTTCAGGTGGCTACCCTAGGCACAGACGGGTCACACCCTCCATTGCCTCAAGGATGCTTGTGCCACACACCACGCCCTGGGCTTCTATTCTCTGGCCCCCAACTTGACAACACCACCAGCAGTCCCAATGACCTCGCTATCCTGCTGCTACCACGTCTGCCACCTCCATTTTCCCGCAGCCCCCTTCCATGCCCCCCCCTTTTGACTCATTCCTCAAGACCCACAACCCTTCCTCCACCCCTCCTGTGGTTCCTCCAGGTGTGTTCGAGGGACATCTTGCCCACTTTGCTTGCAATTAAGGCAAGAGTGCCACCGTTTGCTGAGTACTAGACTGTGTACAGCAGAAATACCTGACGGTTCTGCTCCTTTCCTCTTCTTCACCCTCCCCGTGATGGCCCTCTGGACCCCCTCCCCATGTGATCTTCTAGAGGCAGTGCACAGCCTCCTCCGGAAGGGTGCTATAGCACACATCCCAGACCTCTACCATGGCTGTGGGTTTTACGCTCCTTATTTCCTTAGAAGGGGGGTAGCTGACCCGCCGTTTACCATGTTCCATGAGGACGCCAGCCGAAGTTTTGTGCCACAGTGGTCTCGCCGTTCCACGTCAACCAATTGATTCATCTCCTGCCCGTCTACCCCAAACCCGCCACCTCCTGTAGGGTGCACGTAGTATATACACTAGACATCCCCCGCATAATGGCTTTCTACCTATAATGCACCTGTGCTTTCTAAGTCTCACCTAGACTTTTCCTCCCCATTGTGGAATGTAGCCAAGGCCATGTGCTTTCCTCCTAACACCTTACCAAACGGATCCCCCATTGCATTGTGAAGTGTTACTCGCTTTGCTATGTCTCTCCACCACCTGGAATTACTGCTCCCTCCACACGGGTAAGCTCCCATGTTTGCCCTTCTCATAAATGTCCTGGGGCAGGACACTAGTGGTGTGAGGGCCCCGTGGCCACCCTACACTTTCCCCATTCACTACCCAATAGCCCTGGCAGCAGCAACAGATGTGGCAGTTGGCTGAGCAGTGCTACACCCACTCACTTCCAGCAAGCCCTCGCTCCCACCTCCATGCCGAGTACTGTTCGCTACACTACTGACGTATGGCATCCACATGGAACCAGCACTCAAAGAAGACATGGCGGTTACTTACTGTAACTGGAGGTTCTTCGAGCTGTGGGTGCACGAGCTGGAGTCCAATCCCGCCCATCCATCCCTTCTGCTGTAGCCTCTGTGCCTGTCAGTAAGAGGGACTTGGAGGGGCATCAACCTGCTCAGCCGCAAAAGACCTTGGGTGTACCACGCAGTTGATGCATGACACACATGCAGGTCAATGGACACTACTACAAAGAGTTCTGGCTCCAGCACATGAGCACCCATGGATAGACTCCAGAAAGAGACCGCACATCTCAAAGACCCGCAAGTAAGTAACCTCCATTTAAAAGCTTCTATGTAGACTATATCTTTGGTTAAGTGAAAGTTACTCACCTAAAATTCTGCTTTCTAAAGATGCTTACACTTGTTTCACTCATCTTCCCACCTCATCTCAGTGATGTTATTTTTAAAAAAGGTTTTTTTTTTAAATGGTGCTTGAGGGCATACTTTTAGCTGCAGCATTTTGGCAGGTGAGCTTTTCCCATTGGCATAGGTCTACCACCTCTCTGCTAGGCAGTAGCTATGTCAACAGGAGAAGCCTTCTTGCTGATATACTGCTGTCAACAGTGGCAGTTAAGTCAATATAACTCTGGGGTGTGGACTTTCTATACCCATAAGCCATGTAGTTATACTGACAAGCTTTTAGTGTTGACCACAGACTAATTTTAGGCCATCATCTCAGACTGGTTTTGCTTCTTTGACTGCTGGAGGCAAAGCGCCCAAGAACTGACAGGCAGTTTCAAAGGCAGCATTTACATTTGAGCAATGTTGGTATGCAATGGCCAACAGCAGGGATTGGCTCAGTTGTGTATTACTATACTATTGCTGCCCTTAAGAGTCAAATAATGACAACAGGGGGAGTTCTACTATGACACGAAGCGTGTGGCACGGGAAAGCTTGCCAGATTATACTTTTAGAGACATGGCTTTACAAGATAATCGAAAGATAAAATGCTTCTCAGGCACAAAGATAAATGCAATTTAGCTCTCCTGTTACGTAGCCTTTACATTTATACCCTTAACAATAAAAACAAACACCTAAAATAAAGCTTGCGCTTTTTGTAAAAAAATGTATTTATTTAGCAGCCTTTGGGGATTACATCAAGTGTGTACAGCATTAATATAGTACATACACTACACTGTGTGCAGCATTCCAGGCCTGATGCAGTGTTTATCCGAGCGCACACAAAAGCAGAAAAATCAAAGTATTAGACTGAGCTCATTGCAGACCAGTGGCAGCATGTTTGGTTTTTGAGCATCAAGTAGGACTGCCACTGCCCCATAATTACAGATGGAATTGTGAAGGACTTCCTCCCAAAAGAAGGCAACTACATGGTGTCCTATAGCCTACCTTTATCAGTAGAACTTTTGCTGTGGAAACTGCATCTCATATGCATTACACTGTTGTTTAATACAAAGCAGTTTACCTCAAAGATTTTTCCTCAAATTTTTGTATAAAAAAATCTCTCCTTTATATTTAGCTACATGTGTGCCTGTAGGGCAGTTCTGTGAATATTTTATATATATAGTCAGCACATATTTCACTCTAATTAACGTAGGAGTAAAATGATATGGCATGATTTTCAATGGCAAGGATGCCATGTGGAGCAGCAAAGATGTGTCCAAGCAGTAATCGAGTTGGGGGCTGAATGAACCACCTCTTTTCATTTAACACAGTGTTTGTGGAAGGCCATTTCTAAGCTCTGTGGGTGTTATTTTGAGAACTCAAACTCCTAGGTACTCCTGGAGCTATGTAGAAATTTTACCTACAACGCTGCTGAATCTCTCCTGCAAACAGCCACCTGAGGCAGTTTGGGACAGAGAGACCAGTGGCTTTAGGGCACATACATTTTGTAACAAAACAGGTCACTTCTGAATCCCTCAGGCATAAGATAAGGCATGTGGCCAGGGCAAACAAACTCATGAGGGACAGGAGGATCTCTCTTTTTTCAAGCATAATATCAGAGGTTGTGTGTGTCTGCAACAAAGAGGAAGTATTTCCAGGACATATTTTATGCACAGATGCACGAGCACATGTTGGGCAAGTGGGGATAAGGAACAGGGTTACTAGAGCAGACAATGGCACTACAGAACAGGAAGAAAAGAGGGTGGCTTTGGAAGGCAGGTTCTAGGTGAGAAAAGAAGGGCTCTTCAAAAGAGTGCATTTGACACATTACCTTTCTTTAATAGTTTAAAAAAAAAGACTCAAGGTTCTCCCAGAATCTCTGCTTTTCTTAGTGCAACTCACCCACTGAGCTAAAAAAATATTTACAGGGTTTTACTCATTTATACAATATGGCTTTTTAATATTTTTATACAAAGCATCGAAAAGTCACAAAGCAAAATTATTCATAAAACGTTCATTGACTATAAAGTTTGGCATTTTATTGAGTTGACTAATACAGATCTGCAGCTTTGTTTTTCTTGTGATTATGCTTTTGTATCTACGATGACAGATCACAAAGTTGGTGATTTCACTTCAGGGGCAGCAGTGACAACCTTAACTCCTACCCAGCCAAGTACATGAGTTTCATAAGCCCCGCTGTAGAAACAAATCAGACCCATGCAGTTGCCAGTAAGGGGGGCGGGGGAATGCTTTTTCTCTTTCTTTCTTTGGTGGTTTCAGATTACATTCTCTTGTTTTCACTTTGTTTTATGAAAGTGCAGGTCTTTGGTAACTATAAAAGAAATGAGCAAAGCAGAAAAAAACAAACTAAAAAACAAAAAACTGCAGGGAAGTATGTCCAGCCAATGATATAAGATGCAAACCAGAATGATGGAGGAACAGATTCCTTCCTGGTGGAAAATTTTATCATCGAGAATTCAAACGAGGAGCAACCTGAGGAGAAAGACAAATAAGCTACAAAGTGGAATGGATACAAAGATACTGCAAAAGTTTTTAACTATTAGTCTATGAAGATACCAACATCTGGACTGGAGTATAGTTACACATGTGGGATGCAAAATAAATAAGAACTTGCCCTGGTCTAACAACCAACCAAATTCTATAAATCAGGAAGCAAATGCAGCCATTTGCCACTGTAGGAAGTCAGGGAGACACAGCATTTCCTGTCTCATCCAGACTCCCAACAATTTACACCCAGGAACCTGGAACTTCTACCAGGGTTATCACTGGAGGAAGATCTGCTTTGCTTTTTCCATGTGGTAGAAACTTGGTCCACATAAAGTTGTTCTAATTGGCAAACACAAACATGATTTCTAGTGGAAAGTCCCAAAGGGTTGAAAATCTCATAAGATATTTTGGGATGCATCACAGTATGGTCATAAGAGCAAAATAGGGCCTGACCACTTGGAGCTATTGTAAACATCCATATCACAGAAAAGAGATGCTTATTTCAGTGTCCTGGCCAAACTCCAACAATTTTCCTACGTAAATTCTCCTGTTTTATCTGAATAAGTAACTCCACTCTCACGTGCCCTCCTAAAAACCCCAATCTGTAGGACTACTAGTTTAGGTAAAACCGTGAGAGTCCTGTGGCTCCTTAAAGACTAATAAATTTATTTGGACATAAGCTTTCGTGGGCAGGAACCCACTTTGTCTGATGCATGAAGTGGAAACTTTGGTATGGTATGGTAGTTTAGGTAGTTCCAGCTTAACTGAAGTGAAGTAGAAAGTCTGAGTTTTTGACTTCTGGGACTGATCTCTTGGCTAGTCTGAAACTGGGATAGAGACTCTGAAACTTTTCCCTTTTAGATTGTATTTTTTGACCTAAAAGGATCGTTCAATTTGCTGGGCTCCTTCCTTGAGGAATCTCAGTACGTGTGCACATTGGAAGAAAAAGCTGCAGAGGCACCAACCAGCAGAACAGATTCTGAGCTCTGTTCAGCTGGTGCAACAAGGATCTCTGAGCTGGAAATACAATGGGAGAGCTCTCTCGTGTGGCTCCTGAGAGGGTTTCCTCACAGGTGAAGCCTTCAGATTGCTCCATTTGTTCTGCTGTGACATAATATGAGAGAGGAACAAATCTGGAGGAATATGACCAGGCCTGTTCAAGCAGCAACAGTGTAGCTATGTTAATTCCAGAAGGGGAGTTGAGATTCTTCTTGCTGCTGCTCAAGTCAATTTAAAATGTGGGTTGCATAAGGTGCGAATATTGAACTGGACCACCACAAGTAGCAAAGCAGCATGGCCAAGCCTGAACAATTTCTGGTAATTACAGGAAGAGAGGAGTGCACCCCTCAAATGTCTTAGCATGGGAGAGGTTGGGATGCAAATGATCCTTGTATTTTGTAGGGGAATTGATGCATGTCAGGGGTGCTGTATACAGCAAGGATTACAATAATTTAAAACCACTTTTCTAAACACATTTTTAGATCAATTACTTTCTTCCCAAACCGTGCAAAGTCTTACACCAGAAGACACTTACCACAGCAAGATGGCCATTTTTGGCTTTGGCTATAAGCAGTTCAGATCCTGAAGTAAAGTCAATTATTCCTTCTTTGCCTTGTCCAACAGTAAACTTTATGCTGAAAGAAGCAAAGGAAGCATCCTCACATGATCTGTAAGTGGTATTTTAGACTTGCTCATTAAAAGTAGAATTGTGACTGTTTTACAGGAATGCTTATCCGTCTTTGAGCACAGCAACACTTGCCTAAGTGCTACAATTCAATGCAAATACTTTATAACTATGCTCCTTAGTGTAACTGATTTCACTTAGAAAAATCTAGATAATATTTCAGACTTCATGTTACCAAAGTGACCCATCACTCTCTCAATGACAGAAAAGTAATGATGTCATGGTCAAGCATGGTAGCCAGTATAGCTTAAATCATGCTGCAGACATGCAGCAGTCACAAGTGATCTGCTACTTCTGTGAGAACATAATTAGTAACATGCAGTTAAGTAAGTTTTCAAGTCAATCATTTGTATTGAGATTAACTGTAACACTCTTTTCACTTCCCAATACGGCTTGAACAGAGCAGCCTATTCAGAGCAAAAAAGCAACCAAAATAACATTTCTTCTCTTTTTAACTTACCTGCCTTGACTGATGTTGACATTATTGACTTTGTCAGCACTCATGGCAGTTTTGGTTAGTGTCTCAATGACATGATCACTTTGTAGTACAACATCTCCCTGAAAAAAGCCATAAAAGGTCCTGGTTATCACTAATTCTCAACAGATTTTATTTCAGTCTTTATGAGCCCAGAATTACCCCAGCGTCTGCAGGATAAAGTTTGCATTTGTATGAGCTCAACTTGCTTGAGGAGTCCAGGACATATATATTATGATATAAATCTCCCCACATACTGACTATGGACTCAAACACTTCTGAAGCTGTCAGTAATAAGGGCAAGAAAAAGAAACAATCCAAACTGCTGGGAATTCATTTATATAGCACAAGACAATAACTAAAAGTGAGAAAAAACCCCAAACCCATTAGAGACAAGTGACAAATCAAGAGTAGGTTAGATCTTGGTACAATCAGGGTCTCATCTGTCTCCTGCATTCAAGCTGTATCTTCTCTAGTTCTTCTGAATACTCCCTTTCCCCCAAAAAATCTGGACCTACAGCTGTTTCATACAGTTGGGACTTTCAATGCGTACAGAAAGTGACAGGGTGAATGGCAGAGAAGAGATTCCATTACCTTCTGTTTGTTATCCTCACAGTGCACATGGAGAACAAACAAACTGTCACTCAAGCTGCTGACTGATATTCCTGCAAAACAGAAAGGCTGTTTAACTCCAATATATAGTGAAGGCTACACAGTCTGAATACTAGACCCTTGTGAAGCCTGAAATAAGTACAAATGACCTCATCAATTTTCCAAGCACTTTAGAAATCTTCCATGAGTGTGACAATAAGTTGTATGGTGCCCCAATTGGTACAGAATGAACCGTCCCCTTATTGTTCTGTCCCTGCCTCCCAATTATCACACAGAAACTGAGGCTTGGCCCAAAATGCAAACTTACATTAAATATAAAAATATATTAATGGCATTGCTAAGGTTGAGAATATAAAACAAAAGTCAGAAAATTACTAAGATATCCCTGAGAATGAGGATTTCACTGACGAGCATATGAGAACAAATGCCCCAGAACATGTTACAAAAGTGCAGGTCTGCCGTCTTATCTTTAAAATGCAGATGGAGAATGAACCTGCATATTTCCCCCAGAACACAACCAAAGGGGCCCACCCAATTAGGCTGAAGTATGCAGAAATTCTGTTCTACGTAGATTTTTTTACAGCTCTCAACACCATAGTATCTCAGCACCTTCTAGTTGTGCATTAATATCTGTCATGTGTGGTTCATTCTCTCCCACACCATCTTTCCAGGGAGAGAACTCAGTGCGGTGTAGTATTTTATTTTGGGAGGGTTTGGGTGGTTTTGGTTTTAATATATACTGAGGACAAGGGGGTTAGGACTGTCGCAGATAAAAATCTAACCTGAAAACATTGTGAAGCCTTTTATTAGAATACTCAAATGAAAATAACCTAACTTTCACTGAAATGCATGCACAGCCCTGAAGCAATAGGGGCTTGTGGGACCCAGAACCCCAAATTAGTGTTGCCCTTGGAAACTTTTAAAAAATGTTGGCAACTATGTGAAGACTGTGATAGGACATGATGGGAGCAATGCAGTGGTGAATTACTGAACTGGGTGAGAAGGGAGGAAAGGGGCTTTGCAACAATGCTGCAGACTGCAGTGTCTTGGACTGTAGGACGTTTTGGAGCTAAGAAGAGGTGGGAGTAAGTGAAGAGATTTCATAAACAAGGCAGAGCAAAAACCTTTTACACAAATGCCAACAATCATCTTTAAAAGCCTGGGGCCTTGAAAACTAAATATTGTCCCAGAAAGCTGAGGGACAAATGCTGCTCTGGCTGGTATTTGGAGACAGTGAAACTCTCTTGTAGCAGGTGCATGTGGCTAATCAACTTTGAAGCCATCCCAAAAAACGCACTTGTACAAAGAATATTTACAATGTGTACTACTAGCGGCTCAGTTCTGGGAAATCCCAATTTCAGGACGTTAAATATAGAACAGCATTTTAACTCTAACACCTCTGCCTTCTTATGCATTGATTGCTCAAACACCCAGAATCTTCACCTCCAGCTATCATCATCAAGTGAGCAAATATCACGTGTCCTGCAGTTGCCTTACCTGTCAGATTGGCATAGTCAATTCGTTGTTTAATTTTGGCTTCTTCGACTATGAAGACGGTATTCTGGGTGAGAAGCAGTTGTCGCGCTCTTGCCTTGTATCCTTTCCGGTCATACTTGACCACAGAGACCGCATACTGCAACAAGCGTTAGAGTTTCCAAAAGTAAAACTTGTTTAATTGGCATCTTCCTACTCTCCAGTGTAAAAAGCAGTGGCTAATGGTCAGTTTGTGGGAGTCAGAGAGACAAAATGTTGAGGCCATATCTTTTAGGAGACCAGCTTCTATTTGTGAGAGAGACCAGTGTTTGAGCTCATACGGAGCTCAGGCTTCTTCAGGCCTGGAATCTGATATCTTCCATTGTTGTGTATAATCCAGGCCTGAAGAAAAGCTCTGTGTGAGCTCAAAAGCTGGTCTCTCTCAACAACAGAAGTTGGTCCTCTAAAAAATATAGTCTCACCACCTTGCATCTCTGATATCCTGGGACCAGCATGGCTACAACACCACTGCATCTAGTTTATGGGAGTGGCAGACAAGCATTCTGGTTTCTAGTCTCAGGACCACCTATGTGAAGGTCCTAATCCATGCTTAAGTTTCTCCACCACCACCAAGAGGATACCACCATCCAGTTCACAGTGATGTTGAAAGATTAAATTTAACTCATGTGTACAAAGCATTTTGCCCTGCTCTATCTAGCCCTTTCACCTACACATCTCAAAGTATCATCCCGACCAGGAAAACACCCTTTTCAATTGCAGATTCTACACCCTAATCCAAATTCACCCATGCCTCAAAACTGCAATTTCTGCAGTTGGAACATTAACACCTCAGTGCAGAGTTATCACAGTTACCATCTGAGCTAATGTAGAATTCTTAATGCATCATGTCAGGAAATCCAGACACTTGCTGAAGAGTTCACTTCTACTAAATCGTTGCAGAAGCTTCACAGTAACCACAAGACAAAGTCTCACCTTGATTGTTTCATTTCCTAAAACCTGAAGGACTTTAGGATTTATCTCTTCAGTGCCTAAAAGAGAAACCAAAGAGGTAATGAGAAACACTGTGGCAGGAAGAGAAATTACGAGGAGAAAGGGGAGAAAAAATAGTACAAGTATTCTCTGTTCAGATTTCTGAGTGCTACTCACCAAGTCTAGTGTTGATGAAGAGTCTGGGAACACTCTGAGGATAATTGTCCTTTTTACCCTTAAAGATCTCACTGGCAACTACTTTCTGATCCAACTGCAAGGAGAAAAAAAACCCAGAGATTTTCTGTATCTGTGTAAATCAATGAAATTATCTTTAAATGAAGACAATCGCTATCTCCAGAAGCTCAGTAAATGAGAGGCCTGGTCTAAACTTTTGCCGGTAGTCCTCCTGTCGATGCAGTCTTACTAGGGAGGTGGATTACTGGCATTGACCATGGAGGCCGCCTGGGATCGGTTGAACGTGTCTACACAAACTGCTCAATCGATTGCCGTGGAGCCCGCAGCGTAGACATACCCTTAGATTTTATGGCCAGAAAGGACCGTTATGATCATGTAGCCTAACCTTATGCATAGTAATGGCCGTAGACTTGCACCAAGTAGTGCTTGTATCAAGCCCTCAACTTCTGGTGGTGATTCAGCAGATCTTTTAGAAAGACATCCAATCTTGATAAAAGCCTTCATGTGAAGTAGAATCCATCATATCCCTAAGTAAACTTTCCAGCAGTTAATTAATCTCAATGTTAAAAATAGGTGCCTTATATCTAGTCTGAAATTATTAAGACTCAGTTTATAGCCATTGGATCTTTTATCTTTTGTCTGTTAGATTTAAGAATTCTCCAGCCCTGGAAATCTTCTCCGCATGCAGGTACTTATAGATGCTGATCAAATCACCTTTTAACCTTCTCTTTGTTAAGATAAACAGTTTAAGCTTCATTCTCTCACTGGCAGGCACATTTTCCAGACGAAGTAATTCACGCTCTTTTCTGAAACCTTTCTATTTTCTCCTCATCCTTTTCAAAGCATGGACACCAGAAATGGACAGCGTATTCAGTAATGATCTCATTAATGCTGTATACAGTGACAACAGCAGCTACCTACTTCTACTCAATATTCCCCTACTTATATAATGAAGGATAGCATTTGTTTTCTTAGCCACTATACCACACTGTGAGCCCATGTTCAGTTGGTTATCCACCCTGACACTTAAGTCTCTTTCAGAGGCACTGCTTTCTTGGAGGCATAGAACAAGGAATAAAAAAAAACAGCCAATCAGATCCACATCTGTCCAGAGACTGTGGCACGCAGATTATGTGCAATAATTTATTTAATGCAGAGAACAGCATGGTCTATAAACTTATTTTATTGTCAGCATTTTTATGCCAATTAATTAAAGGACTAGCTGTTAAAAACATTGTGGATAAGTCATGTTGCCCAATTCTCATGTTTCAGAAGCACATCTTTAAGTCTCCAATACAAAGGTTCCAGTTTAAAAAACAAACAAACAAACAAAAACCAAGCTACTGAGAAAAAACAGTTACTGACTGTCGTCAACTCTAATGGTAGGGATGGAGGGTGGGCCACGGAATGGACATGAGTAACAAATCTCAAAGAACAAGGGTTACGAAAGTTCAGTAACTGTTTTTTCTTCTGTGAGGGCTTGCTCATATCAATTCTATTTAGGTGACTCACAACCAGTATCCTTGGTGGTGGGCTTGGAGTTCATGGATGTGCCATTTGCAATACTGCTCTACCAAAGCTGGTGTCATCCTGGGCCTGCTGGGTGATCATGTAATGGGACGTGAAAGTGTGACCTGAAGACCAGGTAGCAGCTCTGCAGATGTCTTGAATTGGGACCTGCACCAGGAAGATTGATGATTTGTGTCCTGGTAGAATGATCTGTTACAAATCATTGGCAGAGGCATCTTTGCTTGCTCACGACAGAACTTGATGCAGGCGATTATCCACAAGTTGATTCTTTGGGAGGAGACCAGCAGACCGTTCTTTCTTTCTGCCACTGTGATGAAGAGCTGCATCGACCTATGGAAGGATGCCAGTCCTGTTGATGTAGAAGGCCAAAGCTCATCTAACATGTAGGGTGTGCAAACTACTCTCCCCACTGCATCTGTGTGGTTTCGTGATGAGCACAGGCAGGAATATGTTCTGGTTATTGTTGAACTGTGATAACACCTTTGGTAAGAAGGCTGGATGGGGTCACAGTTGCACCTTGTCTTTATAAACACTCTGCAAGTCAGTTCCAAGACGAGTGCTCTGATCTCAGAAACCCTTTGTGCTGAGGTGATTGCCACCAGGAAGGAAATCTTTCAGGAGAGGGGCAGCAGAGAACAGGAAGCTAGTGGCTTAAAGGAGAGGGCGTAAGCCTTGAAAGGACTAATTTCAGGTGCCAGGAACAGGATCTCTGACTTGTAGGTAAAGTCTCTCCAGGCCTTTTAAGAACCTCATCATAAGGTCATGGGAGAAAACTAATCTAACATGGACCGGAGGATGGAAGGCTGAAATAGCTGCCAGGTGAACCTTAAGTGATGAGTGGGCTAAGGCCTTGATGCTTGAGATGTAATAAGTAGTCCAATATAGACTGTATAGAGGTTTGGTGAGAAGAAAGGTTCTCCTATCTGAGGCCCAACAGGAAAACCTCTTCTATCTGGCCAGATATATTGCTCTGGTAGAAGGTTTTCTGCTGCCCATCAGAACCTGTTGAACATGGATGATTTAGCTGAGGTTAGTCCTGCTTTGAGCAGGAGATTGGACTTGATGACCTTCTGAGGTCCCTTCCAACATTGGCAACACATGGCCAGAGACTCACACCTTGGAGCCAGGGACTGATCACATGGACCCGGATACCAATGCAGAGATCTTCACTGAGGTGTTACAGCCTGGTGCTGGGATTCAGAGGAGGAGGCGCTGATCATTTGCCCACTTTGTTATTCCTATTGCGGGTTTTCCCTTGGAGGCTGGTACCTTCACCGACTCCATTGCCGAAGGAAGGTCCCTTGGAGTGGGCAGCACCAGTAGGGCCATGAAGTCCATATCCACTTGAAAGCACTTGAATGTTGAAGGCACCACCAAATGGAGGAGCCCTCTTCCGCTCTCAGGAGTCAGAGGAGGTCCCCTTGGTGGGGAAGCTAGTTCCTGCCATTGTGATGTAGGCTTCTCTCCCCAGAATGCTGGTCTACTAGTGCTCTTTAGCTTTAAGGGTCTCTACAGCTTAGCTCACCTTATTTATCAATTCTTATGCATTATTGCTAACACGGAGAAGGACCGGGATACTATTCAGGAAGATCTGGACCACCTTGTACACTGGAGTAATAGTAATAGGATGAAATATAATAGTGAAAAGTGCAAGGTCATGCACTTAGGGATTAATAATAAGAATTTTAGATATACGTTGGGGACGCATCAGTTGGAAACGTCGGAGGAGGAGAAGGACCTTGGGGTATTGGTTGATAGCAGGATGACTATGAGCTGCCAATGTGATATGGCTGTTAAAAAAGCAAATGCGGTTTTAGGATGCATCAGGCGAGGTATTTCCAGCAAGGAAAAGGAGGTGTTAGTGCCGTTATATACGGCGCTGGTGAGACCCCACCTGGAATATTGTGTGCAGTTCTGGTGTCCCATGTTTAAGAAGGATGAATTCAAACTGGAACAGGTTCAGAGACGGGCTACTAGGATGATTCGAGGAATGGAAAATCTGCCTTATGAAAGGAGACTCAAAGAGCTTGGCTTGTTTAGCCTGGCCAAAAGAAGGCTCCGGGGGGATATGCTTGCTCTATATAAATATATCAGGGGGATTAACGTTAGGGAGGGAGAGGAATTATTTAAGTTTAGTACTAATATAGGCACGAGGACGAATGGGTACAAACTGGATATTAGGAAATTTAGACTTGAAATTAGACAAAGGTTTCTAACCATTAGGGGAGTGAAGTTCTGGAACAGCCTTCCGAGGGAAGTAGTGGGGGCAAATGACTTATCTGGCTTTAAGACTAAGCTTGATAAGTATATGGAGGGGATGTTATGATGGGGTAGTTTAATTTGTGCAATTGATTTGGATTATCGGCAGATAAGTCTGCTCAATGGTCTGTGGGAATGTTGGATGGGTTGGGAACTGAGTTACTGCAGAGAATTCCTTTTTGGGTGTTGGCTGGTGAGTCTTGCCCACATGCTCGGGGTTTAGCTGATCGTCATATTTGGGGTCGGGAAGGAATTTTCCTCCGGGGCGGATTGGCAGAGGCCCCGGAGGTTTTTCGCCTTCCTCTGCAGCGTGGGGCATGGGTCGCTTGCTGATGGATTCCCTGCAGCTTGAGGTCTTCAAATCTTACTTTTGAGGATTTCAATAACTCAGTCATGGGTTCGGGGTTGTTATAAATGTGTATGGGTAGGGTTTTGTGGCCTGCCTTGTGCAGGAGGTCAGACTAGATGATCATATTGGTCCCTTCTGACCTATGAGTCTATGAGTCTATTGAGCCATTGACTCCCACCTTGGATTTGCTGGTGATGCCAGTGTTTAATCATTCTTTACTCCAGTTTTCTTTTTCTCAGCTTTTGAGATCTCCTCTTGAAGTCCCATATGATTCCCCCAATGAGGAAAAAATCGAGTTCATTTCCACTAGCAGTGTCCTCAGTGCCAACAAAACTAGGATGCCATTGCTGGTGGATGGGAGGGACAGGGGAGGAACTCTTCTTCCTGTAGTCTGTTTTGTCTTTTGGGAGTCAGAATCTTCTTGGTAAGGACTGGTCCACCAGGAAGGAAGACTGCAAGTCTAGGAGTACCAAAATATCCTCTGGTGAGGTATGTGTGTCTACCCGCCTTGAAGTCTTGATAGAGTCTGGTCTCCCTGTTTATCTGGAACAGGTGTGGGAAAGCTCTTAGTGATGAGTGGTTTCTTACGAGACTGAGGTGATACCGATGATGCAATGGGCTCCTGCCAAACTGTCTTTAACCGGTACCAACAGTTCCCACTGCTTCAGGTCCCAGTGTTTACTTGTGGCTGGTACCAGTGCTGGTGGTGTCGTCGATGCAGATGCTGTTGTATAGGCAGTCTTGGTGTTATGTGCCTTCTCGTCCGGGCCATGAAGCTCAGGAACTAAGTCTTTAGGACCTAGTCAGACAACATGATGCTAGGATGTGTGCTTCTGGATGTCTCTGTCTGATGTACAGATGTATCCCTGGCCAGGGTTTGACTGGACTCTCTCACTGCATGCTCAGATTGAAAACAAAGGATCAGCTTTGGACATGAGGGTTCTGACTCAGACCATGTGGCAGTAAGAAGGAAATGGAGATGCAGTTGCGTTGCACCACTCCTTATTCCCTTGGTGCAGAGCAAAGATGCAGCTGTGGACCAGCAGATGCTGCCGGCAACAATCCAGTCTCAGATCTGTGATGCACATATGTATCTCACAGTGGACAACAAACAGGGACCAGCACATGAAACAAAACTCAATGTGTGTGTAGGCAAATCCAAAGTCAGGAAATGCAAATATTAAGGTTTTAACAGCAGTGGTAATTCAGTTACATTACATATATTTAATATTTTCTGTTTGTTTTATTTATCTGGCTTATATACAGCTGTTTCTGTCATAGGACTCACTTCCCTACTGAGCCTCAACATGCTCTTCAAAACACACTTCTTCCACTAAGCCTATACTCCTTAATGAAAGACTATCAAAATACATATATATATATATATAAAGGCAACCTTCAGCCTGACATTTCCTAAACTTTGAGTGCTTCACTTTGCAACCATAATGTTCTTTTCATGTAGTTTTCAGGAACTGATTTCCTAATTGTTTTTAAAAACAAGCCGAACCTCCCCCCATAAATTACAGCAAATGGAACCTTATTAACCTCCAACTTGATCAGCAGCAGGATTTGGACATTTAGATCCACAGCATAAATCTCTACCACTTCAGCTGATGGAATAACTAGTAAAGTAATAGGCTGTTACTTCTAGGTGGACTAGCCACTAAAAGACGAGACGTAGTTATGAAACTGACGATCAACGTGCATTTGCTGACAGCTGAGGACTGTAGAGTCTCAGGACTCCTGGGCTCAATTATAGATTCTGGAGGGGAGTATTCTCTAGTGGTTACAAACCCTTCACCCAGAGCTGCCCTCTTTCCTGACTACTTCTAGCTACCATTTGGGACTCCGACCCTCTCCTCCATCTGGTCTTATCTATCCCCTCAGCCAACCATACTCCCATGCCTCAACTCCTTTCCCCTCAATAAATCCCCCACTCCCAAATCCCTGCCCTGCTCCACCAAAAAATAAATAATGTTAATTGAGAAAAACTCCTAGGTCCCGATTTGCAAATGTACTTTGGTGCCCAAACGCATTTTAGCTCCAATGCAATTCACAGAACTCCCGCCAAACGCTGTAGGTGTCTGAACTCACTCAGCACTTAAGTTCTCAGGTTAAAAGTTCCATACAATCCTGTGTTTCTGCCTCTGGGATGCTCACTGCTGCCTCCCTCTAGGTGCCTGAATACCTAAGCCACCTAAGCGTAATTCATGAACTAGGGGAAGATAAGCGTTTGGCTTCCAAAGTCACTTGTTTCAAAGAAGAAATTCCATTATTCAGTGGTTAAAACTCCCTCCTGAGAGACCAGAGACTCCCTGTTCAAATCTCTTCTCCCCCTCTAGCAAGAAGCGGGGACTTGAACCTGGATTTCCCATATCCCAGGCAAACCCGCTAACCATTTGGATGAAGTTATAAGATGGACACCACCACCTCCTCTCCACCTTCCCCCTTTTGTGTGGAGACAGGCAGATGTCTAACTCATTCCCACAAGAAACTTAGGTGCCTAAGTCACCTGACTCCAGGCAGTTGGTTTCAGTTTGTGAATCACTGATCACTAAGCAGAAATAGGCACTTCCCTGCAATCTGGATTTAGGCACCTAACTATGTGAGGGGCAGGGCTTAGGACACCCGCCCCCCTTGTTTGTTTTGCCCATTGACTAGTTTAGGCAGCTCCCCACCTAGATGCTGGATCACATTCTAAGACACCCATCTCTCCTCATTCACTGTATAGGGATTCTAGGTGCCTAACTTGGCTCAGTGGATAGCAGTGTTGTTCCTGTGAATTTTTAGGCAACACCTAAGTCCTTATGTGGATCCCATCCCTTGCTCTCAGCAATACTTGAGAGCTCCGTTAAGTAATGTAAATGTACTGCACCTGCTGTTTCCACTCTGGGCTGATTCTCTTGCAGTAGCTCCACACCATGTTTTGCATACACAGCTGTCTCAAGAGCTGAGATACCTGAAGAAATCAGATAGTAAGTGAAGATAGATGGCTTTAAGTTGAAGAAAGGCAAAATAATTCAAACAGAATAGAGGAAGAGAACAGAGAAGATATGTCTGCAGAATATGCAAAGGTAAATTTGTACAATTCACCTTCAACACAGTATGTTATTGAAGAAATATTAAAAAAATTAAATAGCCGTAAGTAATCCATTCCCTTCTGCTGAGACAGTTTGCCCTGCATTGTTCTCCAACCAAACTCAGTTTGGGATCAGGGTTGGGAATTTTCCTCTTCACATCCTCCAGTCTGTTTTGGAGGTACCTATGACCCAAACAAGGTACACACAATCTTAAGGGCTCAAGAAAATCCACTCCCAGGAACACATTTTTTGGAAACTGTAGTAAAAATGTAAGTAAGATTGTATGGGATTCTTTTGCAATTCAGCGATCTTTCAGGTGGAGACAGCACGTATCTCTTAGCAGGACAGTCACTTTTCTGAGTTAGAGGCCACTCTTCAAAGCACAAAATAGTATATTATATTTTAATACTTTATGGGTAATTAAATATCATTCCAATGTTTTTCAGCCCAGTTTAACCATTTGGGCAGAAGTTAGTTAATGCAGAACAAAATGGTTAAGATTTTCAAAAGTGCCTTTAGAAGTAAACGTGGTGCTTTTGAAAATTTTATTCTGAGATAAATTACATCTGTCTCAACACTTAAATCACTAAGTCATTTAGGCACTTCTGAAAATCATACCCAATTGTTAAGGTGTAGTTTTACTCTGAAAGATCACTTTTTAACAATGTCATAATTGGATTCCCTTTTTAGTGTCTCTTACTGACCTCACTAATAATTATATGTAATATAAATTAAATAATTAACAGTCATGTTTGAAATTTCACAAATATGCTCAGTATACAAGTTAATTGATGGTTTGGTTATTTTTGCTGCCAGTTCTGCTAATTCAGTGTAGAATGAGAGTCAAATATAGTTTTCTCTCTCTCTCACATATCACCACCAATAAGGTTCTACAAGTCACACTTCTCCCTCAACGACGTGTGAGACCTATGGACTTCAATAACTGAAACCACAGTGCAGGACTCAGTCTACTCATAGCAGTCAACTCCTCCTCTTTTACTTCCGCTTACCTCACAGAGTGATGGAGGGGGGGTTGGCCAAGATTTGTCCAAAACATTCTTTGGTAAATTGCGTTTGAGGTTCATCAAGAAGGAGTAGCGAATGTAATCTAGGAAGTATTCATTCTCTGAGCAGCGAGAGTGGTTCCGGTAAATAAAACCTTTAATAAATCTGAATGGGCAGAAGAAGGGAGGTCAGTAAACATCATGGATGGGTTTGATGCAGATGATTAAACTAAAGAATCTAAGAAGTGTCTTCCACTCTAATTATCTAGGGTTCTACAATAAACCTGTTTAACACCCAGACTTCCTATGTCCCCGCTACTGAAGGCAAGTTACTATAAACAAAAAACTTAGCATCTGGGGAAAAAAGCCAAATAAGCTGGAAACTGTGTCAGATAAACAGAAGATACACTTTGCAAAGGAAGGGAAACTGAGCAGGGATCTGCGAAGAGCTGAGAACATGTGCTCTATCAGTGACTCCAAGGGCAGATAAGGTCAAGAGTGGATAGTACAGGGAAACTGCCTATAGGAACAACGGATTCAATATATATAAAAAATGCGTAAGTAAAATTTCAGTTTCCTTGTTGTATTAGAATCAAGTTTTAGGGGTTTTTAGAGATCTGTAATCAGGGGAGTCCTGTATGGAAAGCATTGCTTGTTTTCAGCCACCATACTCAAATTTCACATCATAGTCTTGAGTGAGTGAAAATAACTATAGATTCATCAACTTATCCATTCCACTGAGGAACCAGAATCCTTGTGTTATTGAAACAGCTAAATTTTGGTTCAACAAACAAGTTTTTTTTAAAAATCACAAATTATACTGACAAGACAGTTAATCTCCATCTGTCCATTGTTAGACACTAGGTTTTGAGAATCAACCTCTACTCTAGTGTCTATGTGATGATTTTTTTTTTTATCAACACACCGTTTAATTGTCTCCACGGCCCATTTTTTCTTAGCAGCTTTTCGGCGTCCCTGCATTCCACGCCACCATGACTGGATAGTTATTGCTGAAGACAATAGAACCAAAGGTATTACAATGAACAAAATTCTTTAGTTCCATATAACCCAAAACACTCCCCTCTACTCTATGCTTTCTGCCTTTTTATTCTTGCATCTCAAACTCACATCAACTCCTTCCCCTGTCTCTGCTAGAAATAGAATAGGAGCTTCTATCCATACAGGTTGTTAGCCATAAGTTTATACAGTTTCCCATACCCTCACATACCTGAATGTTTCATATGCAGGAATTTCTGTCGCCAGTGGAAGCCTCTCCATGTAGCCTGGATTTTTGTGGCTGAAATTAGAAAAGAAAAAAGAGGCATTAATTAGAAATGGTGGCAAAGATTAGGATTCTGATAGAGAACAAATTAATTAAAAACAAGGCACACTGATAATTGTCTACTAAACCACCTAGATAAATGTGTATGACTTACCCAGACTCTGCTTCCGTATCTCCAAAGCATCTTCTGTTGCAAACAAAGTCTTGGGAAAACGAATAAAAATCTTTGTTCTAGAAATGGAAACATATGATGATATATAAGAGGCCAAAGGAGCCCACTTTCTGTCCTCAGCATTCCCCTTGAGATCTCTGTTCTCTCCCTCACCCTCTAGTCATAGAAGCCATATTTAAATACAGACTCCCAATGACTCAATCACAAATTAGGGAAGAAATAAATAACTGACCGGCCCATTTTATATTCTTCTTGTTTGTAGCCTAGATGTTTCACAAGCACAGCCACTCCATCATGGAGGCGCCCTTCCCATGTGGGCCACGTTTCTGAACAGAGTGATTTGTACCTGGAAATAGACAAGACAGACTTTATAATGAGAAGGAAAGTAGAGCATTTCTGCATGGTACAAAGAAGGAGTCACACCGCTTTTCCCTCAGACAGAGATCCATTCTGGTAATCAAGGCCTTTTAGTTAAACAGACTACATGTTGTTTGCTATATAGAAACTTCCTGTTTGGAACAGATCAGTGCAGAGCTGGTGAGGGAGAACAGGTGACGCAACCACTGAAAACCCTACCTCTGCAGGAAGATTTCATATTTCCGGCGATAAGCAAAACCAGCTCTCCGCACTCTCAGGTTCTCCATCAGTCCTAAGTATTTCACTTGATGTCGGATTAGAACTTCATCGAAGCGACCTAGCAATCACATAAGTGGTGGAAAATTATCACATTACAGCTGTCCTTCAGTCTGGAAAAGGAACTGTTCCACTACCAGCTCTTGGAAATCATGCTGCAGATATCAATTAACTTTGCCTTCAGCCAAGGTGCCAACTAAGTAAACATTCCATTTGCCATGGGAAAACCAGTCTTCCTCCTCCATACAGTACTAAGAGGCTCTCCTTCATATGTAACATCCAAATCCAAGGCTGGCCAACTCAATACCAGTTGTGTAGTGTCATTCTTAAGCATTTCAGGGACGAGGAGTTTTGAAGGCTGGTTGTGTTGAGCCTTACTGGTCAGTAAAATTGTTGAAAGAAAGCACAAAAAAGATGCAAACAAATATAAACAAGAGTTTCTTGGAGCTAAAACAGCAGCTAATTAAGTGGTTTCAAGGCTTCTGGTGAGGTTACAGAGTTACAACACCACACCTAAACCTTTCTAAGATGACAAACTTACCCATACATATGATCCACTGGAGATGTGATTTGAATGGACAAGGCTTCCATCGCTTTGGACATTTATCAGGAACACTGGACAATTTACACAACTCAGCATGGCAGAAAGACTGAGTAACATCATCATCAACACATTACCCAGCCATGGTGGACTGATTTAAAATCAGAGATTTAAGTCATCAATTTAATCATTATTTAAGCAAGCAAGCTGCAAACCATGATTTAAATCTTTTATTTTAATTATGTTTTGTATTTGTACTTTTTAGTTATTTTCCTAAGGAAAGGATGAGTCTCATTAGTTGGTAACTGTTAAAAAAAATCTTATTTTCAACTAAGTTTAATTTTGGTGCTTTTTTCTGTTAACCAGGAGAATACAATATAGCTATACATATTTATTTAAGCAGTTATATAGTTTAACTTAATTAATTTTTTACCTGTGATTTGCATCAAGCTCAGTTTAGGATGTCAAATCAATGGAAAAATGCACAAAAATAACATTTTAATCTTTTAAATTAAATAAAATTACCTTAAGTGCTGGATATGTATGAAAAAAAGTTTAGCAAAACATGGTTTGCACTTAAAACTAGCCGATTTATTAATCAAAGGCAGTATTATATGCAGTAAGTGAACTGAACTGATTGTTTTTCTGGTCACCATGTGCTTCAAGATGTTAGAACTAGGAGAATTCATCCATTCCCACCTAGTTTTATTCATAGATTGGAAGAGGAAAACAAGCTTTCCTGCTTTTTCAATTCCTAATTGGTTTCTTAATTTTGAATCAACTACTCATTGAATGGAACTAGCTGAATAAACTGAAATGAAAATATTTTTCTCTTCACCTTCAAAAGAGGCAACTTCTGTCCAAAGCTGGTTTTGCATTTCAACAAACCTTGGTCCCAGTTGCTTAGCCAGTGGCTTCCTGTAGTTCATTGGTTTAACTTTCTTTAAAATTTGGTAACAATCATGTATTATTTAATATTATTTTTGTATTTAATTTAAATAATTGATTATGTTAGGTCTTGATATAGGTTCTCAGCTTTAAATTTAATTTTAAACAGATTTAGTTTTATCAAATAAACCTGCATTTAAACCAAAAAAATCTGATTTTAATAAAAAATATATGTTTATTCATCTTGTCACCAGCAGTGGCATCCCCAACACATGAGGCTTGGGGATTTATCATCACATCATTGCATTTCCTGAGCCTGGAAGACATTCTGACCATACTACACAAGAAGAGTAAACTGGATAACATCAACATCTATATAGCTGAATCCTGAGTAATTCTGAGATGTGAATCTTTGCAACACTTAGCTTTACTGAACTGATCATAGCAAACAGCAACTCTTGCCTGCCAGCAGTGCCTTGTTGGGTCATGTGCCATGTGCTATGCCTATGATCTTCCTGTAACTGAACTGCAAGCACAGGGACAGAAGTTGCATATTCCTATCTGCTGCTATTCTCTTCTCTCTTCCCCTTTGTGTGTTTGACATGTTTTGTCTTAAAAAGAAATGGCATCCTCAGCAAGAGGTCCCAGCGTGGCATGCCCTACTGGCAGAAGATGCAGTGGAGACTGGGGCCGTGGAGCTCCCACTCATGGTTGTTGTGGAAGGAGTGACAGGTACCCACAAAGGCGTTGTCGGTGCCTGGAAGATGGACTACATAGATGTGATCCTGTGCTTGAAGGCACCAGTTCCAAAAGTGAATGGCTTCCATGCAAAGGGCCGGAGACAGGGTTCTGCCCTGTTTGTTTATACAGATAATGGCCATCATGTTGTCAAAGAGGAGTTGCACATAGGAGAAGCAGATGAGGGGTAGGAACGCCTTGCAAGTAAGGCAGACGGCTCACAGTTTTAGGATATTGATATGCATCCTGGCCTAACTGGGGACCACAGGCCTTGGGTTGTGCAGCCCTCCAGATGAGCACCCCAGTCCATGAGCGATATGTCTGAGGTGTGAGTGGTGCAAGGTTTAGGAGGGTTGGAGGGACTGCCGGCCATGATTTTGGCTGGGTTGCACCACCATGAGAAGGAAGTCAAGACCAAAGGGGGGAGGAGGACTCATTTGGTGAGGTGATCTATTTGTGGGTCATAGATGGTGTGAAGCCACAGTTGGAGGTATTGCACATGTAGATATGCATACAGAATGACAGAGGTGCAGGCCATCATATGGCCAAGAAGAGAGAGGCATTACAGAGGTGTGTATAAGGACAATGGTGAAGGTGAGCGATGAGGGAAGTGATGGTGGCAAAGCAGTCTGCTGGTAGAAAGGCTTGTCCTGCAAGTGAGTCTAATAGAGCTCCTATGAAAGTGAGCTCGCGGATAGGTACAAGGGTCAACTTTTCCTCAATGATGCAGATCGCCAGGCCAGGGAAGAAGGCTTGCAAGGTGTGGACGGTGATCAGGAGACATTCTCGGGACAACACAACAAGAGCCAGTCGTCCAGGTATGAGAACAATGTGGCCAAGGCATCTCATATAGGCCGCCACTACCATGAAGACCTGTGTGAAAACGCAGGGAATGATGGTTATTCCAAATGGGAGGACTCAAAGCTGATAGAGAGTGTCCCACAATGAAGTGAAGGAATTTGCAATAGGCGGGATGTATATCCACATGGAAGTATGCATCCTTCATATCAAGCGCCACAAACCAGGCTCCAGAGGGGAGGCAGAAGATAATGTGGGGGAGGGTGACTATGCAGAAGCGAAACTTGTGGATGAAGTGGTTCAGAGCCCGGAGGTCTAAAATGGGGCAAAGGACACCCCCTTTCTTCAGTATGAGGGAAAGGGGGAGTAGAATCCACAGCCACAATAGTGGTTTTGTCACTAAAAAGTTTTTGGTTATTGAATGGGAGGTCCTCAAGAGTTGTCTGGATCTCCTTCAGGAAACCTGAAGTCCGTAACCAGGAGTCTCTGTGCAGCACTATTCCAGAGACCAAGGAGAGGGATGCTGTGTCTGCTGCGTCCACTGCAGCTTGGAGCGTTACCTTGGCAACCGGTTTGCTCTCCTCAATTAAGGACTTAAACTTGGCCTAACTGTCCTCCAGGAGGGAAATCTGAAATTCCTCCAGTTTTGTGCACCACAGAAAGTTGTATTTTGCTAATATAGACTGATAACTGGCAATGCGGAAATGCAGCCCTGCTGAGGGATAGACTTTATGACCGAGGACTGCTTGATCTAGTACCCATAAGTGTGCTTCTTATGAGCATGGTAGGGCTTTATCGGTGCCGTCAGTACCGCCATTGGTGCCGCTGTGAACGGACCCGGAAAAGTGCTCATGCGTGGTGAGACTGAATGCTCCCCAGTGGATCTCCAGGTGCCACATGGTCAAATGGGTGCACTGCCTCCTCTCTGAGGTGCTTTCAGAGCTGAAGCTGTCGGGCCTCACAAGACTATGGTGGAAAGAAGCAGCAGAAAGAAGTGGATGACGACATGGGTGTCACTCATACAATATAAGCAATATTGGTGCTCATTGCTGAGGGAGGAGCGTGGACATGAAGCACAACTTTTAAAGTCGGCTTGCCGGGACCTAGTCCCCCTTTGTGGGTGGGACGCCCAGCACAGAGTGAAGTAGCAACTACTAACTAATTCCTAGCTACTAATTACTATATTAACAAACTTTGAAAAACTATATACAATGATACTAGAAAAAGCTATGCAGTACAAATAAGGAGGGAGAGGGGTTCTGACTCTGGCCATGCGGTGGTAAGAGGAAACTGGAAGGGCATTGACCAGAAAAGCCTCATAAGACCTTAGACACACCACGTGGCCAATGCACAACCCACACATGGGTCAATGGACACTATTACGAACAGATCTGGCTCTGGCATATGGCATGTATGTGCACCCCATGTTTGGAACTCACATAGGGACCCAGCACTCGAAGAATAATAATAGGAGTTGAAGGCTAGAAGAGACTTTAGATTGTCTCATCTGACCTCCTGTATAGCACAGGTCATAAAGCAGCCAAATAACTATTTTGGATTCTCATGAGACACAATCTAGGTACAGAATCAGAATGGAGAAACTCAGAGGGTTGTTGATGATCATTCTACATCCTGGTAACACTTCTCCATGGAGTAGGATGTGGACCAGAAAAGAATTTATTGGAGATATAGAATAGACAAAAGCTTGTCTCTTTCACAAACAAAAGTTGGTCCAATAAAAGATGTTAACTCACCCACCTTGACTCTCTACAAATCAATTGCTTTATCTTAACTGAATTTGGACAGCATCTTTTCCTGATCTGTGCCCTCAAGTTATAACTTTTGGTGTGAATTTCTTACACATTCCTAAAGACAGGAAAGTGCTTGAAGCAGCACAGGCAGGAAAGGGAGCGTCACTAAAACCTTACCAGCTTGCTTAGCATCATTAGGTTTAATGCAGCGAATGTATGACGGCTCCTTGGACATCAGAATTTCCATTAGTTTGGACAGACTGTTCTTAAACTGAGTTGCTGCCTAGGAAAAAGAAGAATGAAAGACTCAAGTATGAAGTGACTGATTATGACTAGTTCTTGTGACACTGCAGCAGACAATTAAGGCTAAGAACAAGTGTTTCAGTCTCAAAGCTTTAAACATAATGGAGATCCTATTTTACACCACAATGCTAGAGCAAAGGAGACATTGCCTTCAATAATTGGAAATGTCTATGCTTCAGTCCAACTCTTGTGTTCTTACCGTTTCAGGTCTCTTTTTATCTGTCAGCTCACTCCTCTCAAAACAATGATTTATGATAGAATTCTCTGAGTTGCACATGGTCTAGAAAGAAACAGTAGAAGACAAATGTATGAACATTTTTAAAGCCGGACTGGACAAAGTACTAGAATGTGCATTTTTGGGAGATGGCAAGGGAACAGATGAGACCCAGGTTGTCTTTTCTATCTCTAATTTCTATGATAAACATCAGTGATAAAACAACTGGGACCTCAGGTTTTTTTGCATAGCATAGTCATGTGGACAATGTATCCTAAAGATTGAAAGGTCCAAGAGAGAGATAGATGGTACCTTCCCAGCCCGCTCCATTCTTGACTTAATCCTTTACAATGCTCAACAAAAGAGGCAGTTCTCGATCCACACTCACCTCCTTCAAGTTCCGAAATAGAAGGTCATTGTTTTTATCCAGAAAACCTAAAGAAAAACAAAAAACTCAATCTGCTGCTGCTGTTTCACAGGAAGCCCTCTCCAATAAGGCAGGACCTTCAGCTGAAAAAGTAATCTGATTAACCAAATTAAATATTTAGATATTGTGTGACTGTATTACTCTGAATGGCAGGAGATAGGAGGAGAAAATGGAAGTGTAACGGTCTGGAGTGGGGGAAGTGGGGACAGAAAGTGACCCTACTATCAGGCAATGGTGTAGTTGTTGTGTAACATTTACCTGTGATACTGTAGGTGACCTCTCCAGCATAGTGCAAGAGACGGAACTCTTCTCTGCCCAGAGACTTCCGAGTCTTCTGGTCGGCCAGCTTGTGTCTGGGAAGAAAACAAAAAGACTTAATGAGAAAATATTATCCTCAAATATGATTCAGCCTGAAGTACTACTAATGCTAAGTATAGAACCATCACAGCTTTTGGCAGAGGGATGGGACCAGAGGAATGCAGGAAAGCTGACAGTTTCTCTCCAAGAACAACAATACAAAGGTAAATGGGAGCCATAGATCAGCAACTCTGACTTCAAGCCCAGAAATATATTTAGACTTGTTCCAAAGGGGTAAGTGATTAGTTTTTTTAGAGGAAAGGTGGCCACTCTGTGTGCATGTGAAATCCCACTGGAAACAGCAGGCCAGAGACCATTGAAGGTTTCTGGCAGATGAGAAGTTATCAGAGAACCCATCCTGGGAAGGTGTGACAGGATGATATTATTCAAACCTTGAATTGAGCAAATGGTAAAGTTTCAGGGATGATTGAAAAGACCTGGCTTACTGGTGTTGCAGTTTTTAAAATGACCATTCTAAAAATGGAGATAAAAAAATATGAAGGGTAAAATTAAGAACTGAAAACCCACAAAATTAGTGAGGATGCTGTAGGGATACTTTATTACAGTCAAAGAAGGGGCAACACCCCCGGATGTCAGGTAGAGCAGAAAATCATGGTGAATAGTGCTATATAAAAACTTAAGGCGGATGCATTGCAACAGCAGCAGCAGCATTTAAATCTCACTAAAAACATACATTTCTGTTTCTGGTCCATGCTCTAGTTATTCCTAGACTGGACCCTGGCAAGAGTTTTCTGGCTGATCTTCCTGTATTGTTTCTCTGGTTTACAAACTATTTAACATTCAGCAGTTTCTGGATATTTATGGTCTTCTAACTCCTACATTAAGATTTTATTTAATGATTGCATTGGCTCTCTCTGAAATAGAGGATTAAGTTTAAACCTTTTTTAAAGGCCTTCATATTTCTTGTTATCTGAGGAACTTGACTAATAATGACATTTAGTGTCCGACTTCACTTGTACCTACTCTGTCTGTGAAGGCCTTGTTCCTGTATCAGATGTGTAATAATGACTATCTTAATTCTTTCTTCCTTTTTGAGGCACTTGGAAGAGAGGAAGGTGATCAGGAACAGTCAGCATGGATTCACCAAAGGCAAGTCATGCCTGACCAGCCTGATTGTCTTCTATGATGAGATGACTGGCTCTGTGGATGTGGGGAAAGTAGTGGATGTGATATCTTGACTTTAGCAAAGCTTTTGATACAGTCTCCCACAGTATTCTTCTCAGCAAATTGAAGTATGGGTTGGATAAATGGACTATAAGGTGATAGAAAGCTGGATAGATCATCAGGCTCAATGTCTAGTTGGCAGCCAGTAAAAAGCGGAGTGCCCCAGGGGTTGGTGCTGGGGCTGGTTTTGTTCAACATCTTCATTAATGATCTGGAGGATGGAGTGGATTGCACCCTCAGCAAGTTTGCAGATGACACTAAGCTGGGGGGAGTGGTAGGGATACAGAGTGACCTAGACACATTGGAAGAAAAGAATTGGTTCAGAAGAAATCTGATGAGGTTCAAAAAGGACAAGCGCAGAGTCCTGCATTTAGGACAGACAAATCCCATTGCACTACTACAGACTGGGGACTGACTGGCTAGGCAGCAGTTCTGCAGAAAAAGACCTGGGGGGGGGTACATTGGACAGGAAGCTGGATATGAGTCAAGAGTGTGCCCTTATTTCCAAGAAGGCTAATGGCATATTGGGTTGCATTAGTAGGACATTTATGTGGTTCAGGAAAAAATATCTTTTCATTGTTTTCAGCAGTACCACTGCCTAGCCAGTTATTCCCTATTTTGTATTAGTTTTGAATTCTAATGCTGTCCTCCAATTTTATAAGCACACTCTATATCCAAGTCATTAATGAACACATTGAATAGTTCCACACCAAGGACAGTCTCCTGTGGGACCTCTCTAGATACAGCCTCAGAATTTGACAGCAAAGAATTGATAACTACTCTTTGAGTACAGTCTTTCAACCACTTGTACAACCACCTTATAGTAAGGTTATCTAAACCACGTTTCTCTAGTCTGCTTATGAGAACATCATGTGCAGCTGTGTCAGAACCGTTACAAAAATCAAAATATATCACACCTACAGCTTTTTCTCTATGCACTAGGCCAGAAATTCTGTAAAGAAAATTAAGTTGATTAGCAAATCCTTGACAAATCTCAAGCACAAAGCATGAGCAAAAAAATTGTGCCTCACGACAAGGTCCCACAAACGGATAGCTTCTTCGCAGAGGGCCAAGGAGCACGCTCCTCCCTGCCTGTTTATGTAAAACATGGCTGTGGTGTTTTCTGTCAGCACCTGCACTACTCTGCCTGTCAGGAATTGGAGGAACACCTTGCATGCTAGGCGAATGGCCCTCAGTTCCTTTACGTTGATGTGCAGCTGTCTCTCCTCCCTTAACCAGAGCCCCTGAGTGCCTAAGTTGGCACTGATGTAAGATGGGGCGCCCACATCTGAAGCGTCAGAAATTAGGGTGACGGACGGGACCAGTTTCCTGAATGGAATGCCCTTCATCACTGTTCTGGGAGTCCGCCACCAGTTTAGGGAGGCTAAGACGAGCGGGGGAACTGTGACCACCTGGTCAAATGGATGTCTGCTTGGAACACATACCGAGGCCAGCCATGCCTGAAGTGGTCTGAGCCTCCAGCGAGCTAGTCTCACTACATACGTGCAGGTCGCCATGTGGCCTAACAGCTGTAGGCAGCGCCTGACTTTTCCTGGGGCATCGGTGCAGCTGGGAGATGATAGAGACCATTGCCTCAAAATGTGGCTGAAGCAGGAAGGTTCTGGCCTTGGAGGTGTCCAGGGTAGCCCCAATGAACTCTATTCGTTGCACTGGGGTTAATGTGGACTTCTGTTTGTTTATGAGTAGCCCCAGCCTGCTGCACATGGAGCAAGTCAGGGTCACACTGTCCTGTACCTGGGACTTGGAGCTACCTCTGATTAGCCAATCACCTAGGCAAGGAAAAATGTGCACACCTTTTCGTCTCAGACAGGCAGCCACTACAACCATGCACTTGGTAAACATCCTTGGAGCTGAAGATAGACCAAAGGGCAGGGCTGTAAACTGGTACTGGGAGCCAGCCACCAGGAAACGGAGAAAACGCCTGTGGCTGGGGAGGACAGACACATGAAAGTATGCGTCCTTGAGATCAAGGGCAGCACACCAGTCTCCTGGATCCAGGGAAGGGATTATGGAGGCTAGGGAGACCATGTGAAACCTGAGTCGTTTGACATATTTGTGTAGACAACACAGGTCTAATATGGGTCTCAGACCCCCCTTTGCCTTGGGGATGAGGAAGTACCTTGAATAGAACCCCTTCCCCCTTCTGCCTTGAGAGACCGTTTCCACCACTCCCAGGTTGAGGAGGGTGTCCACCTCCTGCAAGAGGAGTTGCTCATGAGAGGGGTCCCTGAAGAGGGATGAAGGGGACAGTGTTGGAGGGGGGGTAGATGTAAACTGCAGGGCATAGCCCCCAAGAATATCCCAAGGCCCCAATGGTTCAAAGTGATTTTTGCCCATTCAGGTTAGAAGGGCCATAACCTGTTTGGGAAGGGGCGGGATGGATCCAGGACAGCAGTCTGGGTGCCACCCTCAAGTGCACTATCAAAATTGTCTCCTTTGATTGCCGGGCCCCTGCTGGGGAGCTGAGGATGAGCTAGGGGGCTGATTTCTTCTTTTAAACCCCCTATTTTTATCCCTATACCTATAGGGTTGGAAAGGCCTGGGCTGAGGCCTTGGTTGCTGCTGCGCCTGGGGCCGTGACTGACACCTGGAAAACTGGGGCGTGTAAAGGCCCAGGGAGCGAAGCATGGCCCTGGAGTCCTTCAGACTGTGCAACTTCGCATTGGTCTGGTCCAGGAATAGGGCCGACCCATCAAAGGAGAGGTCCTGGATAGATTGTTGCACCTCCTAGGACAGGCCTGAGGATTGCAGCCACGAGCACCTTCGCATACAGATGGCAGAGGCTCTGGCCCTGCCCACTAAGTCAGCAGTATCCCAGGACATCTGGTGCTCTGCTCTAGCTACCATGGTTCCCTCCTTCATGATAGTATTAAAGTCTGCCGCCTGGTCCTGGGGCAGGGCCTCAGCAAACTGCCTGAGGGAGTCCCACAGCTTGAAATTATATCTGCCCAGGAGGGCCTAATGATTGGCAGTCCTAAACTGAAGGCTTGCTGTGGAATAAATCTTTCTCCCAAACAAGTCCAGCTTCTTATTGTCCTTGCCCTTGGGAGTCGACCTTGGCTGACCTTGCCTGTCTCGCTGGTTAGCCACGTTTATTACTGTGGGGCTAGAATCACATAATGGTGTCTGCAGCACCACATACAGACCCCCCATGCAGGATAAGGAAGCGCCCTGGGAAGGGTTGACTCAGCAACATGAACTACACGTATACATCGCCTTATAAGGGAATGGCATAGGTTTAAGCCATATCATCCTATAGGGATACGACAAGGGTGATGTAAGGCACCGGTGCATGGTCAGCAAGTGCACGGTGATGTGTAGGCCTCTGGTTGGCCAGACGCCAAGGGTAACCTTAAAAGGTTATGCAGCAAATGCTAGCCAATGGTCACCAAGACATAGCAAACTGTTGCATGTGGAAAACTATAAAACCAAGCTGCCAAGCAGCAGTAGCCAGAGAGGAAAAGGAATTGCCTAACACCCACTATCTCGAGTGTGTTAGTTCAGTGGGCTGATGCATCCTTACTAGTCTGCTTCGCAACGGCCTGATCACCCGAAGCGACTCTCTCCCGTCTGCAGAATCTAAAGCAAGCGGTCGTTTAAGTTTGGCCAACATGATTTGTTATTGCTTAAGCTTAGTAAGTATGAATTAACTGTTTCTTGTTGTCTGTCATGTAAACCTTCTAGAGGAACTCCATAACTGGGCACCCTAGTGTCACAAAAGTGACAGCCGTGCGTTGATCCCCTAAGATCATTAACGCAAAAGACTTGGGTGGCGCATTTTGTCCTTCGCGCACAGAGTTCCTCCTTCTTTACTATCATCTGTTAAAAATAAAGGATTTATTGGTTAAGAGAAATAAGCCTCGCTGCTGCCTCTTTGACCCCCCCGCATCATATAATTTGAACCTTATTCGGTACCTATTGGTTCCGACTCAACAATTACCAGGGTTCCTGGGGCAGAGTTTGTGAACAAATACTCAAACCCCTTGGCCGGGACATGTTATTTCTTTTCAGCCACCTTTGATGTAGGGACAACTGAGGAAGGAGTTTGCCACAGGGCCTTTACAATCTTAAGGACCCCTTCATGGACTGGGAGGGCCATTCGTGCTGGGGCAGCCACCACCAGCACGAACTCCTTGTTGCCAGGAATCTGGAACTGGAGCTGTCCAAGCGCCGCCTGGCAGACCTTGACTGATGCCACCTGCTGGCATGTGCTGCCTCCGAAGCTGAGGAGCAACTTCATCGCCGAGAGGGAGACTCCACATCCTGTGCTGCAGCAGGTTGGCTTGATGACATTGACCTAGAGCAACTACTAGGGGAGCGGCTCTGCTCTACCCTCAGAGACCGTCCAGCGGGAGATCTTCCTCCCGGTACCGGGGATCTCTATCATTCCGGGGGAACCAACGCCGGTTTCCCCCCGTGACACCAGCCCCTTCTCCCTCGGCGGAGGGGGAGGTGGAGCAGGCAAGGCCAACAAGGCTCTTGCTGCCTGAAAAGCCACCGGCGTCGACGATGTCAGCAGGGTCACTCTCCCACTCCCAGGAGTCGGGAAACTCCCTGACTGGAGATGCAGGCACCAGAGAAGTCTCGACGGGCTAGATCCAGTCCATCCCTGTACTCGACTCTGCCCGTAGCAATGGCGCAGGGGAGTGTCCACGCTCCACGTGCTGCTTCTTTCTCTTTGGTGCTGGCGATGTTGCACGGTGCCGAGTTGAGGGCGGCGCCGATGGTGCGCTCTGTACCGAAGTCACGCTCAGTACCGAGGTGGAGCGGGTTGGCTCGGACATCAGGAAGAGTGCTGCCTCCATCAACAGGGCTTTCAGCCAGATTTCTCAGTCCTTTTGAGTTCTCGGTTTGAAAGTGCTGCAGATCTTGCACTTGTCCTTTCTGTGGGTTTCCCCCAGGCACTTAAGGCAGCAGTTGTGGGGGTTGCTGAGCAGGAAGGCCTTCCCGCAGAAGGCACATGGCTTGAAGCCCGGTGACCAGGGCATGGCCCGGCTGCTTGAAGTCCCTGCAGGGACTGCCTTATCTCTAACTACACTTAACAACTACTTAACTAAATAGAACTAAACTTAGAATATCAAACAAGTCCAAACAAGGCAAATAGTACTTGCTGAGAGCAAGGCTAGTTCCAGCAACTGTCACAGGCGGAAAGAAGGAACTGAGGAGGTGTAGGGCCGGCAACGCCTCATATATTGCAGCATGCACGTGGGGCTCCAGGGGGCTCCGGAGCCAGCCCTATGGGATCTGCTAAGGGGAAAGAAGTTCTGGGTAACCATGCACGGAGGCGTGCACACACCTATAGTGGAATGGACATGAGCAGGCACTCGAAGAAGAAACCCCCATTAATACTAGCTCATATATGTTAGCTAATCTTGTTACCTGCTTGAAGAATGTCTCATCCACTTTCTCTTCATTTGGTGATCTATGATAGTTCCCCACCATAACATCATTACTATTCTTTTCCCCTTTTTATCCTCATTTTTGTTTGTTAGTTATACCCACTTTTTCTGTTGTCTTAAACTTAGAATCTAAGCTCTTTGGGACAGCAAATGTCTTATGTTTTTTATGCATTTCCCAGCACAACGTGACTTCAATCTGGCTAGGACCTCTGGGTGCTACTGTAATACAAATAATAGGTACAGCATAGACTGGATATATTTAAAACCCATCAGCTTTATTCTGTATTTAGTCCCTCCTCATAAAGACAAAACTAGTAACAGCTATTTGAACACTCACGTGAGAAAATGAGGGTGATTCTTCACCGTTTCCTCCAGCTTCTCCAAAAATGTCATGTCTGTGGCATCCCCAGGTCTCAGACATTCCTCATCCTGCAGAGAGAGGAATCAGCAAACACAGCAATACAATGAAATGCACATGTGCAATATTTTCTTCTACATGTCAGCAGGCAAGCCAGATCTATCCCCATCT
Organism: Mesoclemmys tuberculata; assembly: GCA_007922155.1. Lineage (NCBI taxonomy): Eukaryota > Metazoa > Chordata > Testudines > Chelidae > Mesoclemmys > Mesoclemmys tuberculata. Next base: position 21,072,747 of record ML675623.1, on the reverse strand, counting down.
CACTAAAATGGTGCCCTCAGTTTGGTTTCTCTAGCATGTTTCTGTCTTGAGGGAGGCTGCCTAGTTCACTCATATAATAAAGAGCTGTGGGGTTGAAAAGGTGAATTTTTTCCTTCCTGGAGACTGACTCAACTTTTAGATTCTTTCTGGCCAGCAGATGAAGACAAGCATACTTTGACTTTTGGTGAGAGGTCATCTCCCTATATACAAAGGACTTGTCTGCTCCCACAGCTCAGTTGAATTTTCGAGAGCAGAGTAATTAAAATATTACCATAAAATGAAGTCAGCTGAAGCCCTGTAACTTGGGACTAGTCTATGTATAGAAATGATGCTTAAAAAAGGAAGGAATTTAGACGGAGTACATTATTTATAGCGTTTAGAGAATATATATATTCAGCAAAACCTTAGAGGCTGCTTCATAAGCTTGCAGTACAGGATGATGCCACTGAATTAGTACAGCACATTAAGACAGCTCTGAAGTTCTCTAGGGTTAATAATACTGGGTATAGGGATGCTGCCTAAGCTAGCTTGTTGTCTTGTTTCTTTCCTTCTTGGGCCTGGAAAATACAGATCCAGTGAACCCAGACTTGCACTGTAGTCTTCTAAAAATGGAGGGCCTTATTCATTTTAGAATTAAGAAGTTCATTGTCCTCAAAGGGAAGGTCCTTGATTGTTATTTGTTCCTCCCTGGGCCTCCCTTCCTAGGCCAGGAAGACCACCTTATTGTCACCAGTATAGCTACAATACACACTGTGGTGTCAGACACATACAGTAAGCCTACACTTCCGTCTAGGCTGATCAAATGCCTGTCAATCATGATGGCTTTCAATTCCTCTCAATGGTTTTGCAGTAGCGTGTCCAGAAACTGAGAAAGCTTATCCCAGCTCCAATAAATGTACCTGGAGATAAGAGGCTGATAATTAGCCACAGACATCTGGTGGCTGGCTAATGAGTAAAAGGTCTAGTTTCTTTGGGTCCTTCTCTCTGTCAGTCTGGGAGGTATTTGTTATTTTTTACCTTTCCTGGATAGCAACCACTACAAGCAAAAGTCTTCAAATCTTTTGGAAGTGACATGGTACCTTCTTTCTGCTTGGATGTGACTAGTATCAAGGCCGGTGTGTGCCATAGGTTCTTTGTGGGTTCCAATGGGCTTTCATCAATTGGCATGGGAAGCCTGCTGGGCAACGAAGGGTGCAAGATACCCAGGAACTCCAGGGACTTCTCCTGCACTAGTTCTAGTGGTATATCGCATATATCTGCTATGTGTTTAATGAGCTCTTGGAATAATTTAAGGGGGGAGGGGCAAAAAGCTTTGGTGGATTCAGACGACATTTGTTTCCTGTTGATAGTTTCCATCTATCATCTTGAATGTGGTTAATGAGAAATGTATTTGAACATGTGCATTGTATGGCATTACAGATACACGTCTTAATATTACCATAAAAAAAAAGTTAAAACAGTTTTGCTTAAAAAGCATCTTCTAGTTTATTCAGTGTAAAGTTCTATAGAAAGCAGTACTGTGTGGTTAAAGATGTCAGCAAATGCAAAAACAAGCATGAAAGACAGTTAGCCTCTGGGTTTAACACATCACATGCCTAACACTGGGCTCTTCCCTCTTCTCCACCTCCCTCACACAAACACCCTTTACACCAGCCTCCACTTCTTTTGCACCCAAGTCTATTCATTTCCCATTATGCTCCTAAATATCTTCAATTAAAAATAAATAAATAAATACAGGTTTGTGAACTCACCAAAATAGAAATTATGCCTTTGAATTTCTCTTCCACCAGATCACAAATGATTTTGTTATTGAAATACTGGACAGGTTCCCACTGCCATTCACAAAGAGACACAAAAAATCGAAGACTGATTAATTAAAGATCTTGATTCTGTACTAGAAGGAAATAGTCTGAGTGATCAGTGTATTTCAGAGGATAGAAAATATTTAAAAAACAGTTTTCTTGAGGCCGACATCTCAAGTCTGAAAGATATATTTCTTTCATACACATACGTTTATTTTTCTGATCTCTGTATTTTTTTTATTTTTGCCAGAGAGAGGGTGAACATTTTTGTTCCATCATGACCAAAAGGAAAGGGGAAAGCTATACAACCAAGGTCTCTATTCTGAAATACTGGTGGAGTGGACAGTGTTGCTCTTTACTAAAGGGATTAAACAAGCAGTCTGATTCAAATACACTAAGGAGTTGCAACTAGGGATATAAAACCTCATATTATGGAACTAAACTAGTACAGAACTGTGGCTCTTGATCCTGCTGCGCATACGCCACATACAAAGACCAACCACTCCTGAAACCAAACCTGCCTAAAATGAAATATTTCTCTCTGTTCCAGGTCGTCACTGACTCATGTCATCCCAGTTCCTCATCTCTCACTCAAATTTGCAAAAGGTGGTCTCCCTGACTCGGGTGGCAGCCGATCTCTGTGGTTTCTGCTCTGAAAATGGTCTACAAATTCTGAATGCAGGATTCAAAAGAAAGACCCTCTTCAGAACTGGGAACCAGGCCATTCAGAAAAAACAAACAAACAAACAAAAAAAACCACTTTTAGCTGGCGGTAGCAACGAACAGCTGAGGGGGAGCACAAATTTCTAGAGATCTGTCTTACAGCATCCTTACTCTCCTATCTAGGTTCTTCTATAGCAACCACAGTGTAGCATCTGAATGCCTTATACCAGTACCATGTACCTGCACAGAATCTCCAGACAATAATTAAGCAGAGAATTCACCACAGAAGCTTCTGCTATTTCTTAATTAGATGACTAAGGAATCTCAACAGCAGCACATAAAAGATAAACCATAAGTCAATCATCACTCCGCCTTTCCTACAAGTCTGGCTCAGAAGGCTGAAAGGCAATGGTTTGAGTTTTGCTGAAGCCTTGAAATGGAACTATTTTTCAAAAATACATTGGTAGGATCCACATTTTCTGGGCAGCCAAATGCCAAAAGCCTACAGTATCATGTGGCACTCTTGACAGGACAAAAATCTATGGACTAATTCTGATGTTTGAGAGCCTCAAAATTACAAATGTTATTGCTGCCAGTAAAACTGAATAAGCAAAAAAATTCAAGACTTTCAGTGCCAAACACAGCTTCTAACCCAGCAACCTACAAGACAAGCTTCCTTAGATGACTGCAGTAATAAAATTGTTGTTTTGTATAGACCAAGGACTACAGAACAAGATAATCACTTATGCTAGAACAAGTCTAGTTCTAATCTGAACGGGTTTTGCTCGAATAAGTGCTATCATCTGTGTGAGCATATGATTGCATGTGCAAAAACAGAGCCTACTTTGAAACCCCTTTTGTATGAGCCAGCTCTAGTGGATCATACACTGACCGCAACATGGTAAAAATAAGTATTTACTTTCAAATCCTTACTTTCATTAATGGGAACTGATGATAACTACAGTATGTAAAGTTGGCCTCTCTGAATAGGAGATGCTACAGAGGAAACAATACAAAATGAGTTCTTGGCTCTTACCGCTATGCCTTCTGACTCATATTCCTCTTGTTCTGATTTTAGTGTGAGTTCTATGAAGAGTTGCTGCAGTTTTTCATTACAATAATTAATACAAAACTGCTCAAAGCTGCAAACAAACAAAAATCAGAAAGAATTAGTTAATCCCATGCTGTATTTCAATAAAAACAAAATCTGTACCATTTTGGTCAAACAGCATGCATAATCTGGGTACAATTCAAGAGAGATACAAGCAAATGATCTAGACACTCCTATGAGCTCTACAGAGATTAACCAATTAATAGTCAGATTCACCCCAGAAGAGAGGATGAGCCATTAGAGGTAAGCATGGAGGAACATGGGTACAGCAGATATAAATAAGAGCCTCGACAAATCTACAAATAAGAGCCACTACAAATCCAACAATGTTACAGTGTGCATACCTGCCATAATCAGGTTTCAGGCTCCAATATAACTCCATAAAATAGGTCTAACACTGTGATTTCTCATTCACATTACAAGAAAAATGTGTTAGAGGGACACACAAACCCATGCCATACAATTACATGCTGGTGTGTAGACAGGCTCCAAGACAATAAAAAATCAGTTCAGTTCAGCGTCCTTGAAACATTAAGATGGTAAACAGTTGTGAATGCTGAGTTCTAGTGGAGTCCCTATCTTGAGATGCTCAGATTAGGCCTCTCGCTCAGAAGGTGTTTGCCTACTACTGTCAGGTATTTTGTTTATTTCCTGAAGTTGAGACATAATCTCATGTTGCATCAACTCCTATCAAAAAGTGCCAGGCATAAGGAAGCCTGTTATTCTAATGTTCAGGGAAGGAAATAAACTAACAAGATTAGGTAACAGCAAACAGGGTTATTCAAAGTTCAAAAGACACTGTGGTGAAACAAACCTATTGTGCTGGAAAACTTCAAATCCATAAATATCTAGCAGACCTAGAACTGTTGCAATCCTCCAGTCTCGGCACTCTGCCCCCTGGAACAAAGGCACAGAATATTTAGTCAACCTTTGGTGTAGCTTTAATCATTAGGGTCCAAAGCAGTCATGAACCTCCATTACGATTTCCCTCCATATAATTCTAGTGATTGGTACTCACTCCTCTGAGTGAGAGAGGAATGCAGTCAGAAAAACATTGTTCAGTATTGAGCTGAACCCCTCTCCTGATTCTCAGTTCTATGATTTGAACTCACTGTTCTCAGCCATTTAGTAGGACAGTCATAGAGCATGATCATGGGAGTGTAAATGAGAGATGAGTTTACCTTGTAGGCAAGAGATTTGTTAATCTTATTCACTAGCCAGGAGAAGGTGCGCCCATACACTGCCTTGGCTAGAGCATCCCGTGCATAGGCTGCCTGCTCCAGATTCAGAGGACTGACCAACTAGATGTGGAAGGAGAAGAGACAAATTCAAACAGTCAGCCCGTTGAGCGATGTAACTCAATAACTAGTCACTCTACAATACAGCCTCTTGTCTGGGCTGTTCCCACATCACAATTTCCCAGCAGTACAGATTAATAGTCACAAGCAGGTTACATGAGACCAAAGAAATGCACAGACAATTTTTCCCCGAATGGTGAGAAATCTGTAACCAGAAGGCAGACTTTTTAAACCTGATGACAAGGCAGACCATATTACTTGGCTTCAGTCCTGAATATCTCCCAGTTTTCCACCTTATGTTCTCACCTCTTCCCCTTTTGCTATGATCGTCTTGTGGATCAGTGCTTCCCGTAGCAAAGAGCCCTCAACCTCCAGGAGCTGCAAACCATCAAAAGGAAAATGCAGTTAGAAAAAGTATTATTAAATTGACATCTGTTTAGAGACATCAGAAACTTTAGATCCCACAGCTACATGCAAGTCCTGCTCTTCACTCACTGACATATCTTGGCCAATGCTGAGATACACAGTGATTCACTCCTCATTCTAGTAGTCATATGCCCAATATTCTCTTAACAGTAAGGTAGGATGACTGGACATTTCTGGTTTACCATTCCAGCTGAGAACACAGAAATGAATGTCTCACTTTCTAAGATCTACTCTTTTCTCTTTGTCCAGACAATCAAAACACTCACCCAGGCTTCATTATCTCATACCATGATTACTCTAACCACCTTTTCTAGCCTCTCCAACACATATATTGTCCCACTCTAGACCATTCAAAAAGCAGCAGTTGAGATAATCTTCCTCGCCTATTGCTATCACTCTCATTCAATTTTTTCACTGGCTTCCCCATTTCCCATCTTTTCCATCAATACCTCCCATAACTTTGCTCCTCCCTTCTTCTCCACCTCTCCTCTGTTACTGCATCACCCCTTTATCCTTCTCCCTCCTCTGCTCTACCAATGATATCAGCCTCATCTGCCTGTTGGTCAGCTTTTCACACAAACACCACAGTGCCCTCTTCGTGGCCATCCGTTACACTTGGATTACCCTCTCTAACCTGATCTGTAAGACCACTACCCTCTTCTCCAAATCCCTCCTCTAGACCCATCTCTGGTGTGATGCCTACAAGAAATAATCTAATAGTGGACCAAAAAGCAAATGGGGAAAGTTGACAACTTATAAATCTTTTAATGCAAATACATATCAATTGTTTATAATTTATTGTATTCCTCTTTTCCCACTCTCCACATGTCAGTTGTCATCTTAAATTGTAAGCTCTTTGGGGATGGAGGGTGTTTATACTGCACCCAGCACAAACACAATATAATGCTCATCAGAATATCAAGATGCTACTTTTTTAATAAAAATAGGGAGTACCAGCAAGGGCAGGCATACCATCTATTTAGTGGTGGGAAAGGTACAGTAAGAGAAAGCCGAGGGGATGTGACAATAAGGAGATAAACTTATTACAGCAGCTAGGAGGTTGGGAGTGGTGTTAAATAGTTCAGACACCCACCCACACTGCAGATAGATGGCTCTGGGGCTAAAAGGGGGAAGAGAAAGAGAGACTGCTCTTCTGCCTCTCATCAACTAAAACGGGTTTTGGAGAGAAGGTAGGCTCCAAATTGATATGAAAGATAAAGACCCTGAGTGGGATCTAGGAACAGGATACTGGCAGGAACTCCAGAACTTGGGAGTGTATATTAAGTTCTCAACTGAGCAATGCTCCAAGACATTAGAATACCTGTTTATGGCCGTCAAGACTCTGGTAAAACTCTAAGGTCCTGCATATGAGTGTGTGGATAGGCATGGGATGGGCAGCAGAAAAACAGGGGATAAGCTAGAAAAGAGAAGCAAGATATTTAGGCCAGGTCTACACAACAAAGTTTTGCCAGCATAGCTGTGCTGGCAAATCCCCCTGTGCAGACAGTTTATACCAGCAAAAAGAGTACTTCTGCCAGTAAAGCTTATTGTCATTCGGAGCGATACCAGCAAAACAAATCCTTTTGCTGGCATACACTTAAGAGGTATTACTAGTATGACTATACCAGCAAAGGCTCTGTAGTGTAGACTAGCCCTTAGAAAAAGGAAGAGAGTCAGAAAATACAGGGAGGAGGTAGAGAGCACAATAGGGTGGGGGAGGAGGAAAGATCTAACATAAGCAAGAGAGATGGAGTTAGTCGTGCTAGTCAAATGGTACTTGAGGAATATTTTATGCAATGAATGGGACAGCGGTCATTAAACCATTTATTCAGCAATTACTTTGTGCTGTACTGGAGCAGCTCACAATAGGTCAAATACTATTTAGCAAATATATTAATCAACAAACAAGATAAAATATATTGATTAATATATTCAGAAAATATTTTTTCTGCATTTACTAAAAATATGTGACTATTAGTACAATACACAAACATTACACAATTATGTTATTCCTATAATATCAGGGGGGCATGGGCTCAGAGAAAATACATGGAAGGTATTTTTCCACACAGGCTAATAGGAATTGGATAACATTTTCAACCTCTAACTTTAACTATTTCAGACAGAAAAGAGACTTTCAATTGATAGTGTCTCTTAAATAATGTCAAGATCTAAAACTACTAAAGCTTATCCTGTAGTAATACAACAACAGAACTAAGTACGTTGCTATATGGGAATGTCTCCAAGGGATTATACTCACCCTGGCCAGATACTTAATCTGGTTCTCTGTGGTCACCTGAGCATTGCCCTGTTCATCATCAGCAAACTGCACATTCCCCAGATGCAACACACTAGCTACAATGCTCAGCAAATCCTAGTATAAGAGGAAGACAGAAGAAATAATGGTCAAGAAAATGGGAATTAATATGGATTAAAGTTTAGTCAAGGCTGGGGGGGAAGAGAGGGAATTCCTTTATATGTCCATCACTGGAAGACATTTTTATATTTAGCTTTCTGCAGGGTGAACATTCAAAGGCTGCCATCTGGCGGAAAAAAAATAACTGAAGCAGGACACTCCTCTAAGGATGTCCTGCAAAGCATTTCTTACCTCTACCTCATTTTCATTGAAGTTAATGACTGACAGAGCCCTTCGCACAACCTTCCAGTCGTTTTTATCATTGATGGAACTGACCCTTGCACACTGACCCTAAAAACACAGATTTTGAGAGATAGTAATCCTTACAGTCAGACATATTGCACATATAGCCCATACAGTTCTATCATGTATTAACTGTTACAGAAGGGGCCACCTCATGGTTATCTTTGTAACTCAGTGAAGTGAGGAAAAGATACTGAGAAGTAATAAACGAAGAATCACATTTATCCTATAATACAGGATAGTTAGTAATGTTCATCATTATTAAATTTTCTCCCAGAAAGTTTCTCTCTCCTTTAAGTCAAACACATTGATTTCTCCTTCAACATCAATCAAGTCTATTGGGTAAGTAGATTTTTTCTCTTTCCTGAACATGCAAACCAAGTTTCCCAAGAAATTAGCAAACTACTGGACCCTATTCGCACCTTCACTAGATAATGGTACTGTTGGGGATTCTTCTCAAGGCCCAGACGTCGCAGTAGGTCATCTTCCCCTCCCTCTAGCAGCTGGTAGAAGATGTGAAAATTCCTCTCTCCGTGATTCTGATGGACAACCCGAGATTTCTCCAGTAGGTAGTTCAGAATGTGACCCCCCACAGGTGCCCCCTAAACCAATAAAGATAAATTTAAATATTCACAAGGACAAAGGAAAATTTTGCTGCTTCTTTGATAGCAAAATATCAAAGAGAGTTTGGAATAATGGGTTACAAAAAGTAGAAGTAATCTTTGTCATGTAATAGCATCATCTAGCTCATAAACTAACAGATATTGAGTGCGAGCTTGAGCGCTTGGACTTCCACAGAGTAGATCAAAACCAAAATATTAGAGAATAAAGCTAAAAATATAATGCCACTCATCACCAAAAAAAATTGTGTATCTCGACTTGGATTCCCATCCATGTGTCTAATAATTTTGTTACCATTCTCTGGACCTTTTCCATTTCTCCTATATTAGAGACAAAGATGGAATCCATATCGAAAGAGATATTTAAAAGCTTAGGACCATTTCAGTTTATGTAAGTATTTACACTATATTAATTTTCATGGCATTGTGGTATTTTGTTTAGAGAGGAAACAAAAGATAAGTTAAAGCTATATATAATAATTTTACATAGAAAATTAAGGTTCCCTGTGCAATCTTAATTCTGTCTCATTGTGCATACTCAGTCTTTCATTTCAGGATCACATGCTTTTCCCCCCACAGAACCCCTGAGCCATCTATTTAAAAAAAAAAAAAAAACCTATATAAAAATGGAGATGATTCAGTAAAAATGGAGCAGACATTCATATTCTTCTCTAAAAGTAGAGTATATAGTTCCTATAGCATAGTCGTGTATAGGACACAGATTTTTACCTTGTAATCAAATTGCACATCCATGTATTTCCCAAATCGGCTAGAATTATCATTCCGAAGGGTTTTTGCATTTCCAAATGCCTGAATTAAAAAAGTACCAGAGAGAAAAGTAAGCAAGTTTCAAACAAGAAAACTATCAAACAGGGCATTTTAAAATACTTTCCACAAAGCTGCCAGTGGCTTATTTACTGGCCTAGAGACACAGCCTGGTTTGTCTCTTCTGTAGGCGTGTCTAAGAAAGTAAGCAACTACCTGAGTGCTGATTGTCTGAGCTGTACGCATACTGCAAATGTAAGGTTATCACCTGGCATGGGCCTATTAAACCACTCTTCTCTCTCCCTGCACAGAGGCATCCTAATTCCATTCTCTGTTAGCAAAATGTGTCAGCCCAAGAGGTCTTGTCAAGGCTTCTTCCCCCATCACCAGCAGGACTTTGCAGGAACTCATTAGCTTGCACACAATGGTCACAGACCTTGCAGCTTTGTCCAAGCCTGCCAAACTTCTCCCTCTCACAGGCTCACACCCATAACATTGTTTTGGTAGAAACAGTAATGAGAACTGTAAAGATTGTACAGAACCGGACTCTAGAGGTCACTGCTTCACCAGAAAAATGCAGCACCAAATATATATCTGACTGTAAATCAGGAAACTGAGTTGCCTACAAAATGCCAAGTTTCATATCCTGGACTCCAAATTACCTCTAAAACCGGATTGGACTGCAGGAGGCGATCTTTCACTGTTTCAACTTGGTCACTGGCTGGACATGTCACTGCATAGTATTGCAGGATTTTCTTGGTGGCCTCAGTTTTCCCAGCTCCGCTCTCCCCAGATATCAGGATACACTGATCCTTCCTCTCCATTCGCAGGGAACGATATGAGTTGTCAGCAATAGCATAACTAAGGAACAATGAGAACTGGAAATTAAGCCTGCTTTCACAAATGTGAAGGGCACAGAATCCTCAGCTAGGGCTTTTAGAGTATCCAGAATGTCACAATCGCAGAAGAAATGTCAACTCCAGCCACAATATTCCAACAGTGCAAAATCCTAGAAAAGATGGCTCTTTGAGAATCGTGTATATTTGGACTGAGAAACTCTGACCCAAAGTTTCTGTAATTATTGTTCATACCAGTTTTCAGAGGTATCTTAATACAGCAAATCTTGTTTAAATTAAGCTAGATCATAGAATCTCAAACACATTCCTGGAAAAGAAAGGAGCATTAATGAACAACAATTTCTCCTTTTGCTACTTAAGATTTTGCTTTGTAAAAAATTTAATTTATTATAGTTTAATCAAATTACTCTCCCTTTCTATCCAAATTCCATTTCTGGGGCATATCCAAATCAAAACAGTGGAATAAATGTAAACTGTATTTTATTTTAGAGTTTGCCTCTGGACTGTATATTCTTATGCAGGGGTTTTATAACCCCCTTAAGTACAAGGGGAAAGCCGAAAGTGCTTCATGAAGTGAAGTATCCCCATTTATTTAGGATGATTGCTGTCCATAAGTATTATGATTTCAGTTTCAAGTCTCCTTTTAAAAAGTTATTTTGTCCTGTCCCCGTCCCCCCCTTTGCATGGTGAGTAATGATTACGTGGGGTGGGGAAATTCTATCTTAGTGTTTTCTCATTAACCCTGATGGCTCATCATTTGTCTTTTCATAGGCAGTACAACGTTAGGTGCTTGGAGCTAGTCTTGTCTGGTTGGGGAGGCAGCCCCTCTCTACCTGGCAGACCACCACCCTGCTGTGAGGTAGAGGTAAAGCTTTACAAACCTAGTTCTCTCTATATATAAAATAATAAACATAGCCTGTATACTGGGTGCTGGGAGCAATTTGTATAGCGGGGGTGCTGAGAGCCATTGAACCAAACTGTAAACCCTGTATATAACGGAAACCACTTCAAGCCAGGGAGTGTGGCAGCAGCATCTGTGCCTATATACTTATCTCATAATGATTATTAAGTTCAGAACGTTACAGGCTTTCATAGATCTTACTTGAAATTTTTATACACAACAACATTGTATACAATCAGTTGATTCAATTGCTCACTTCTGGGGGTTCAGACCCCCTGTTGTCTCTTTAGGGTGCCCAGACCCTGACTGTCAACATTTCAAGCCCACTGGGATAAGCTCTCTCTCTTTTCAATGACTAGGTACTACAGACTCCACGGAGAATCTGACTCTCAAGTGTTCCCACTAGCTTTAAAGTATTTGGATAGCAAGGATTATTTTCATTTTATAAAGCCAGTTAAAAATAAGGCACAGGAAAATGATCTGAATTGCTGTTAATAGGTGAAACAGCACACAGTCCAGTGCTTAAAATGCTTTAAATGAGTGCTTAAAATGAGTCTGTTCCCCATCTCCCCACAACATTTAAAAATATAAAAAATTCAAATTATTTTCTGTGCAACAATAATAGCCCTAAGGGAGTTAGTCTGGAAATACTGTCTCCCATATTAGAATCAGTCCCAGCCCTTAGGATTTACTTCTGGGTTGTACAGTTACAATTTCTCATCAACTGGTTGCAATGAGGGTGAGAACATAATCTTTCAAATAGCCCAAGAAAAGAAATAAGCCTTTGTGGGGCACTGCTTCCCTTGCACAATGTATAACTGAACAGAAGCAGAACGGGGTAATGCTCAAATGTTTTAAGATTTGTTTAGCACTGACAGCATGCTCAGTGTTAAACACTGCAAACAAACAAACAGCCCCTGTTCAAAAAAGTTTACATCCTAATTAACATGCGTATGGACAGGATGTACTGGTGGGCAACACTTAGCAGTGCTTGGGTTTTAGAGTTATTTATTAAAGTGTAATTCTCCTCCAAAGAGTTCTGTGCAGAAAGGATACTGAAAAAAGTAAACACTTCTAATACACAAAATATTCCATTTATGGCATAATTAATACAATTTTAAGGATTCTGGATTTTCCCAAGCAACCATGTTTCTAGCACCACCTCATCATGCTTGTAACATACTCCCATCTCGCTTGCATTGTTGAATTATCTGCCAACAATAGAAAACAGCCCAAACAGTTCTCCCTGTCCTTTCAAAATAACCTTGTTTAGTTTTTGGAAGAAAGAGCCTTCAAGAGGTCTCTCAGGATTGGGCACTGGCTCACAGAGCACTTTGGTCAGTGAGGCTCATTCAGCTGTGTTCTCACTCTCTTTTGGGCTGACAGAAAAATTCAGTCATGTTCAAAAATAACTTTCGAGCTTCAAAAATCTTATTTTAAACAGGAAATTGGAAATAGGGAATGTTCACCAGGCCAAGTAAATAAATACATTCCTTATTCCAACGGACTCATGGTATCTTAGCAACAAGGGGAATACCGGATTAATATTGGTCAAGCAGTGACAGAGGAGGTAGGAAAAAAAAGCCAGTTTACTCAAAACCATCTCTCTCTCAGTTTAGTCATGATGAATAAGCTTCTTAGCAGCAAGGGAAACAGCACCAGATCATCTGACACCAAATAACCTGGGAACAATGAGGTCTCTGGTGGTTCCTAGGCAGGGGAGCAACTTGGATTCCTCTGAGTCTCAAATCATTTGGCCAGGAAGGAACTAACTCCCTTTCCAAGTAACACTCTCAAAGGCAACTCACTCTCTTTGGAAAGAGAAACAGGAATAAAAACAGCTAGACACCACACCTTCTAAACAGCTTCTTTTGTCCCACTTAATCTAGTACTCTGGAAGACTGAAGGGAAAAAGTCCTGTATGGTTGCTTTCTGTTTATCAGTATTAAACAAGCCAGGTGGGAATGGCACAAACTATATTGTTTACCCACAGGCCACTCACAGGTGAGGAGAGACTTCATAGAAACTGACACCTCGGTATCGCTCCATGTGTTGTTTGCTGTAGATTTCCAGTTCCTTGTATGGATTTACTGACACCAGAACTGAGCCAATGTAAGTCTGAAAAGAGCAAAAATTAAAAGCATTACATGAAGGCTATTATCTGCTTCTACAAGAGCCCTCAATTACTCTGGAATTCCAAATATTGTTACCAGGCTGGCATGCAACAAGGGCATTTGGAATGCTGATAAAGTTAACTGCTTTGAAGAGAGTGTGACTTGGGAGGCTGAAGAAACAACCTCACAGACAGTAAATGTGGGAATACAGCACTCGTGTTGGATATGTCTCCTTTTCCAAAAAGGCTTCATTTACATCCTTTAGTGACTGCTGCAGAGCTTCTGGAGAACCCAGCAATGCAGCTCCAGTACTGGTTTATTTTTGACCATTCATTTCAATATTTGGGATCGGAGCCAAGCCTGGGTTTATCACCACCACAGCAGAATAGCTTTACGTCGTTGGAAGAATTCAGCATGTGCTAGACTTTCGGAGGTGCCGGGCACTCAGAATTCCGGCTGAAATTCACTGAAACTGCAGATGCTCAGCAACCCTGAGAATCAGGCCCTATATATGCCAACAAGTCAGTACACAGAACGGGCCTGAGAAAAGGATCATGGGCTATGAAAGAGAGCTACTGGATACCACCATAACTAGATCCCATACCTGGAGAATAAAATCACGACATCTGGCTTTGAGAGCAAACATCCAAATTCTAGTCAAAGATCAGCACTCTGGCTGCTGTTCTGCTACTTACATATATCAGATTCTCCTTGAATCGTTTACGTAGGTTTTCAATAAAAGCTGCTTCACTAGTAAAGTTCTCAAGCAGGACGAAATCCTGAACCCCCACACGGTCACGGGCTGTCAAAGCACTCTCCATTGTTAACCGGATACCGTTACTCCCTGCTGCCTGCAACCAAAACCAAAAGCAGTGAAATTGAGAGGTTGAGACTTTCATGACCGAGCCCATAAAGCACTTATAGCCCACTTTGCCCATAAAGCACAGACACAGGATCAACATACAAACAGAAGAAAATAAATCAACTCCCATTAATAAAGCAACCCCCAGTCATTTCACAGTAGCAATGGCCAGTTTGCCAGAAGACAAGGCAGCCTTGGGGGAAAAAGTTATTGCTAAAACTATGATCAGTAATAACACAGGATCAAATAAATGTCACAAGAAGAATTATTAATATTTTGTTGAATACTTTCAGGAGTAGAAATAAACAAAAAAGTATCGTTGGCAGATATGGCACTTCCAGGAAGTAGTAAACAGTGTTGCGATTAAGTATTCTCATCAAAATAAATGATTTATATTCCTAGAATATTTTTGAATTAAAAAAAGAATAAAACTGAATCCAGATTTCCCAAAGGATCTTTCAGTAACAGTGGGCCTGAACTGATTTCCTATTACCTGTGATAAAGGACCTGCCTTGAAATAAACAGCCTTTCAGGGAGCAATAAGGTTATCAATCACCTGGACATGTCCAAGGTGCTGAGGAGTTGGCACCTCTAGTCCAGGCACCTTTTCCTGATTTCTGTCTACAGCACAACTGAAATTATAACTATGATCTAGAAACAATAATTAATGGGAGAAAATGGATTTCTTTTGCCTCTTTTCACATCATTAAGCTAGTCAGACAACTCTGCTCCTCCAAACTCACTTATATATTACTTCTCTCTTCTCAACTGCACTCACCTCTTCTTCTTCATGCTGGTGTAGATGGTACCCATCAGAAATCAGAGCCCTTTTCTCCTGCACAAATAACCACATGCCCTGAACATCTATAACTTACAGAATGGAAGAGCCCTCAAGTGCAGTGCCCTAACCTGACTACGGCTTGATGGACACAATAATATCTCATTGATACAGTAGAATCCCTTGGAGAACACCCCCTTCGCCAATAACATCACATCCCATCTTTTAAGATTCCACAAGAGAGGGAACATTTAACCGGAAGCACATATGGTTCTCAAATTTTCAACCTGCTTTCTGCTGCAAGTCTCTCCCTTCCCCCTTTCTGCCATTTCAGTAAGATCTGTGGGAGGTAAAGCTGTGTTTGGGACTGGTAATAAGTATTGTAAAAGCCACCACACATCAATTTAATTTTGGTAGTATCCTTCATGTAAATTGTACCACAAAGCAGTCCAGAACTTTACAACATAGATAGAAAATGAGACACACACAGACAGCCAAGGCACATTTTCAGTTTAGGTTTTAATGAGATGAAAGGCTTATGAGACAGACATAGGGAGGATATTCCATGTGTCAGGACACAGAGAAGAAAACTCTAACACTAACAGTGGCCACATTGTGTGAAGAGAAACAGAAGCAATCAGGGCTACATAAGATGAAGGTGTGCAGTGCAGAGACTAGTTCACTATATCTCTCGCCCCACTAACTCATAACCACAGAGCACTACACAGGCACAATCAACTGCACTCTTTCACATGGGAAACGACCAATTTAAGGTGTGCCCTCAAGTCTCTCAACTGTGACTGTGTCAGGCAACTGTGTGAAGAAGAAACTTAAATTGAGTTACAAACGGAAACAGTTTCCCTATCTATGGTATTTATGTGGCTCCATCACTGTAGTATCCACAGACCTTAAAATCCTAACTTATTTATCCTGACAACACCCATGACAGCAGGGGAACTGAAGCACACAGATGCTGAGTAACTTGCTCAAGGTCACAGGAGTTCTGTGATAGAGCATGGAATTGAACCCAGGACTCCCAAATCCTATGCTAGTCCCCTAATCCAGTGATTCTCAGCCTTTTCAGACTGCTGTGTCCCTTTCAGGAGTCTGATTTATCTTGCGTATCCCATGTTCCACCTCACTTAAAAAACTACTTGCTTCAAAAGCCAGACATAAAAATACAAAAAAGTGTCACAGCACACTATTACTAAAAATAGCTGACTTTCTCATTTTTACACTATAATTATAAAATAAGTAAATTGGAATATAAATATTGCGCTTACATTTCAGTGTATAATCTATAGAGCAGTATCAACAAGTCATTGTCGGTATGAAATTGTACTGCCTTTGCCAATGCTCTTTATGTAGCCTGTTGTAAAACTAGGCAAATATCTAGATTAGTTGATGTACCCCCTAGAAGACCTCTGCGTAGCCTCCAGGGACACATGTATCCCTCCTTGAGAACCACTGCCATAACCAATGGCCCATTCTTCCTCTACAATAGTATCTTGCACTTTTTTAACTGAAATGTTTCAAATCACCCCTGCCACTACCGGGTGCAAGTAGGGGGCATCACCCCCACAACTCCCTCCCTACAGCTGCTCAGAAGCTCCCCCGTTGGTTGGCTGCTGCATCACAAGGGAATGTAGGAAAGATTAGTTCTGGCTGCTCCATTTTCTGCCTACTTAATAGGAGCAAGAGACACTCACTCTACCTGAGCCTGGGGTGTGACGGGGGACCTAGCTAGGAGCGCCCAGAAGAGGCAGAAAAAAGAAGAGAAGCCAAGAACCAACGATCAGTTACAATCTCTTGTGTCTCTGCCCCAACACAGCTTGGAATCTGCTCTAACTTGTGCCAGCTGGCTACAGTCCCCAAGAGACCCTGTGCGTCCCCCTCCCCCCTTCCCTGACCGCCCCAGGAGTCCTTGGCTTCCTCGGAACTTGCCTACCCGAGGACACCGAGCTTTACTAGCCCTGCCTGCAAGGCTGGGGGCTCCAGACTATTTTGCCTGCCCTGCCCGAGGGCCAGGAGCACCAGCCCCACCTGTTGGAAGGTGGGGGCTAGAGACTGCTTCACCTGCCTTGCCACGCTTGAGGGCCGGGGTCAATAGACTCCTTAATAACCTCGCCTGTTGGAAGGCTGGGGCTATAGACTCCTTACCAGCCCTGCCCTATGTGGAGGCTACAGACTGGGAGAGAGGCCCAGCCCGGCCCGCCCCCCCTGGGGCCAGGGCTAAAGACTTGGAATAAACTTTGCAAATTATCCTAGACCAAGGCACTGTGGCTTCCTCAGAGCCTGGGCCTGAGGAAGGGTCGCGATGTCAAGACTGGACTGTGCCACCAGCCTACACTCCCATTCAACAGAAATTATTTTGGGGAAGTTGTCTGTCTTATACAGGAGTTCAGGCTAGGTGATCACAGTGGCCCCTTTTGGCCTTGGAGTCTACAAATATGCAACCCCACTCTGCTATGTGACCAAATACTTAAACCAAGTATTTGGAAAAACAATGACAATAGTGACTGGTCTGAAAAAAGTCACAAGAACCAGCTCCCACTCTGATGATATACCCCAGAATCCTTCAGTCACCAGAATTACAACTACCAGGAACCATGCTGGAGCTGGCTTCTTAGAGGACCCAGGCAAGTGACAGCAGCCCTTGGTCACTCTCTCAGTAATAATGCAACAATCCAGAAATGCAGGGCTTTCCTGCTGAGCTAAACCCATTATCAGGCACTAGAGCTCTGCACAAAGATGCAGAGATATTTTTGTTGATTCAGGCTGTCAGACTCCATCCCAAGATATAAGAGGGGCCGGAGCACATCTCTGGAATAGGGATTGATGTTTTGCGGGGGCAAAACCTAGAAACAGCCAAATTCAGCAGAAAGCTTAGGTTAAGGTTTGTGTTTTGTTATTTATGTTAACAAAGATAATTCCTAATGTCTTCAGTATGCAGCATCACACCCAAATGCTGCCAAATCATGTGATTTTATTGTGAGTCTCATGATATTTGATGTCCCTCTTGAAGCTCCAGTTCTTTGAGACAAGTAATTCTGTGAGTCTTTCAGCTTTCATTAAAAAAAAAAAAAAAAAAAAAAAAAGATTCTTTCTATCCCTAACTGTGAAGAAAAGCTTAAACCAGAGTGTGCCTGAAAGACGCAGAAGCCAAAGGGCAAATTTAAAGAACTTCACCATTCTTTTTGGTTAATTCTTATGGTTTTTTTAAGTTGATCTCATGATTTTTGGGGGCTTGACCCATAAGTTTTGAAAGGCTGGAGTTGGCAATTCTGCAAACAACCTCTCAATTCATTCTTCCTGAGAAATCCTCTATTGCAAAATGCCTGAGTCCCATAAACACATTCCTCCATTCTCCCCAGAAAAGCACATTTGGTGGCTTCTTTCACCCCATGCATCAACCTGGGGGGAAGGGAGAGGAGAGAGGAATCAGCCCCAGACTCTAACTCATAAGAACAACTATCAAAGTGGGACTGCTGCACTGGGGGGAAAAGGTGGAGCAGAAGAGGGGATATAATAGGGCCCAGCCAAGGCTACTTCCCACCCCCATTATCCCTTCAACCTCCCATTCAGAACTGCCCAAGGGAGACATATTCCCTGACTCTAGGTGCACTAGGACCCAAGTAGTGCCTCCCTTACTTTCCTCCCTCTGTCTCTAGGGGAAGAATTGCTTGCTGGTATGAGCCAGCCAGAGAATGCAGCTGCAGAAGCAGCCAAAGCAGAGATCCCAGGATGTCCAGAGACATTTCTGTAGTTTTGACTGGACCTTCTTTACCTGTGCTGATTAGCTGTTTGCTCCAACCCTCCTGCTCCTCTACGTCTTTTCATCTCAACTTCACTTCACATGATTTGCCCTCCTTAGCCTCTTCTTTCCTCGCCTGACCCCTCACTCCCCTTTCAGTCTCCATTCTTCCTTTACTTTCTTTCAATTTACATAATTCCATCCTTACTTGTGCAATTAACATGCCATTTGCTAGCATCACATTTTCCACGCTGCTTGTGTGTTCTAATCCCTTTTCCCTCTCTGCTCTGTTTGGTCTATTTCAACTATAACCTCTTCCGGACACAGATCCTGTGCTACTCTGTGCAGTGCCTACCACAATGGGGCTTGTTCTTGGTTGGTCCTGAGACACCACCATATTGAACATGATTATAAATACTATAGGCATGTCCTTCATTTCTTTGGTACTTTGGAACTATACCATTTATCAAATGGATACAAATTATTCAGCTAATGGAGCAAACTTCCAGACATGCAGGTCCATTGACCTAGCCTGCATCTCTGAGCGGGTCTACACACAGTTTTGCAATGATTTAACCAAACTGGTAGAAAAATTGATTTAGTTAAATCAGCGCAACTCGGTAGCGTTGATGAAGTTATAGTGATATAGAAATGTTTAACTTGTATAGCTTGTTTTGGTTAATTTAATGAAAAACATATGCAATTATATAACTCATCCTGTAGAAGTCACTGGAACACAAATCAGGACCAGCTTCTTTAAACTACAGCTCTCAGAAGTGTTTCACAGCTCTTTCATCAGCCAGTGGCCACTCACTCTATCAGCCCAGGACATACCATCTCAAACAACACATCCAGCAATTAAGGAAGAAGCAATATATCCTCCCTGAGAAACAGAACACTTTTCTTCAGTCCTATCTACTTTGACTAGCATTGATGGCTTCCCTCAACACATTTCTTAGTTTCCCAGGCTCGCTCAGCAGAAACAAAGCAGACACATTTGATTGTCAAAGAGTTTTAAAAACGGAGTTTACTGTTAAGAATAATCAGGAATGATTAGATTGCTTTATTTCAAACCCATCCTCCACAGGCCTGGTCTAGCACCCTACATGTCCTGCAGGTAAGTCAGGTTCTGCAAAACTCAAGTTTTGAGCCCTCGAGATTGTGGGACACTGCTGGAAATAGTATGTCAAAGTCATCTGTCAAGATCAGGTGAAAAAAGTCTGTATGGACATGTAATTCAAGTGCTTTGCCATTGTCATCACAACCCTGGTGCTAAGTGTCCATCACATGGCTCCCATCCCTACTGGCTCCACTAACAATACCCTTGCAAAATAGTGCAAGTAGAAACGTTGTCAAGACTTGCTCTGAAGTGGTACAATCACAGGAATACGAGGCATCACTTGTTCAACAACGGGAGCCTTTCTATAAATATTTTATAGGCATTACTAGGGTTTGCCACCACCTGAGGAAGCAACAGTTCCCTAGTTCAGAGATCCTAAGCATTCAGAAAGCTCTGCTTCTGCACTTTCACTGCCCAAAGAGAATACCTGAGCTGAAGTGACAGCTGCTTCCACACGCCTGGTTTTGGTGAGGATGGGGATTGTGTTACGAGTATGTGAGTGACCGTGCTAGCGAGATGATGTCTTACTGAAATGGGAGGGACTATGCTAATCTCTATTCTGGGCCTCTTAGTTTGTCCTGTGAGAGCCACAGGAGGGTTTCCCAGAAACCCAAGCAGTCTCAGTCTGATTCTACTGCTTGTCCAATTACTAAGAGCATCCTGTACCTCCTCTCTCAAACTCGCCTCGAGTGCTCACTGGAGATTACCATCGTTTGTTACCATCCTTTTGTGGAGCTGCAGAGCAAACAAAATCGTAGAAGTGACTTTCTTGAACTGCTGATTGGGTACGAACACAGGGGAGCCATGCCCAGGTTATTTTACCCCACTCTATGCTTCTAATCTCTTCTCCAGAACAGGCAGTACAACAGTGGCTCAGAGCTAGGAAAGCAAAATCAGTTATTGCTGAAAGATGGGACTGAGCCAGTGCAATTACTAAAGCAGCCCTGCTTCCACAGGCCTTTTCTTCTCTATAATTATACTTTGGAAGAGACTCTGGGCTGGTGTCAATTGGTGTAGTTCCATGAAGCCCATCCAGCTCAAGCTGATTTACACCAGCTGAGACTAAGTGGTTGACTAAACAGGATCAGAATTTTCCTCCTTACAGCTTAGTTCCTTTGAATCAATAGAACTTTAAAACACTGTACTGCCTGGCAAAGGCTGATAAAACCTCCATTTAGGTTGGCTCACTAAATCCTTACATAGTGTTTAGGGGGTGGAAACATTTTTCCTTTTACTAGTTTTAAGTGTTGAAGTGTGGTAGATTCCCACAACCTGGGGTAAGGTCCAAGTCAAGACACCAGACAAAATGCAGCCCAACAAAGATGCATTTGAATATCAGGATCTTGAAAGGACATTTAATACAGTGCTACTCCCCTTCACATGGGTAAGCCACTTTGAGCAAAGGACAAAAGAAAATCAGAATTTTGATAAAAAAAAGCTAAGAATCACCATTGCACAGTATAAATGGGTAACCATTAACTCAGAGAGAAGCATGTCAGTGGCTGCCTCACTCATGGAGTATTTATAGAATAATTTTCTCTTTTTGATTGCTTTATAGTAGACATTACAGGAAAGGTAATTCCTGGAGTTGATGTTCTAGAGGTTACTGCTGAGAGTTTGAGGAGCAGTGGCTCACACTCAGAATTTGGTTCTCTCTCCCTGATGATGCCCTCCAGATTCACCCACCATTTCTTCAGAATTTACTTCCACACAATGCTATTGTTCTGAAAAAGGTTTGAGGGAGACAGGAATGCCACTCTTGACTGATGCCTTTGAACAGTTTAATTTGGAGGACCCTCAATATTTTGATTATTAAATATATAGGTCATAAGCTGGAACACTTTAGTAATACTAATGACACAATAGAGGGAAAACAGCCTTACTTTTGTCCTAGCAAAGTTTTCTGTAATATCTCTACTGGCAGCTTTTATTTTAAAAACTGAAGATGTGGAACTTCTGTTACTCCAGCTATCTACACTTCAGATTCATTTGATCCCATGAAATGCAAAGTATAACAGGATTTGCTGGCAATTAAATCATACTGTGTATTTTAAAAATATATTACATGTTTGTGGCAGGGACTTTGAGAGGGGAGAAGGGAGAATCAGAATTGTAGAGGAAAAGTTATTTTGATGAATAATTCTGCAGGAGTTTGGACACTGTTGCAAGCTAAACAGAAAACAACAGTGAGAAAAATGAAGTGGGCAAACCAAAAAGAGATCAGGGAAACTTAGACAAAGTGGATTTCTATATTTAGGGAACAGGCATTTTTGCTTTTTATCAGGTGGCACCAGCTCTGTAAATCAGTTGAAAAGATGCTGCTGGTTCCAATATCCATGATGGTTCCAATATCCATGACAAACAAAATAGGGAAATAAAGCCTAGACACAGCTACTAGAAGGTGGGTGCATAACTGGCTGGAAAACCATTCCCAGAAAATAGTTATCGGTGGTTCACAGTCAAGCTGGAAGGGCATATGAAGTAGAATTAGTCCTGTGTCCCGTTCTGTTCAATATCTTCATCAACGATTTAGATAATGGCATAGAGAGTACACTTAAAGTTTGTGGCCAATACCAAGCTGGGAAGCGTTGCAAGTGCTTTTGGGGGATAGGATTAAAAGTCAAAATGATTTGGACAGACTGGAGAAATGTTCTGAAAAAGGATGAAATAAGGACAAATACAAAGTACTCCACTTAGGAACAATCAGTTGTTCAATTTTGTACACATACAAAATGAGAAATGATTGCTTAGGAAGGCATACCCTGGGGTTATTGTGGATCACAAGCTAAATGAGTCAACGGTGTAACACTGTAGCAAAAAAAAGAAAATGTCATTCTTGGATGCATTAGCAGGAGCAGTGTAAGCAAGACAAGAGAAGTAATTCTTCCACTGTACTCAGCACTGATAAGGACTCAACTGGAGTAATGTGTCCAATCCTGGATACCACATTTCAGGAAAGATGTGAACAAACTGGAGAAAGTCCAGAGCAGAGCAACAAAAATGATTAAAGGTCTAGAAAACATGATCTGTGACAAGAAGCAGTGGGCTTAAATTGCAGCAAGGGAGGTTTAGGTTGAGCATTAGGGAAAACTTTCTAACTGTCAGGGCAGTCAAACACTGGAACAAATCGTCTAGGGAGGGTTGTGGAATCTTTGTCACTGGAGCTTTTTTAAGAACAGGTTAGACAAAACACCTGTCAGGAATGGTCTAGTTATTACTTAGTCTTGCCTTGAGTGCAGACAACTGGACTAGATGACCTACTGAGGTCCCTTCCAATCCACCACTTCTATGATTCTATGGAGTTACATAAGAACTTGAGCCATGGGTCTCTGGGTCCCACAGCAACTTCACAGAGGTCTTATGACAAACACAAAACCCCCCAGAAAATACCCTTGTATAGCACTTTTACAGGAGTGTTGTAGTAGTTTCCAGGTCAGGTAGAGAGGAGGAGTACAGGAATAAGAGAGGAAGTCCCTGGCTCTAGTGCAACTTTTACTGAGGATGGTACACACTAACTTCATAACACTCCTACAAATCCATATCAACTCACCACCAGCAGTGCACCCTCATCTAAGACTCTGCTGTATCCTTTGTTTACTGGCTTCCAAGCTTTGCTCTAGTCCGTCCTAAATATCAATGTCCTATCGTCCCAAACACCATTGCATCACACTTCATTATTACTATCGCCCTACATCCTCTCTCATATCTGACATCACTGCCTTCCTAGCTGGACACTGCTCCAAATCCCCTCTGCCCTCAACCATCTAACATAATTATATCTTTCAGAGATAGCAATATAACCCACAGATCGAACCAGCATTATAGCACATCACCCTATATGAAAGGGTCCTCTGAATTTCCCTTCTCTTAGAGAACATTAAACAACAGCCTGACAAGCATTAGATCAGTCAGTGTCAGCTGCATCACTCCTCACTCATTGCTATGAATTGCCTTTTACATCAAACCATTGGGAACCCTGCCCTCTGCATCTAGTGGTGGGAACGTGCCTGCTGTCACTCGTATTGCGCCCTTGTGAGAAGAATACCAAACACAAACCTCTAGAGCTTGGTTTTCAGATGCGCAGTTTACACGCATGGGAAGGAATTAGGCAGGCACCACCAGGATTCAGCAGCACACTTTCACTTAAGTGCTCACTTTGGTCTCAGAGGTCTTATCTAGACAAATCAGTATCTAAATTACAATAAATGCCACCAATAGTGCAGATGTATTGGTGATAGCAACCAAGTAAGCTCTAATGTAGCTGAGACAGGTGGTTTTATCACCATGTCACAAAAGCTGCTCTGAGCTGTCTTAGATAAATGGTGGTTCGAACACCAAGGGCCTATATATGCTGTTGCTCCCAGCAGTGAATATTTCCCTGTGTTTATTTTAAACCTGCTGCCTATGAATTTCCATCGCATTCTCTCTCTCTCTCCTCTTCAAGCTTCTCCTCCCCCACAAATTGTATAGGGAGAGTCTGAAAGGAGACAAGCAGCAAAGATTGTCAGTGGGGCACTGGATTTATTGTCCATGCCACAGGCTGCCTACTGTGCTTGAACTACCCCATCTAGGTACCTAGAGCATGTTCACATAGTCCACCAGGTTCCACATGGGGCAGGCAGCTCAAGCACAATGGCCTTGGTGGTGAATCCAGCAGTGCCCCAACACATTCAAAATCACTGTGGCTTTCCTCCTATCAGAACCTCA
The DNA here is from genome assembly GCA_007922155.1 of Mesoclemmys tuberculata. Taxonomy (NCBI): domain Eukaryota; kingdom Metazoa; phylum Chordata; order Testudines; family Chelidae; genus Mesoclemmys; species Mesoclemmys tuberculata. Next base: position 21,048,310 of record ML675623.1, on the reverse strand, counting down.
CTGCAAAGTATGCACTTGTGCCATAGGGGTTGTGACGCATGATCAGCATCTTCCCAATGCTATTTGCTGTGTTTGTCAGACCTGAGTGATGGTGAGTGACAGAGACACAGAGTCACAGACACATTAAATGTATGTGCTTGCAGAATTACTCAACTTAAGCCTGAATTAGTAATTTCATAATTACACCTAAAAAAAAACCAGAATGACTGAAAATTAGGAAGGGTTGGCATCCCTGTGATATCAGAGAGAGAGAATCCAAAAACCACTCAAACACACAAAAAGAACCCCAGAACATGGTATATACACACGTTTATGCCCACCCCACAACCCCAACACATGCCTGCCTCAGTCTCTTCCTACCTTCTGTACCCCCACATTCACTCACCTCCTTAAAATACAGGCCCCCAACCTGCCCTGCTTTTCTTCTCCCCACCTTAAAACACTTGCACAAGAAACTTTCCAGCCGGGAATTTTCCATCTGAAATTTTTTATCCGAAACACAGGGACTTCCTGTTGAAACCCCGAAGAATTCTCTCCATTCCTCTCACACTGGACACACATTAGAAAGACTGCAGAAGAACACAGCAGTTAAACAAATCTTACCACAGCCCTGAACTTCATTTCTGATCCTTTCCAGCTCACGGCACTTTCAGAAAGTCAGTTATGCTGTCTCAAAACAAGAAATCTGGGGACAACTCTGTTCAATCAGTTGCCTTTTAAAAGACATTTTTGGTGCAGTCAAGATCCACTCCTGCCTACCCAACTCCTTCTGGAGTCTGCTGAAAAGGGCGTTTTATAAGGAGGAGAGTGAGCAAAAAGACTCTCCTCCCCTTCTAAACAGAAAGAAAGAGAGAGACACACAGATCACAAGCTGAGCCGAAGATAAAAGAAGCCTGCTGCCTGCATGTGGAGCCCAAGCTATCTAATGACAGAAAAATTGGGAAGAAAAGGAATCAAAGAGGTTAGAAACTTGAGCGAGAGCCTACAACTTAAAACCACAGTAAAAAAGCAAAGGCAGCAATGTCTTCTGCTGCGGCAAATTTTGCACAGAAAGACAGTTACAAACTGGAGCATCATCAAGTGGACTCCATGGAATCAAACTCAATACATTCTCATCTGCAAACCCATAGCAAAGTTCCCATGCCTGAAGCTGTCTCTAGTTTTATGCCTCCAGCAAACCAAAGGAATCACTGCTGGAACTCTGTTGGTAAGTTATAGTTGATTGTCTTGTTTGTCCTTACAACAGTAGCACATCTATCCAGCAACATTCTGTTCCTGAACCGTTTTGAAGAATCCACACCCAAAGCTCCTTACAACCAGTTGCACCAGTACATGATTGCACATCTGAAGCACTTATCCCATAATGCCCACCATTGTTGCTGGCAGCAGGGGCTTTTGGATAACTTCGCAACATGAGGCACTTCATTATGGGATTGAGACATGTAGTTGAGTCCCCCCTTCACTGGGGAAACACATTACGTTTCCTGGCCATGATGGGGACAAGTTACAAGATAGCAACAATTCAGCAGGATCAGAACTTGAAATTATCTCAGATTTTGCAGCCTTCTGCACTGTGCTGGCATGGGGCGTGGATGAAACACATTGCATTCCAGCTATTCTAGGCTCCAGAGCAGCCCTCAGGTAGTCATGCAAAACTGCTGTAATTTAGGGCAGATGAGTACTGGACGGTGTGTCCCAGAATCCAGATAACTGCAATCTATACAGATCATATTGTCACGAATTTCCCTTTTATGTTGTGTGGCAAACTGCCAGCCTCCCCCTGGTGGGTCTTGCACTTTTGCCTCTCGTAGTGGGCCAGGGCGTCGCTGGTTACCCCGTTTTCCCAGGGAGGGGGTAGGGACCCAGGCCTGCCTGCTCCTCCTGGTCCCAGCCCAGGGGCCCTCTGAGTAGCAGCTATGTGCTGCTAGCACCATACTGGTATCTGCAGACTTTTCCCCTGGGCTATTCTCCCCACCCTGTTCTTCTGGTTTCTTGAGCCCAGTACCTTCTTCAGGACTCCACCTCTCTTCCACACACCACCGTACTCCGTTCTGCTCTTCTCCACGACTCCACACACCACCATACTCCGTTCTGCTCTTCTCCACGACTCCACACACCTACTCTTTCAAACTCCACACTATCTCTCAAGAGTAGAGGGTTTTTATAGGCACCTGGGTGGGGCCTTAATTGGTGTCATCTGATTCTAATTACCCTCTAATGACTCTGGCTAGTCTATAGGGAATAAAGCCCAGATCATTCTAGCACTTACACACCGCCCTTCCAGAACTTTCCTACTGCCCTCGCTATACCACAGTTGTTTCATGATTATCACTCTCTTCAAAGAGCTTATAACACGGGGCTCTGCAGTTAGCCACTGCCTGGGCAAATTATTAAAACCACAGGAGCACCCACACGTGCTGGGTGCTGTCCATGCACAGAGGAAGACAGTCCCTGTCCTGAAGTCTATAGCATGTCAATCTCTTAGACTGACAATAAAACCTTCACTAACTGAAGTGCTGTTCAGAGTACAATTAAAGAGATTTGTGCTCCAAGTGCCTTGTATGTATCTACACACAGGGAGCTCTACCCTGACCCAACTGAGATGTAGTTCATATTCCCTGGTTTTCTACAGAAACCACACTCTTCTTTGCATCTTCGGGTCTGGTGAAATGGAGCCTATTACTGGTTTCCTATGTTATTTACTCAAACTATTCTGAGAATAGCCACCAAATACTGGAGCTATTTCAGACCATCAGTACTGGCCAGTTTCCAGGGACCTGGGGAAGCCGACAGGGGTACCCAGTCTTTAGTGACTGTAATGCTTGGGAGGAGAGTGGGGAGGCAGAGCTCAGTGCAAGATAGAGGGGAGACAGTAGTAAAGATAAGCTGGTTCCCTTCCCTGAGTACATTCTTTGGAGATGGAGTGAAGATATGGTCATTCTTCAGCCATTAGGCTGGTGATTCTCACGCATCAGAAGACCCTACGTCAGTTTCTAGCATTCCTGTTCAAGCCACATTGTATTTTTCATCTGTGAAGTACTAGCATGTATGTCTAGGAGCTGCTGAGAGACCAGTACAGTGTGCAGCCTGTTAGCAAACAGGGACAAGAGCTGGGATCATCCAGCTCTGCCCTCACCAGCAGGCGCCTCATGGAGATGAGCAGAACTTGGCAGGGGAGGGGAAGGGGGGAATCTATAGACTGGTAGTTTCTTACCCATTGGTTACTCCACATTAATCTTCCATGTACTCTGAGAATTTCAGCTCCAAAGGTAAAGGAAATTACCATTTAAAATCTTCCTGGCTCCTGGCATCACCTCAAGTCAACCCATCTGAAGGTCTTTTCCCTTTCTCAGTGAAACTTATCACTAGTAATACCTACACCTTGGGTTTCCGTTAGAAGTGCATCTTGTCTCATATGAAATAGGGTTGGACATGGTTAATACTTGGATGAGGGACCTCTGAAAACCCAGACAATTGTGGAAGCGGTGTTAGCTACTCGTCTCTGATCATACTGACCCAATCTCCCCGTGTGCAGTTAGAAGGCATTGTACTGTTGCAGAGAAAACAAAGACCAAGCCCCAGAACATTTGTGGCACTTTTCAAAAGAGCTGGGGCATCAACCCTGGTGTCCTTCCAGATTCCAGTTTGAACAATTACATTGTCTCCCTTATTTCCCCCTATAGTTCTAATTGGCTGCAAGTTCTCTTTTCACTTCTTGTCCTCAACTTCCATGGAGTTACTGTGAACTGTTAAACAACTGCTGCAGCACACTAAAAAGCAAGCTGTGTTTCAGCAGTGGGTGAAAGTATTCCTATATCTTAGAAAAGCTTTGTAATCCTTCTAGCTGAAAGGCACTATTTAAAACATGCCATTTTAAGTCTCATGTTTATTGTACTCTGGCTTCGGAAAACACTAAAGTACACTATACTAAACTGACATGTTGACATAACCCACAACCTGGCTCCTAGGCAGCCCTCTGCTTGAAAGGGTGTGGTATATTTACAATTGCAGTACTGTAGTTAACCTCACCTCAGTCTGGAAAGTGACTTGCTTGGCTTTTAAAATAAGGCTCAGAACTATAGAAGCTAGTGTATTAGGAATTTCTGTTTAGAGAGCTGCCCAGTTCAATAAGGGTTCTTCTTCAGATCACATCTGCACTATAGCAAATTTTGTGCCTGGTGGGTGTGTGGGAAGGGGCACGGTTATAATAGCATAGATCCCTGAAAATACTGGTTAAAACACTGACCAGTTCTGCAGTACAGAAGAGACCAAACCATACATCAAAAACTTGCTGAAGCTTTGGACTTTGTGTTCCTGAGTTGAGATACAGCCTCAGTTAAAACCCAGTTTAGTTCAATTTACATTCCAAGAATAAACCATGTTTTAACCATGTCAGGTCACTATTGTGTTACAACAGCATCCCCTGACAAGAGATTTACAGTGTGGATGGGACCTGAGCCTTTCAGCTTTACTATGGCCCTTTCAGAAAAGAGTCAATTCCTATTATCATTTTTCTAAAATCTCTCTAATACTAGACTGGATTCCAGTCATGGAAGGAACGAGATATGGCAATGTGTGTGGGGAATTACACATCTGCACCATAGAAGATTATTAGGGGAGTGAAATTTCATCAGGCACCTCACACATAACAGCTTCCATCTCTTCAGAGGAATTCCACTTTATAAACAAAATGCTGGCACAATCTCACCAAGACACTTGTGACACCCCTCAGGACTGGACCATCATTATTAATATTTTTTATTTGTATTACAACAGCATGTGGAGGCCACAACCAAAATCAGAATCATATTGTACTAGGTGCTGTTCATATACATAGCAAAGCACAATTCCTGCTTATCGATTCACTGATACTAAAGCCAAAAGGGACCATTGTGATCATCTAGTCTGACTTTCTGTATAGCACAGGCCACAGAACTTCACCAGAATTATTCCTAAAGTATATCGTTTAGAAAAACATCCAACCCTGATTTTAAAACCGTCGGTGATTAGAAGACCTTACAGTTAAATAGACAAGACAGACAAAGAGAGAGAACAGTAGCATAATCACCATTTTACAGATCGGCAACTTCAGGGCTAGAAAGATTGACGAACCCTCCCAGTGCTACACAGGAAGTATGTGGCAGAGACAATAACTGAACCCAGGTTTCCTCACATCCCAGTGTAGTGTCTTAACCACAAGACCGTTCTTCCATCAGCTAGTGTATTGTGCTTCTGCGTGAGATGCAGATTAAATACTCTCTGGGCAGAGAAGGTTGCATTTTTCCTTAAGTTTGGACTGTGCTCAGAACACTGATGGCACTCAAATAATTTTTACCATCACCATACCTTCCTGCAATTCACCTTCTGGCTTTAAAAGCACGGACACTGGATGGAAGAACAGAAACAAGGTGCCAGTAGGCATATAAGTGAAAAGAAAAATGTCTAGTACAGACCAAACACTATGGGGAGATTTGAGACAGTGTAAGATAAGTCAATAAAAATTATCTGAACTGTGATGTTAAGCCACGTTTTCACATTGAATCATGTTCCACATTCTTCAGACTACCATCCTACCCTTCCTACTATCTTGTATCTGCTTCTAGTTCATACAAGCAAGCTCTCAAAGCACTGCTCCACAGTTGTCAAAGCCCTGATCAGGACAGAAAAGGAAATATTCCTACTTTTGAAATAAATTCTCAGGAAACTCCCAGCACTTTTGTACAACAGAAACTGTCTTGAAGCTCTTAATTCCTAACACTTTCCTGAGGCTAGAAAACTGCAAAAGATATGCTGAACTCCTAGGGGGAGGGGAACACAATTTTATCTTTGGGAAAATCCGAGTTAGGAGAGAACCAACTGTGAGTAGATAGGAGGGGGCTAGAAAGTATGTACAGCTAACATGTCTTCTGTTTAAAAGATATTGATCCCTGAGCGATGTGGCTCCAAGGCAATCCAAGCTATTTCTTTCTTGCCAACTATGCTGAGGTCAGTGCCAATCAGTCCTGGTGTTAAGGACAGATGGAGGTTCCATTGCTACTAAAGGCAGAGATATGAATCAAGTTTTCCCAAGCCCCTCCACTGAGTAGTGACTCACTGAAGCCTTGGATGAAATCACTGGAACTGCTCTGCTCACTACTGATAAGCAGTGAATTCCCTGTATGCAAATTTACATTCAAAACAAGGGGACAGGAAACTCTTCCCGTCAGCCCTGCTTTGAAAGACTCGGAGAGCAGAGTATGAACTGCCAAGCTGCCCCAGCAGCTTCTGGCTCTATTTAAATAAAAATAAATAAATAACTTTGAACATCGCCCCATGAAACTGGCTTTGGCAAACCATTTATCTTCTCCTAAATTCAGGATTCCAGGTTCTGTAGTACAGTACAAATCTGGGAGTCTAAAATAATCCCTTTAGCATATTCTGTACATAATGTGTCATTAGTAGAGCGATGGGTTTCATGGTCAAAAAAAATCAGGAGATGCCAAGTATAGACTGCAGTTATAGGATCATGTACCATTTCTCACACAATCCTGCTGCCTTGAAAAAAATTGCAAATACATGTAAATACCATAATCTGGATGTATTTGGCCATTGGACCAAGCCCATCCCAAACAGGCTAGGAGGGCTGCAAAAAGAAGGCTCTCTCCAAAGTCACAGGAATTCTTTAGCTGGAGAAGATAACAGGCTTCTTCCTCAACCAAAAACATTCCTAAAGTGCCCTGTCCCACATACTTTAGATGATCCAGAACTGGGAACAATGACTTGACTTCCTAAAATAACCCAAAATAGGGCTCTGGAGGCTGCAAAGGACATCTAACCCACCTCTTACAAAAACTACTCCTGTCCTCATGGATTGTTGAAGTTAGCAAGCACACCTGACCTCTATGATAATTGAAATCATCAATGCCTCCTTCACAGAAGGCAACTGGCTTCCTTAAAGATTGCAATAATCTCGTCAACCTTGAAGTAGGCTTGGTACCAATGACCATATTAAGCATTGTCTTGTTTCCAGACTGCCTTTTATTGGTGCATCTGTTTCAGAGATGGCTTCATACCCAGTCACCTGTGAAGGCAGCTGTGCTTCACAGCAACGAGATAGCTGGAGAACCACAGATTTTAGGCTATCAGGCCCTGGGGACTGAGCATTCCTCAGCCATGAGCCTCTACTTATTAAATTATTTACTAGAAGAGGTAAGACTGAGCCAAGATCCACTGTGTTCACGCTGAAAAGGTGTGTTCCAATATTGCCATCTCACAATATTAGTTTTATCCTTAACCCTAATTCCTGGAGTCCTGTGATTATGTGAGCATCTCACCTTTTATGGTTGCAGAGTAAAGCTTGAAAATGTAATGCAAGTGTGTCCAAATGTTCAGAAACCAAAACAAATATAGGAGGACTCAAAAGTATATTTTAATTTAATGCTTTGGGCCCAACTTATGATTTCTGAACACCTGTAGTTGGCATTATTGATGTGTTTCAAATAAAACCTTCCACAATGAGGACAACCTCCACCTGCATCCCGTTCTTCCATAAATAAATATGCGTACTCAAGGAATCCTAGACTCAGCATGAGATACACACCTTTGGAGCTTTTACTCTTTTTCATTAAGTGCTGTTCAGCACTCAGATACCAAGGTAACTGGTGCCTTTGAGAAAAAGGCAGAGATAAAACAAGACAATTGCAACACAGATTTAAATCTGGCTACTGCACATCCCGAGAAATTGTGTTCTTATAACACTTGGGTTGGAAATAGAAGCTGTGCTGACCTAATAAACCTGAAGAACTCTGCACATCTTGCATCTCATTGAATCAATAAAAACAGGAATTGCATGACAGACGCTAATCATGCCTATCAAAACAAAGTTCCACTCTTTTATACATTGTCTCCATATAAGATTACAGGACAAACAGTGCATTTCATGTGCAATCAGTCATGTGGCTGTTCTATCCCATGTACCACCAACCCGCATTTCAATGTTACTACACAAGTGGTTCAGGCATTGCTACCACACTTCAGCCAATTAGATGTCTGTTCAGAAAACTTTACAGAAATGTCCCAGTGGCATCACTCATTTTGAACTCTGCAGTAACTGCTGCACCATCATCAATAATAAAGAGCCTAAAATAATTCAGTGTTTTCTTTACCGTACTTTATTGCATTATATCCAATGATTTTGGGTGGCTCCCTTGCGAAATCTGAGGCATTACTAGAAGAATGATTTTAAAAAGTCATTAATACGAACAATCTGACCAGTTCAGCTGGTGTGCATTCCTTATACGTGACTTTCTCCACAGTCCCTCCCAGTGGCAGGACCTACATCTTCCTTTTATGGGGAAAAAATGTTTTCACAGGAAAACTTAAGTGTCCAAGGTCTGTGCATATGTCAGTGCTTCCAGCAGCCAATCACTTCACTAAAAACACATTCTTTCTGCAAGCCCAACCCAGAATCCACTCCCTCCTCATTATGAAGCGGCTCCTCTCTTTCTCCAAATGCTGTTATAATCATCACTTGCTTCCTGCACAGGCTCTGTTCCGACACAGGCAAGGGTGGGTCATGTCCATCTTGCCACGTGTCACCAGTGGCAACAAAGAGGTGAGTCAGTTTTCCAAATCATTAGGAAAGGACTTTGATACCCAGAGAAAGATAATAGTTGGCTGAGAAAAACTGGGCACATTTTACAGAGTGCACACGCACTGCTTTAAGTTTCAGCATATGTGACTGAATGGAAGAAACCTGCAGAAATAAGAGCTCTATCTTTTTAGAAATGGTAACAGTTTTAAAGGAACTGGGGCCAGAACCTGAATGACAAGAAAACCTCCCTATCCCATGGACATTAGATGTGGAGTGTATGAAAAGAACTACTAACCCTGCATATCAGATGAAGGAAACAGGATTTCCCTCTGCTACTCCCTCAACAAGATCCCAGGGAAATGTTTCTAATAATAGGAAATTACTATATAAGGCCAGATCAGCACTAAACTCTTTGCAATCTGAAAAGAACAAACAAAATAGTGGTGAGGAGAAAAGCAATTCTCAGAATGGGATTCCTCACACACTGCTATCCTCCAAAAGGGTAATATAGAGTATTCCAGCAACTCCCCCTCACCACAGCCAGGAGTGGGTGGCATAGGAGCAATACTCCACCTGTGGCTACTTTAGATGTCTCAAATTCAATCCACATTCCTTTCCCGAGCACAGAGCACTACCACACAGCCCAAATGTATGCACTGCAGTACAGGGAAACTAGAATAAACTGACAAGAGCTGCTGTGATCCCTCTCTGCCCATCTACATAAGGAAGGAAGGAGAGAGAGCACATGCACAAAATGGAATCTCAAAGATGTAAAATAATCCTTGTACAATGGCCTGACACTGCATTGTGCTGTAATGTTTGCTTTATGGATACTGGCAGAATAGCTCTCCATGATTATTTTTCTCCCTGGGACACCAATGTTGGCTACCTCTGAAAGATAGCAACATCCTGCAGCAACTCCCAATGGGAGAAGCTGGCACTAGAATAGCTGAAACCGTCCCTCACCCGGCGCTTCCACATAATTTCAAGATTTGTAGACTCCTGCTAAGTAGGTTAACAGTTCAGCAATTACACAGTCATTGTCTATACAAAGAGTTATGCAAATTTCACAAAGATCTCAAAACCAAGTTGCTCTCTGAAGCTGTAATTCTCGCTGAAGCAACATATATCTCGCAGATTGTCATAACAGCTGCAAAACCCTCAAGCCCAGTTAAAGAAAGACTGTCCTTTGGTTCATACAAATTAAAGGGAGTTCCTACAATCAATACCACAAAGCACTGCTTTGCAGGATGTGATCTAACAGGAATGTTCCACTATAGTTCCTGGTGATGGGTTTTAAGTTCCATTCTTCCTCCTGTCTTAGGATAAGGTCACAAACTTTTCCTTCTAGCAAAGGCCTGCTGCATTAACACAAGCCTCAGACACCATGATAACAAGCAAAATATAAACACCAACACAGGATAGGCACACAGACCTTTCCGCTGACATGAATGGATGCTTGTGACAGGACATGCAATTAATTTTGTACCCATAGTCCTGCCACACCCTACCTCAGTGCTGTCCCTAGGCACAATCTCTGCCAAATCCTATAACAGAGTGGTGGGTATTTCTGTAAGTTAAATCCCTCGCAAAGGTTTTTAAAACATCAGCTGGGAGGAATTCCCTGTGCTAAAGCAGTCTCTTGCACCTGAGCATAGTTAGGCTCATCGCTTTAAAAAAAGAGGATGGGCTACTCTGATATGACAGAGGGATTTGCTGACAAGGTGCCAGAATAAGGAGTTCTGCAGACAGAAGTGCTGCTTCATGCCATGTCTGAAGTTTACAGACTGTTCAGCTGCCTCAAGGGAATGTGGCCAAAGGATTTGCTGGTCTATACTCCTTTGGCTGATCAAGTCAGAATCCCCAGAAAGGATTGTTTTAGGTTTCCATTTAACCTGGTCCATTGCTGGAATCTTCACCTACTGCTCCAACCGTAGCCCTTTCACAACGCTACACATCTAGAAAAGGATCTGATCTAAAAGTGTCTTAAGCCTTTCCTCTCATCTAGCAATTCTTTCCTGATGTTTCATATTCATCTTATAATTGAGGACTCTATTAATCCTTAAAAACTTTGAAATTACACTTGAGTGCTTACCTCATTATACATTTGTTTGGGGTAAGAGTTTCATAGCAGAGTTCTGAATGATACACTTACCAGTAAGTTATGAAACTTAAGCAAAACTCACTCCAACCAGATTTCCGAGGATAATACCCTGTACTAAATTTTTCCTATCCAATCTAGATGCTGGATTGAGCAATGCCCACTGTATAATTATTGAAAAGCAGTTCAGAAAAGCAACCTATATTGGTGCTGTTTGCAGTCATTAGCATGTAAAAGCTAATTAATTTCAGAAAAAAAATCATCTTGGGACATTGACAATAAACAGAGAAGGCAGATAAGCAGCCTCTTGCGTATCCAATGACAAATTGATACAAAATCCCATTTCTAGTCCTAATCCCTAAAATTGTCATCTTCTCTACTGATGCTTGGTACTAAGACTCAAGAGACAGTTAATAGGTGGTTTATTCAGTTCCAGAAAGTCTATTCCTGGAGAAATGAGAGATTTGTGCTGTACATGTATCAAGAAAGAGCATCAAGATGATGATAGCAGCTGGGAAAGCAGAGATCAACTTCAACTGCCCCAGCCAAAATGTCATATAGGCAAGACCTTGTGCATCCAACAATTTATTGAATATGTTGTGGATGCTGTCACTTGATGCAAAGTTGTACTGCAGAATCTCAGGGTTTTTTTTGTTTGTTTGGGGTTTTTTTAAGTTTCGATCCCCTTCTGATTCCAAAGAAAACATGAACTGAGAGTAACTTATATAGCATTGTCTGCCTAAATCTGCAGCCAATCTGAAACAACAGCTCTGCGTTGGGAGCTGCCTCATTCATTTCAGTGGGATAAGCCTGAAATCTAGAGAGGACTATTTAAAATGTCAGCATTTTTAACTATTTTGTAATGGATCACCTTGAGACATTCAAATACCGGACTTATCCACAATATCAAATTGCCTTCCGCATCTTTCCAGATGTCAAAAGACATAACTGGCCTCTATCCAGCTGCTCAGCCTCCAATTTCACCCCTGACAGCTTCATTAATCCAGTTGTGCGTTGTCTATTACAAAAAATTTTGGTACAATGAACAAATGGTGGCAGCATAAAACAAACTGAATTTAATATAAAAATAAATAAAGGCTGCAGAACTAACTGTTCTTTCCGTTAAATAATTTAAAGTGTTGGGTTTTCACTTTGGATTAAGCTGCTTTTGACTTTATAATTTGGAACATTTTTGTCCTATGAAAATGAAAGCTCAAAGTCCTGAATCAGAACCAGGTCAAGTGATGAATACTGGGAGACCAAGATTCAGATGGAATTTAGAACCATGTCTGGTACAAACTTGCCATGACAACTCCACCCCTGTGCAATAGAGTTAAGCAAGGACCAGATGTGAATGCAACTGAGAAATCTGTCTTTAGTGACAGATTAAATAAAGAGCACTCCAACAGCTCAAGAAGCACATTTATTAACTTTGTCAGTGTTAGGTTTAGATCCCACACTGGGGGATAGTGCGCTTTGACCTACTGCAGTACTTCTAGTGCACAGCAGCAGGTTCACATTGACAGTTAGTGTGCAGCATGCTGAAATGCTGTAGATTTACACCCTGGCTTGCTGCACAGGAAGTGCTCATGTAGACCTGCCTTTATACTAGTATAATGATGCTTATATAGGTGTAACTTATACACCTAAATCTTGAGGGGTGGAGGAAGGAAGAATATACCTTATAAGCATCTTTATATTTTATAAGCAGCCTTATCTTGATAAGCTATTATACCAATATAATGGCATGCATATTAAGGGTTTGTACCACTTTTGCTAGAAACTAATACTGTTGATGTACAAAAACGGTGGCTAGGTCTATATTTAAAAGTTACATCCACCCAGAGATGTTCCTGTGAGGTGCGAAAAATCCACACCACTGACCTGCCAGTACAGACATCATTAGGCTGATGGTAGAATTCTTTTGTAGACCTTGATGTGGTCTCTTGGGGAGGTGGATTAACTATACCGATAGAAGAACCCCTTCTATCACTGTAGTGGTGTCTACACCACAGTGCTAGAGAGGCACAGCTGAAGTACAACAGCTGTGCTGTGTAGCACTGCAAGGGTAGAAAAGTGCTGTGTGTATATCCATCTTAAGAGAGAAAAGGGAAATTTGCAAATTTTACTGTGACTTCTCATTTTGATGCCATCTTTGATACTATCCAGGCCACCAAAATGTAGGTGACAGTCCCTGACAGTATAGACAGGTTCCCCAGGGTGCCAGCCTCTCCTCACAGAGCTATAGGGAGAATAAGCTTGGATGAATGTCTGGGTTCCAACACTATGCAGGTGAGCCATCACAGACAGCAGTGGAGAAACCCAGGGAGCCCTCAGAACACTCACTACAAGAAGGGACAGGCAGCTTCTCTTCCCTGACCCGGAGGTGCAGATTACCAGATCCCTCTGGGGAAGAGAGAGGAGCACATAAGTGTTTAGAGGACCTGCTTTATACACTGCAAGGAGGAGATACCCTGAGAGTCCTAGAGACTAGAACCATCACCCCAAGTGCTCTCTGGACCAGTGATGCTCTGGCTCCAGCATGAGATTACTAAGTGCCTTTCTTTGTCTTGCCCTTGTTTTCAAGTACAGAGGAGAACAGGACCTAGTGTCTTTTTTTAAAGAAAAAAATGAGACTGGTAAAGTCCCAGGAGATGGACATGCAAAGGCCCAGCACAAACAGCCTCATGTTCTGGTTTCGTCAGTGCTAGCACAAACAGGGTTCTCTCACCAACTAATTTCTGCCAGACAGAAGGATTTCTCTGACAGAATCCTGGCACCTTAGGGGGCTCCACCTCAGCTTGCATCTGCTCTGAAGCAGGTCTCTTCAGTGCCAAGGAAATCTCCAGCCTCAGAGGGCCCTGAACTGGCCTGCTCCTATCTGAAGCAGGTTTCTTTGGAGCCAAGGAAAGTTTTGGCACCAAAGAACTGACCAACTCCTTTCCTGAAGTGGTTCCCTCCCATGTACCCATCAGACTGCAGAGGGTTCAGTACCTGTTTCTGTGCCATAGGTGCCCCACTTCCCCAACGTGAACATCTTCAAAACCACAGAGGACAATAGAATTGATGCAAATCTGAAGGCAGATTTGAGAGCCTAACTTGTAAAGCCTCTGTTATAGGCAGCCACAGGCTTTCCTCATAAGAGTGAGCCTTCCTAAGGCAAATTAAACTCTGGATGTATGCCTCTGACTCTTGGAACAAAGAGGGGCAAGAAATAATCCGCTTACAACTTGTCTTCTTCCTCTGGATCTTTGAAAGCTGCATCAACCATGATACCGCTGGTGCCAAGAGCTGGGTCAAACAGTCTAACTACTGAAGACACTAACTACAGAAATTTGGAGGGAAAAAAGTAAATCCTCCCAGTCCTAGAGTGATGGTCCCTGCACCATAGTTAATGGTAGAAAGGAAGATGAAGTAGAGGGGACCATGCACCTCTTTTCAACCTCATCTCCAAAGTTTCAGTACTGTAAAAGGGCACTCACATGGTCACTGATTTCTAAATGGTTCCCAAAGCTCAGCTGTACATGTACCATAAGCAGTGCCCCATGTATTCTGCAGAATTCATCCCCTGCAGTGTTGCATGCCTGGGTCTGCAGACAACCTGAAAAAAGAGTTACAAGTCGTGGAAACGTCCCATGCATCACAATCAGGGACCCATGGCCTCAGATTTGGCAGATGTGGAATTTGGCATTTTTCCAAAATGTTATGAATTTTACTATTTTTCTGCACCTAAGAACCCTAGTTTTGTTTTGTTTTTTTCCAGTCTCCCTGAACTACCACCAAGACCTGGAGCTGCCCATTGTGCTCCAAGTTTACCCACAAGGAGTTTTAATGGGATTTCAAAGCTTGGTCTCTGAACTGTTCCACGAAACTAGGCAGCAGGGGGATGGAGAGGCAGATCTGAAGCTCAGCTTGCAATTAGGGAGCAGTGGGAGCTAGTAGTACAGGCTGGTGAAGTGGGCTGCCTAAAGAACAGGGCAGCGTCTGGGGAGCAAGGCAGATGAAATGTTGAGGCTGCCCAGAAGCTCCCCTTTTCCCAGGAAAGCAACAGGGGAAAAGTGAAAGGAGGGGCTGAGCTCAGCTGCCTGCACAATACTAAGGGAGCCAAGGCCTGGGGAGAGGATCTGGCTCCCTGGAGAACAGGGAAAATAAGTCATCTTTGAATACAATTACTGTGGAAAATCATCAGACAAACTTTACATCAATGAGTATTTTCAACCATAAGCTATAGCTGTGTGTCTGTGTAGGCGTGTGGGGGATGGGAATCAAAAGTATTTCATGACAATAGGATAAATTAATGCTGCCATGGAATTCAGGGATTGTTGCAGTGGAATTTGTTCCAATTGTGCCATGGAATACATGGGGCTCTTGCCATAAGTGGGAACATGCAGAGGCAATTCTCACAAATCCCCTGTTGTTTCTGGAACACAGTATCTCTGATACATCTCAGCTTCCCAGTACAATGTGCAGTGTATTGGAAACTTAAGCCATTTGCTGCAAAAAAAATACCTGGTAAAAAGATAAAAAGCATACTAAATACACTGCTTCATACTGGAAAGAGTACAAGGTGCAAAATGGTGTAGTGCTGTGTTAAATATACTGTAAATATTAGAACACATAGAAGATACAAGCAGCTCTGAAGACAGATTCCTGTGTAATTAAAGAATTGTCTTCTTCTAGACTTCATATTAAACCCATAAACAAACTCTAGGGCAGAGACGATTTTACTATATGCCTGTACTAGCACAATGGTGCTTCGATCCTGGGGGCATTGCTGAACATTACTGTAATATAAATAATTACATACAAAACCTATATTTACATTGCAAATTCAAGCACTTGAATTTAAAAAAATGACAGATTTATAGTTGCCTGTACAATCTAAATTTTGCCCCATTGTGCTTCCATCCTATGCACTGAATGAGACAGAATTTCTGGGGGGGAATAGTATGTAATCACATAAAGACTCATAACGAACACACACAAGAGGAGAGAACTCCCCCTTCCCAAATACTTTGCTCCAGCAGCTCCCAGGTGTTCCCAGTAGAGTCCTCTACTGCTGTTGCAGGGACTCAAGCATAGCCTGAGAAGGTTTGTGGACATTATTTTATCAGGGTGCAAACATTTCCCCCAAGATCACAGAATATTAGAGTTGGAAGGGACCTCAGGAGGTGTCTAGTCCAACCCCCTGCTCAAAGCAGGACTAACCTCAGCTAAATCATCCCAGCCAGGATTTTATCAAGCTAGAGCTTAAAACCCTTTACAGATGGAGATTCCACCAGCTCCCCAGGTAACCCATTCCAGTGCTTCACCACCCTCCTAGTGAAAAACTTTTTCCTAATGTCCAACCTAGACCGCCCCCACTGCAACTGGAGACCGTTGCTTCTTGTTCTGTCATCTTGCCACCATTGAGAATAGCCTAGCTCCATCCTCCCTGAAACAACCTTTCAGATAGTTAAAGGCTGCTATCAAATCCCCCCTCATTCTTCTCTTCTGCAGACTAAACAGGCCTAGTTCTTTCAGCCTCTCCTCATAAGTCTTGTGCTCCAGCCCGCTAATCATTTTTGTTGCCCTCCGCTGGACTCTCTCCAACTTGTCCACATCCTTCTTGTTGTGGGGGGCCCAAAACTGGACACAAAACTCCAAATGCGGCCTCACCAATGCTGAATAGAGGGGAACAATCGCTACCCTCGATCTGCTGGCAATGCTCCTACTAATGTAGAAGGAAAATTTTTATTTTCAATAGTTTATATCTCAGCAAAAGCTAAATGGAATTTCACAGGTCAAAGAAAAATCACTTCCCTAACCTGAGTGCATCTCCACTGCCAAATATCAATGATCTGCTGTGAAAAATGGAAGTGCAAGAGCAGGGGTGTCAAACATCCAGCCCGTCAACTTTTTTGGTCCAGCCCCTGGCAGCAGCGCATGCTGCTGCGAGATCTTGCCACAGTGCATGCTGCCGTTGGAGAGTACAACACCATGAGATACTGCGGCAGCATGCACTGCTACCGGAGAGTATGCCGCTACGAGATCTCATGGCAGCCCATGCTGCCCCTAGATCTGTATACTCTGGCGGCAGCACGTGGAGCGCTGCATGCATGAGACAGCGCTCCAAAAGTGCCTAGTATTTCGATTTATGGTACGTATGGCCCACTTGAAGTACATTTTATTCAAATCTGGCCCGCCGTAGTAAATGAGTTTGACACCCCTGTGCTAGAGGTTCTCAACGAAAATGCCACAAGAATCCTTTACAGCTCCCTTCCAATCAACTGAGGAGTGTGTAAAATAATGAGTCAGAGCACCGTCGATGAGAGAGACTTTGAGCCCGATTCTGCATCACTGAAGCCAATGTTCATTCCCTTTGAAGCATCTGGCACTGACCACTGTTAGAAGACAGGATAGTAAGCTAGATGGACCACTGGTATGACCCAGTATGGCCATTCTCATGTTCTTAATGGGAGTTTTACCACTGACTCGCCTCACCCCTCTGACATACTCAGGGAGAAAAGGAAAGAATGAGAAATCAGAGGGTGTGGTTTAGTTGGAACAAAATTTCCTGTATGGCAGGAGGTAACAACAAAAATAAATAAGTTAAATACAAAAAATAGAAAATGGAAAGCTCTACGGGTTTATGTTACCTGGATCACTGAAGTTCATCACAGTGAATTGTGATAATGTCACTAATAATTAAAATAAATGGTAAGGAGAAGCCTCATCAATTATGAGGGTGCCATTTGGTGTTACACATGCTGCATGATAGATGAGCCACACAGGTGAAACACAACAGCTGCTCTTCATAACGCCAGTCTCTCCTTCAGAATTCTCAATTATAGCACTGGCAGCACATTCTCTCACTTCACTGCTTCCAGACTGCACTTTTTTCTGAGTATTAGTAAGGCAAAAGGAAAGTATGTCTTTTCTTGTGCACGTCATGGCATGGTTTAGTGGTCTGAACAGAGGATTAAGTTAGGACTACTGGGATCTCCTCCCCACTCTGCTACTGAATTGCTAGGTGATCTTGGGTTAAATCGTTAAATCACTTAACTTCTGTGCATCTACACCTCTCTTAAAATGGGAATAATATTGCTTACCTACTGCAGAGCTACCAGTAGAGCTGCATTGGTGGGAAGTTTTAGGGTAAAGGTCTAGTGCAGATGTAGCCTTTGGGTTATAGACGGAGCCAAGAGCCTCCATTTCCAGCTTGTCAGAGCAAGCCTTTCTTGAAATCAGCAGCATGGAATGAAGGGAATCTGGCATCAGCGTCTGTGTGTGCATGGTTCATGCAATCAGGAGCAGAGGGCTGACTTTAATCATACTTTCCAAAATGGGGGAGGAGTGGCAGAGCACAGTAGCGTATGGGCGTTTTCCGAGTGATCAGAAATTCCTCCTGACTGCTTCCCCTCCAACAATATATATTGGAGGGGGAAGGGAAGAAAGGGCTCACAGGGATAAAAGTCAGACAGGGAGTCCTTCACATTCCCAGGATTCCTTTTATATGTAACAAGCAGTCCAAGGAGAGCACAGTTGTCTGATGGTCTTACAAATTCCACATTATGGGGAATTACTGGGCTAGAAAATGGATCACCAGATCAGTCACATACAAACTCTAACCCTTCTGCACAGTTTAATCCAGAAAACCTACTGATTCCTTTGTTAGCAGTAACTTTTTAAAGCACATAAGATAAAACAGTCTGAGTGCCTTCTACATAGGTGTGGGGGCTGCACAGTCAAACATTTCAGCAAATTGATCCTGGGCTCTGTGTAGAAGTGGCCACTTGGAGGCTTTATTTTAGGAGATAGAATAAACAAAATTTAAATCTTTTATATCAAACAATATGATCAAAATCTAGAAAACAGCTAAACCACCACTTGCTCTCCAAACAGATGGCTCAGCTCAGTGATAACTAGTTAAGGGGGTCTAAATCCCACGCGACCCCAGGCCCTCTAGTTGTCTTACACCTACTACACTTCTCCAGAAGTAGCCTCTACCTCACTACCACTGCCTTCAATGGTTAAACAAACTCGAAATGCTATGTGCACATAGCCAGCCACACCCTGTCCCACACAGACTGGGGGAGGAAGGGGAAGGGATGGCATTTATTCACTATGCAGAGTGAAGAGAAAATGTCCCGACGAAACCTGATGGGGAAAAAAACGGGGAGATGTATCCCCACAATAGACAACTGAAGGTGGGTACTCCTTGGGGGAAGGGAAGGTTATCTGAAAAGATACAGTCTCCCTGGGTTCTGACTGCTTAACTCAACCCCCAATCTTTCAAGACCTTGAAAACTGAGGTATGCGATTTTAAATCGCCCACAATCTCCCAGGATGTGAATGATCCACAAATTCTTCTCACAGTTGAGTCCCAGAAAAAAATGTTAGAAATGATGGGAGTCAACCAAAAGTTCCAAAATCAGGAGATCAACTATGTAAAATAATCTGATTGTATGAATCTCTCTCGCTTTCTCTCATGCGTGCGCACGCACATGCACTCGCTTTTTCTGACATATACATGACCACCATTCCCCAGTGCATACACCTATGCCCTGCACTTATAGGAAAATCCCCAAGGACTGGGAATTATTCGGGTGGGCTTTATTTGCCAACTGGGAAGAGAGGAAACAGCTACTTCTTACTATTTCGTTACTGCCTCCATGCCATTCAGACCTCTCTAATTTCTTGGGAGATAGGTCTGCAATCCCAATCAACTCAGACTGCATTAAATCCTGATTCTTATTTTTCCGCCCCAACACTCTGCAGCACACTTGTGTTGTTTACACACTTGGGAGTTTGGTTAAGTGGCCTACACGTAAGGTCTGCTAGATCAAGGCCTGAGAGAGAGTGGATTTACCAGCGCCTCTCAAAGCATAGCCATTAGAGAAGTTAGCCAAACCAAATACAAAATGTAAAATAGAAGGCAAGATAACAACCCTATTATGGCTATTTCTAGTCTGAATGCACTACAGCCTACCTTCCTCACTTACCCAAAGTAAAAGGAAAGTTTACTACCAGCAGAACTGTTCCTCTGAAAGTAATATCTAGATTGTACAAATATTCCTTTCCATTGATATGCCTTAAAAAGCAGTGCCCCTCCCTCATCTGCACCAATGAGATATTTTCAGAGATGCTGCTTAACTAGATGGCCGACAATTAGTATTTCAGGCAAAAATACACTTGATGACAAAAAGCCAATTTAGCTGAAGCCTCCAGAAAAAAAAGGAGTCACACGAAAGTATTTTCTGAATTCCCATGGCTTTAGCTTGAACATACAGCATATTGAACCAAGCAGAAAAATCCTCTGTGCGGCTCAATCTGAGCAGAAAAAGGTGGTTAAATAGTACTAATTGCCAGGTAAATTTAGTCAATAACTGAGATTGGAAGGAACCTCTCACACAATCCAGTTGAACATAGAATAGCAAAAGCACACACCGACTCTCGGCAGGTGGTCTGGTTTAAGCTCAGTGGGATAGATCCATTATCCTCTTATCTCTGGAATTTTCCACATCCAAAAACTGTACATCACTCTAACCATGGCATTCCTGCATTTACTCTCCTCATGGTGCCTATGCTGCAAGACCCAGACATATATGGTTTACTGCTCCTGACACTGGCCTGCCAGTCTCTCCTCCTCAGTCCACACTGATTCTTCTATTAATTTCCATGTAATAAAAAAAACCAGAAAAGGACCACTATGCTTCCATTCTCCAGGACAAACATTCTCCGGTAACTGCAACTGGTCCGCCAATTTCATTTTACTATACTCTCTCCAATTTATTCTCACTTCCCTCATTGCCCTCCTCTTATCAGGACACTACTCCCCAAATTCAGGCCTGATCCACACTCAAAACTTAAAAAAATCAACCTAGCTACATGGATTAGGGATGTGAAAATGTATGCACCCTGAGCACCATAGTTAGGTTGATCTAACTCCTGGGAGTAGATGTGGCTGGGTCAACTGAAGGACTCTTCTGTTAACCTAGCTATCTCCTCTCAGAAAGGTAGATTGATGTGGATGTGATATACCTTGACTTTAGCAAAGCTTTTGATATGGTCTCCCACTGTATTCTTAACAGCAAGTTGAAGTATGGGTTGGATGAATGGACTATAAGATGGATAGAAAGCTGGCTTGATCATTGGGCTCAACAGGTAGTGATCAACAGCTCGATATCTAGTTGACAGCTGGTAACAAGCAGAGTGGTACTGGGGCCAGTTTTGTTCAACACCTTCATTAATGATCTGGAGGATGGGGTGGATTGCACCCTCACCAAATTTGCAGATGACACTAAAATGGGAGGGAGTGGCAGATACCCAGGAGTATAGGGATAGGATACAGTGACCTAGAGAAACTGGAGGATTGGGTCAAATAAAATCTGATGAGGTTCAACAAGGTCAAGTGCAGAGTCCTCCACTTAGGACAGAAGAATTTCATGCCCTGCTACAGACTGGGCACCAACTGGTTTGGCAGCAGTTTGGCAGAAAAGGACCTAGAGGTTACCGTGGACAAGAAGGTGGATGAGAGTCGACAGTGTGCACTTATTGCCAAGAAGGCTAACAGCACATTAGGCTGCATTAGTAAGAACATTGTCAGCAGATAAAGGGAAGTGATTATTCCCCTATATTTGGCACTGGTGAGGCCACATGTGGAGTACTGTGTCCAGTTTTGGGCCCCACATTACAAAAAGGATGTGGACAAATTGGAGAGAGTCCAGCCGAGGGCAATACAAATGATTAGGGGGCTAGAGCACATGAGGAGCGGCTGAGAGAACTAGGCTTGTTTAGTCTACAGAAAAGGAGAATGAGGGGGGATTTGATAGCAGCTTTAACTACCTGAAAGGGGGTTCCAGGAAGAACAGTGCTAGGCTGTTCTCAATGGTAGTAGATGACAGAACAAGGAGCAACAGTCTCAAGTTGCAGTGGGGGAGGTCTAGGTTGGATATTAGGAAAAGCCTTTTCACTATGAAGGTGGTGAAGCACTGGAATGGTTTACCTAGGAAGGGGGTGGAATCTCCATCCTTAGAAGTTTTTAAGGTGCAGCTTGACAAAGCCATGGCTTGGATGATTTAGTTGGGGTTGGTCCTGGTTTGAGCAAGGGTTTGGACTAGATGACCTCCTGAGGTCCATTTTAACCCTCATCTTCTATGATTCTATGTAAAATCTCTTTAATTGATGTAGGATGTGTCTACACTACGACACTATAGAAATACCTCCCAATTAAACAGCTGGCTTGAAAACATCACCAATCTATACATTTCTTGCACGGCTCAACTGGCCATTCATACCATCACAGCCAGCAATGATATTGTCCTTACATCTTTCATCTCAATGATTTCACACTTTTTAGGGACTCTAGGATTCACATGAACCTGAGAAATGCCTCAAAAGGTGCCAAAGCTGCCCCTCTTTCATTCTGGATCCATTATTCCAATTTGCTCCTAATTTTCTCCACTTTCTGAGTAAGAGGCCTAGATGGCAATCTCTTCAATCTCTGTAACAGCAAGCTTATAGATTATCCCCTCAGTGTCTATCAAGAAAATTATTAAGGCAGATGACACCTAAATGACACAGATGGCATCAGTCCTCCTCTGTATTTCTGTACAGACAAAGATTTCAAGTAACCCAAGGAAACATTTTCCTTAACTGACTCTACAGACCAGAACTATACACAGCTGAAACTAGAAGGCAAAACCATTTGAAATAATGGCACGGCCAAGGCCTATGGCTTAACATATTCTGACATATCCTTTCATATAGCTAAGCCTTCATTTTCCTCAACTTCGTCACAAGGAATGTGGTTCCACTACATGAAAGGTTGTACAGATGTAAATAAGGGCAGAATCTGGCCCTGAAATAATAAATTATTTAATAGTTCTGCTGATTATGTAGAGCTGCAAAAGAATCCAATGCTCCCACACCCTGCAGAGCCAACTCAGCTAACAGGAATACTAAGTGACAAGCCCTATTTTGTTACGAACGCAAGCAAATCTGACTGAATATACACAAGGAACAAATCAACTGAGCATAAGAATGGCCATACTGGGTCACAGCAATGATCTGTTTAGCCCAGAATCCTGTCTCTGACAGTGGACAGTGCCACATACTTCAGAGGGAATGAACAGAACAGGGCAATTTAGAGTGATCCGTCCTGTGTCATCCAGTCACAGCTTCTGACAGTCAGAGGTTTAGGGACATCTGGAGCATGATGTTGCATCCCTTTCCATATTGTCTAATAGCCACTGATGGACCAACCTATCCTCCAGGAATATATCTAACTCCTTTTTAAACTCAGTTATACGTTTTGTCTTCACAGCATCCCATGAGTTCCATAGGTTGATTGCGTAATGTGTGAAGAAATACTTTGTTTGTTTTAAACCTGCTGCCTGTTAATTTCATCAGGTGATTCCTAGCTCCTGTGTCATGTAGAGGGGTAAATAATACTTCCCTATTCACTTTCTTCACACCGTTCATGATTCTAGAGATCTCTATCATTTTCCCCTTAGTTATATCTTTTCTAAGGTGCACAGTCCCACTCTTTTTCTTTTCCTATAAGATCTGTTCTATCCCCCTAATAATTTTCATTGCCCTTTTCTTCACCTTTTCCAATTCCAGTATTTTTTTTTAGATGAGAAGACAAGAACTGTATACAGCATTCAAGATGTGGCTGTACCATGCATTTATATAGCAGCACTGTAATAGTTTCTGTTTGATTATCTATCTCTTTGCTAAAAAATTCGTAACACTCGGTTTGTTTGTTTAACAAGTACTTCATACTGAGCAGATGTTTTCAGAGAACTATCCATGATGCCTCCAAGATTTTTTTTGAGCAAGATACAGTAATTCCTACACAGGCAATTTTCAGAATACAATTTGGTTTTAATTAAGATTAAGGGTAATCTGAAATCCAATTACACCTGTTTAATCAATGGCAATTTTGTTGCTTTTGTCAAGGGTTCTGTGTGGTGGTGTTTCCAGGCCCTACGCATGAATTTGCATTCCCACTGGGTGCCACTGTTAGGCTCCACCCATCTGAACTTTCTTTTAAAGAAAGATATAACTCAGACAGTTCTAGAAAGAAGTAGATTCATAAATCATACATAAATAAAAGGGATATGTTGGAAGTTCAGTATTGTACATTCACCCTGACTTGTCCTATTATAAAGAGCCTGTAAGCTCTTCCTCTTTGCATTATGCATACATGTCAACACCCAATTTAGGCACAGTCTATCGGGAGCTTTCAGATGAAATAGATTATTGGACACGGCTTTAGTCCCACTGTCTTCAATTAGACTTAAGCTTGTGTGTTAAGTGCTTTGCTGAATTGGGGTTTTAATAGTAAATGAGCAGCTAACAGACTGGCTTTCTATTAGCATATTGTCACAGAGGTCATGAAATGTGTGACTTTCTGAGACCTCAGTGACATTTTCTGCTTCCCCTGAGGGGGGCAGGACAAAAGCTGTCAGTGGACAGCTCCCTGCCTCCATGGTCAAGGGGTGGGGAAGGAAAATGGGACTCAAAGCGTCAGTGGTAGCTAGCAGCAGGGGACCCAAGAGAGGTCCCCAAAGCTCCCAGCCATGACAGGCAGCCAGGGCTCCCAGTGGCTGCTGGCAACCCCTGTAGCTCCCAGCCACAACAGGCAGTGGGGTGACCCAGAGCTTGGAGCTGCTGTGGACAGCCCTTTCAGCTCAGAACCCCCAGCCACCTATGCTGGGGGGACCCAGAGCTCCCAGCCACCACGGGAGGCCCCTGCAGCTGCGAGCCACCGTAGGGGGTCTGCAGACCCAGAGCTCCCAGCTCTGGCCCCCAGTTCCCAGCCTCTACAGGACGTGGGGGAGGACCATGCTCTGCTGCTCTCATCCTCCCCTCAGCCCGATTTTGTCACAGATAGTTATTTTTAGTAAAAGGTCACAGCTACTGTGAATTTTTGTTTATTGCTCGTGACCTCTCCCCTTAATATAGTCCTCTCTCATCCCCATTCTCAGGCCCTGGAGAATACCATAAGGTCTTGCAACATTACAGGGTTGGATTTACTCAAAAAGTCTGCCAGGTAGAGAAAAACCTAATAAATGTCTTCTCCTTCTGCACGTTGAGACAGATTATAAAGGTGACTTTCCATTAAGATTTCTAAACTTTTTCAGTTGCCCTATTATTCTGAATCTCCTACTGTTCCTTCTGGTAATTATGAAATTGTATTTTATAACTTTGGGGGATGAGGACAAACTGATCATGAACCTCAGAAATGTACACATTCAAAAGGAGATTTGAAATATCTTCAGAAGAGTTTTACGTTTTGTCAAAATGTCCAAGCACTCTATCAATAGAAGGGTGTTGGCTGCTGCCTCCATTTTCCACCTCCATCTGCAAACTTAATACCTACCTCACAGGTGCTGCATTTACCAGACATTTGTACAGTGTATTTGAAACCTATCTGTTGTATGCATGCTGAATATTATTGTGCCCTTGATAAACAAAATGAGTAGGAGGGTCAATCACATGTGGTCTCTAACAAGAAAATATTTCTGCTACCACAAAATGACAAACAAACAAACAGTTAAGCATAAAAAACAATAATAAACCACTCCCTGCTAACTTTTACCACTAGCAGAAAATGAAGCAAAAGAGGTGTCTGTAGTGCCATTCGAGTTTTAAGTGAGACACATAACTTCTGGCAGGCTGATCTGTAGGCGTTGTTTTTCCTGCCAGTACGCAGAAGCAGCAGTTCTGAACTGCCTGCAAGGTACTGGGAGCAGAAGACAACCTGCTATTGAAGACTGGAGATATCAGCAGACAGAACAAGGTTTTTCTGTCTGCAATGTATAGGAGTCTATGGAAATTCTCTAATAAATAACCTTTAATGCCTCTGTATAAAAGCTTTTTCTTTTTTAAAGCTGCATTGGTGGCCACATCTACAACTGCTGCAACTAGAAATTTCAACAG
The DNA here is from genome assembly GCA_007922155.1 of Mesoclemmys tuberculata. Classification (NCBI taxonomy): domain Eukaryota; kingdom Metazoa; phylum Chordata; order Testudines; family Chelidae; genus Mesoclemmys; species Mesoclemmys tuberculata. The sequence continues at coordinate 21,022,706 of ML675623.1, read as the reverse complement.
CAGAAATATAGCTTATAATGCCTCACTGTTTAGTGTTTTAAATATATATCAGTTACTGGTTTCTTTAAACAGAAAGTGTATTATAAAATGCTGCCCTATATTGTGTGGAATTGCATATTTTAGCTCTGAAAATTAACAAACAAGTCTGGCTGTTGAAAGCTATTTCCCTAAGTAAACAATGACTCAGTGCAGACTGTACAATATAAAATGTATTAGTAACTGTTAGCAAGTTTAAAAAACCCAACTCATTGCACTACACAGAGAAATATTTCAGAAATGGAAAATAATTTCCCCCCTATTTCTGAGGTTTGAAGAGATCCTATTTCAATTAAATTTAACTTCTTCGGAGGTTAAACAGACCAGGGTCTTCCTGTTATACTACAGGAATCTAACTTATCTAAATTTTTAAATTTTGACTGACAATCATACTAGTATAGGTCATACACCCTAATTTTCATACTTTTCCATCCTCTAGTCCTGTCAGGCTCTCTGCTGTTGAAAGGCATGTACAATTTGTTCTTTGACAGAAATGTCCTTTTCACGTTGAAAAGAAAGTGGTCATGAAAATTCCAGAGGCTACTCAAATTCCTAGTTCATGGAAATAAAGAATACAACTGAATTTTAAAGTTCGGTAATGCCTTGGGACTCTTGCTGCTTTCAAGCTCTGTTATATTTGTTTAGATAACTGCTCTTTTTACCTGAGTGGCCAAATACACTTAGGGGCAGATCTTCAACTGGTTCAAAGTATCATAGCTCCATAAAAGTCACTGCAACTTCAATATATGTGAAGCAAAGGCCTTCTTGAACTCTTAACTTTTTTCCAAAGGCTGTTCTGCTGTTACAAGCACACATTATCTTAAAACAACAGATCTATGCCCATTATTGCCCTTTGTAAGGGTCGAGCCTCGGGGCTAGATGCAAGAATACTGTTGCTAAATGAAGACACTCAAATACCTTTGATAAAGTGGTGACAGAAAGGTCTCATCCACACTATGGCTGAAATCATAATTTTATAACGGGTTTGAGTTATGTCCTGTTTAATCAGCTGCAACTTACAAGATTCAATATATGTCCAAACAGCAGATTGTCTGCCATCATAATTGTGTTTGTGTGTTCACCCCTAGCATTCTGTCTTCCAATGAAGATCTTTTACTGTGCCTTGCCAGCTGCTGCCCATGCCAAGAATTATGGGTATTTTTTTCAGACAACCTCCACTTTCTACCTAAGGTTAGGAGATTTCTGAGGGAAAACCCATAATTCCCTTGCCACAGAAGTCACAGTGTATCTATTTGGTATCAGAGACCTTCCCATCACTAAAAGCTGCTGCTGCTTCTTCCACCTCGATTTCATTGCTTAGAAGCCAAGCAGGGCAGAAACCAGCACCCAGAGCACTCCAATGTGCCATCTGACAAGAAGGCAGAGGCAAGTGCTAAAGTCTTTGTTCATACATTGTTGACTTGAACTACAGGGAGGATAAAGAATGAGCCAGAATTAGCTCAATCAGCTAGTGGGCCAGTGGTACTAAGTCCAAACTGATAATGACCAGCTAGGACACGTGTCAATTGCCAAGGGCACTTCTGACGGGATAATGCAACAAACTTGGAGAAAGTCACTTTGCTTGACTTCAGCCTACAGATGCTGGTTTGTTATAGAACTCAGACATACTACATTGCACAGAATGTCCAGTCTCAAGTTACTGTACACCAACAGAAGTTCTGCCTAGTCTCAAACACAGGTTTCCAAACATGAGATTAGCATAATTTGAGTGAGACACGAAGTGGGTGAGGTAATTTATTTTATTGGACCAACTTCTGGTGATAAGACAGAAGTTTACAGAAAGCTCTTCTTCAGGTAATTTGAGTGAATCAAGCGAAGTTATAAACTGGTTTCACTGCAACTATGTTTCAGCTGTATATAAATATGGCTTTAACTGTGATTGTCTGGCATGTAAAGCTGGGGATCTCAGAGTTCCAATCTCACTGTTCCCAAAGGGCACACATAGAAAGTTGCCTCATGGTAGTAAATTCTGCTATTTTCTACTGAGAGAAATACTAAAGCGAATGCTTCTACTTCTTTTCCTTCAGTTACATACTGGCATTTCTATCCCAGAATATCCTACAGGAGTCAAAGGTTGTTCTGAAAAGCGCTAATCATCTACTCATTCTTTCAAATGGGGAGGGCAAGGTGCTCTAGGCTTTCAACATTTTCCATACTGTGACTCCGTGTTATAACGGAAAAAAGGATTCAGAACCTCCCATCTAGCCATAAAAGAGAAGGGAGATGGTTTCTCAACCTGGGAATTGTGAACTGGTCCAGGAAGATCACAACCATGAGTGGACTGGAACTCACAAGACCTAGGTTCTATGCTTGGTTCTACTACGGACCTACTGGATGACCCAGACTTCATTCACCTCTTGCTTCCCATCCCACACTTTGTATGGCTTATTGGTTTAGACAGAAAACTCCAGGGCATATTCTGCCTCACAGTGTTCATACAGCACCCAGCACAATGAGGCACTGATCACTGTTGAGGCATCTAGACATTACCACACGATAAATAAAATAAACAAACAAGCTGAAAGCTTTAGCCCTATTGTAGCAGTAAAAGAGATCCTTTTAGGATTGCATGAAGGTCTCCATAGATTTTAAGCTCATGTTTAAAAGAAAGAAAAACTGGATTTCTTCTGTTATTTATTTTCATAGCCCTTGGCTTTTAGAACATGATTTTCCTCTTACCCTACACCAAACAGTGCTTCCTCAACTGGGGTTAGACTCAGTTGCAAGAGGGAATTCTAGGAGGCCTAAACGACATTGGTTTTACTTCTACCACTTCTTGCATATAGGTTATGATCAATTGCTATTGAATATACACCCTAGACCAAACAAGTGACCCTGCTATCAATTAGGGGGAAAATACAATACAAGCAAAACAGTTCTCTTCACTAGGATGAAGGATCCTACATCACATGGATTTCCTCAGCCCCTTGGACCTAACATGCCAGACTCAAAGGAAGAAAAAAAGCCACTGTCTACAGTGTTAGTCACACAGAACAGTATTCACACAAAGCTCAACAGCCACAATGAAACAGACGTAGCTACAATTGGACAGAGCTGGATAGGATCTACCATCCTCTGCATAAGCCATCACAAAAACATAGAGCTGTGTCCAAGTATCTAACACTGAGAAAAAATTTAAAAAACAAAACAAAATTTGCCCAACAGTAGAAGATGCAAGAACAATCCACTCTCTCCAGATTGCTCTGCTGCTTGCCCAATCAATCTGAGAATTTTACTGAGTCAGTCCAAAGACACTGAAAACTAAAAGCATTTGCCATCTATCTGGAGCGATGGAGGGAGTTGCCATCCCCAAACAAAACCTTACATTATCTATAATACCATGATGCTTTCTATACTGGTCCCCAGGTTCATTTTCTTTCTGTAAACTCATGAAAAATACAAAGCAACTGAAGTCATATTTCTGGGGAGAAGATTCAAATAATTAAAACAAGATGCACTCTTTCTGCAGACTAGTCAGATACTTTCCTTAAATTACTGGAATTTACAAATAATCATATCCACTTATGTGGGACTATGACTAACGTGGGCAGCATGGTGCCGCAGCTAGGGCACTGGATTGGAAGCCAGGACCCTTGAACCTTATTCTCCGCTCCGCCACGAACCTGTCATGTAAACCCTGGACAAGTTGTGTCACCTCTTTTCCTCAGTTTCCCCATATGTAAAATAGGGATAATGATACTGAACCTCCTTTGTACTGTGTTGCAAAGTGCTAAATAAGAGCAAAGTATTATTATTCCAACACAGTTTAAGAGCCATCCAGAAAAGAGCATTTTGTCACCAAGACACACAATGGGAGCCATAGAAGTACCTAAAAAAGACAGACAGACACACACATTCTTTACAATAATAAGGAACACAACAAAACTTTGTAAATGACATGCCATTATCACCTCTGCTATAGCAAAAGCACAGCCGGCTTCCTTTCTCTGCACCCACCACACCCTTCTCTTAATCATCACTCTAGTTGGTTTTATTAATATGTGCTAAGACTCACACTGTCCTGACCAACACGTCCTCTTGGGGAATTCAGTGGGTGTGTTTTAATGATAACAATTTAGGGTGTTAGGATACAAACAGAACAGTAATGCAATATGTAACATTTTGGAGTGAAAAAAACGTTGCTGATTATCTGAGGGAAACACCATCTCCTCTGGCGACATGAATTTTTCAGTTCTGCCCTGGAGTTTAAAGAATTCCCAAGAGCCCTCTTCGTTTTGGGGACGGTGGGTTGGCAACGGCGCCCTCTGCACTGCGTTTTGCCACCCCTCAGAGTCGAAAGGCAGAGGAACAAGGGGTGCTAACTTCCGCCCACGGAACTTCCCTCTCGTTTCCATCTCCACTCCCGGGAGCGCCTATGTCGGAAGCAGCACGAAGCGCACCGCCCCGCGACCCAGGAGGCGCGCTGTGCCCGCCCGGGAGGGCCGGGGAATGCGCGCCCCAGGGGTGCGGGTGCCGGGACAACCGCCGGGGGACGCGCTGGCTCAGGGGCCCGGTGCCTTCCCGCCGCAGGCTCCCCCGGGCCGGAGCCTCGACGCTGACCCCCGCGGGGCCGGCGGCGGGTGCGCAGAGCAGCTCCCCGCGCTGCCCCGCGCCCTCGGCGGCGTCACGACGCACGAAGTGAAACTCACTCGTCACAGCCCGCGCCTGGCCGCGCGCGAGGGGCCTGCGACGAGCGCCCCGCGAGCCGGGCGCGCCCTGCGCTTACCTGGGCCCGCAGCCTGGCGGCCGGCGTCTCGGGGACTGAGGAGGCGCCCGTCACCGCCGGCCACGCACCAGAGCCCGCGCCCCTCTCGCTCGGAGCATGCCCGGCAGCCGCGCGGGCGGGCGGAGAGGAGCGACGTCGCGGCCCGCCCCCCCTCAGCCCTCAGCCGCCGTCAGAGCGGCGCGGCGCGGCGCGCGGGGGCGGGCCTCTCCCGCTCCCCCCCCCCGTTCTCGGCGGGAAACCAGGCGGGGGCGGCCGGCCCTGAGGGGGGCCCTCCCCGCTAGCGGACCGGCGGCAAGGGGGGGCCGGCTTCCCTCGGGCGCGCCACGAACCCCCGCCACGCTCTCCGCAGGGCCGGGGCGGAGCCTCGCCGCCAGCGCTGCCCTGCCAGCGGTTTCGGAACAGGGCCTGGCGGGGGAGACGGAAACAGACCATTAATGCCCGCCCGCGAGCCCCTCATCTCCGCCTCAGACACCTTCCACGCTGGACAGAGCCGCCGCGTTGCTGGCTCCCCTCACACCGCCTTGCCCTCCTGGGCAGCGCAGCCCGCTCGTTTGCACGGGACGTGCCACAGCAGCAAAGGCCAAATGCAAATCTGGACAGAGGCAAAAAAGTTGAGTTCAGTCAACCAAAATAGTCTCCCATGAGCGATCATCATCATCCGAAACTGGGCAGGGCTACGTTTTATGCAAAGTGGCCCCACGGGCAGAGACTCACTGTTGCAAGGAGTCCATTGGTGAAGCAAGGTTTCATATAGTAAAAAATGTGTTTCCAGTAATTTTCTTATCTATTCTGCAATGAAGATCCTATAGTACAGAGTTTATGTAACCCTTCTTCCAAATGCAATTGGCAGCAACAAGGGCCAGGTTTAATATCTAGGGGTTCCTGTCAATGATACAACACCAAACCGGCTCAAGCCCCAACCCAGTCACCTGGGAAATGACACACTGTCCCCTGGGCACCCCCAAACAGTTGCACTTCCCCTCTCGTAAACACAGAGTCTGAATGTAGAAAGTAAACTTCTTAATACAAAGAAGGTAATCTCTTACTACTTATAATTATCTAAATATGAAAATCTTGAGAACAGAAGCCAAGATAAAAGGGAATCAGGAGACCTGGAACAGTAATAGTTCCTAGCTCTGACACTGACTTACAGTGTGACCTCAGATGAGTCACCTCACCACTCTGTGCCTCTGGTTTTCACTCCATCACTTTGTCTGTATTGTCCATTTAGACTGTAAAAATTTTGGGACAGGGATAGTTTCTTATTCTGTGTTTACAGAGCTTCTAGCTGAATGGGGAATATACCTATGGATTGATTTTTAGAAGCACTGAGCACCCATCACTTCAATTTAAGTCAATGGGAGCTGTGGATGATCAGCACCCCTGGAAAAAACAGGCCCTACAAGTTGGGAGCACAATCATTGAGGCTCCCAAATTAGTGAACAGTTGAAAATTTGCCTTTTATTTTTCTGTTTCAGTTCCCTACTGCATAGTGGTGTGTGAAGATTAATTCATTAATGATTGTGAGGTACACATACTAAGATGGTAAGTAGCATAGAAAATCTTGGGAAAAATTTAGAAATTCTTATTCAGAACAGGGTTTGGGTGATGTGCAATAAAAACAACATGGACCACATACTAAATAAGGGTAAAGGAAAATATTGAACAGCTGCTTCATTCACTGAGAACTTCCCATTCTATGCACTGAATAAGGCAGTGGTCCTGTGGAAAATATATGATTAAAGACTATCATAATGTGTACGAGCCAGAGGGCCGAATTAAAATTGAACAAACTTGGCATTTAATAACTTTTTGAGTGCTTGAATTTACAAGCATAAACAATGTTCTTCTTTCAATTTATTTTTTATATGGAATTTTATATGTATGTTATGAAGCTTCTAATTGCCACCAGTCAAAATCCAGACACTGTTCTGCTAGGCACTGTTCAGACATGAAAATATAGAGCTCTGTCTTTGGTCCCTATAGGCATGTCTACATGGGGATACTCAGGAAAGTTAAGACAAATCAACTAAAGATGTAAAGTTAAACACATTAAACCTGTGTGGCTGCTCTCATTCAGGAGTAAAGTAGCCTTAGTTTGTTTAACTTGATCACTTCACTCCAGCAAGCCTTCACTCCACATCTTAAGTTTCCTGAGCATCCCAATGTAGGGATGGCTTAAGTCTTGCAGATTCTTTTTGCATAACATTACCTTCCTATGCCATTCCGCAATGATTTCAGTTGGCATCACTGCAGTAAACAAGGTAGTAACATATGGGACCAGGCAGCTTTGGGACACAAGAAGTTGTGCTCTGTGCCTTTGTTACCTCAAGGAGTGAGATAACAGCTAAAACCAACACTGCCTGTGGAAAATAGAGCCAATACCCAGTGCCATTACCCTATGCTCCTACCCAAGGAATAAGGCCTGAAATTTCTTTCATGTAACAGAATTCCTTTTCTCCCCCTTACCTTCACCCACGGGCCATACTCACTATGGCTGGAGCTGGTGAGTGGTGGTGTGCAGAGGCAATCCAAAGCTGAAATATCAATATGCATGTCTTATTAAAAGTTTTTATGGAAATCAGGGAAGGGAATTGTGAAACTTATCTTTCCCTTTCCATTGTAACTAAAAATCCATTTGATATATTTGTCTGTTTTAATCAACAGTTGTTGTTGCAATGGTTTGAGTGGCACGCCCCCTCCAAGCCCACAGAATGCCTGACTCTGACGAGAAGGAGAAAGATGAGCACTTGGGAGGACATGTTCAGCGAGACATTACAAGCCAGTGCTGCATCAGACTGTGAACAAAGGGCCTGGATGGCTGACATGGCAGACAGCATGGAGAAGGAGACAGCAGACAGGAGATAGGCCAAGTAAATGGAGAGGGAGATGCACCAGAACATAATAGATCTTCTGAGGCAGCAAATACAAATGCTGCAGACAACAGTTGACCTACCGGTCCAAAATTCCCAGATTCAGCACCCTGCAGTTCTTAGAGATTGCTATACTAACAGTTCCCTACTCCCTCCCCAATATTTCATATGGCATCATAGCTCTCATCCTTATTCCTACCATTCCATGCCAGGGGACAGCAAGGAAGACTAGAGGGAAGATCTGGTTCTAACCCTGAAAGGCAAGTGAAATTCTGTGTTCAAATTCCATGTGTTCTAAAAAATGAACATCTCTCAATTGTTGGCATGCACAAATTGCCACATCCTGTGGTCAGGTGATGACAATTTACATATATATGGCTCCATGGTTCTCATCTTTTTATTGATTCCTAGTGTGCCCTATTGTTCTCGCCAAGGTTGATTTTAGTTGCATATCTCCAGGCTGCCCTTCAAAGAAAGTCTACCTCAATTTTTCATTACCTGCCATTTCTCCCTTCTAAATGGAATCTTGTTTTGCAGGGATGGGGAAAGAAGGGACACAAGACAAGGAACTACATACTAGTAATTTTGTTTGTTGTATTCAACCTACTCCTATTCCCAAATATATTATCTTTGCTTTTATTAGTATTGTTTATTTGTGTTATCCTAGCACCTAGGAGCCCTAGTCATGATCCAGGACCCTATTTTGCTAGGCATTTTCTATACACACGTCATTCTTGTGATTTGTCTGCTTTTTGAATGACTGAAGGGAAAGAGATAGAGCCTTACAGCCTGTCTGTTTTGCAATCCTTTTGCTTTTGTTACTTGGTCAACTGACTAGCCATCAGATTGTGAAACAGGGTGTAAAGAACCTACCTGGTCACTAGCAAGCAACGAGTTAACTCCAGCTCAACTATACTTTCTCCAGGTACAGATACCAGGGGAAAGGTAAGAGCAGAGCTGACTGCAGGCCAATTAAGATGCTACAAGAAACTCTATACACCTATCAACTCTAGCAGCCTGCATCATTTCATGGTGAAATAGTGTAGCTAAACATTGCTAGAATAATTTTATTTCTGCAGAAGTTCAGTACAGCCACACTTACAAGCCTGATTTTGTAAAACAGGATAGCATTTCCATTCACAGCTCCCCCTTCAACCACCGCTGTACCAGATTGCCAAGGCACCTATTTCTGGCACAAAAGTCTCTCCATAAGAGGGGTTGTTCTCAAATTGGACAAGTATTGTTTTATAAAGTTTTAATTAATTTTTAAACTTTTTTTTTAAAAATTGCTGAACTAACTGCTTTTCTTTTGTATCACCTCCCAAGATGTAGGTACCCATCATTCAAGTTAAGGCCATGGTCTCCAAACTTTTTGGGTTTGCACTCCCTTCCCCTAGGAGCAAGAGATATAGCTTGGGCCAGAAGTGTGGCAGAGGCAGGGGCCAGAAGCAGGAGCAAGGTGGTGGCTGAGGACTGGCCTAGGCGCATGGCCAGGGACCTGGGCTGTGGCCAGGAGCAGGACCAGAGCCAGGAGTGGGACTATGGTAGGGTGTCCGGAGCATGGCTGGAAGCAGGAGTGGGGCCAGGAGCTGGTGGCTAGGGCTGTTGGGGAGATGGCCCGGGCACTGCTGCACCCACTGAACATATTTGGGTACGCCCCACAATTTGGGGACCACTGGGCTAAGGCTTGAGTGAACAGTTCTGGTTGGGGAGAGACCATCCAATGTCCTCTGCTGCCACACAGTAACAATATAACTTCCAGGCTCTTTAAAAGGAGGATGGGAAAGACCAATGTTGGCTGCAGCATAATCTTCTGGCAACCCAGAGGTATAGGATTTCTTGTGCGTGAGGGAAGTTTTACTTAATGAACATCTGTGCAATCTGCAAGGAAGTTATGCTCACCAGTTTTCAATAGAAGTTTTAAATTGCTTAGTAAAATGGAAGTGAAAGGAGACTGGAGTAACAGACTATGCAAAAGCTTCAGCACACAATGTCTTAACACAAAGTACTTGTGCTATCAGTATTGCAGAGGTATTTAATAAATGCAACACCAATCATAGAAATTTACAGTAAAATCAAGGCCTGGGTAAAATAAAATTTGATTACTACATGCAGGGAAATGGAAAGCTATTTTTACAAATTACTGTATGCAGAAAGATATTAAGATAGAAAGGATGGTCTAGTGGTTCGGGCATTAGCCTGGGATTTGGGGGAGACGTTCAGTTTTCTGCTCCACCAAAAGCTTCTTGTATGACCGTGGGCAAGTTACTTAGTTTCTTTTTGCCTCAATTTCTTGTCTGTAAAATGGGGGTAACAACACTCTCCTTCCTCACAGGGGTTGTTAAAATCTTTAATTTATTTAGTATTAGAGTGCCTTGTGATCATATGGTAATGGAAACCATATAAGCACTTAAAAAAGACTGACAGGGACATATGTACATAGCTCCGTTTAGGTATGAAATGATTCAGCTTAAATGACTTTAGAAATAACTTGAATTGCTCACAATTGTGTCCTGAGTAGCTCTAAGATGAACAAACAAAAAGTAATACAGAAACGTGAAGGAGTGAAACAATTTATTTTATAAGTGGGATTTATTTACCTAAAAGAAAAGCACCTTATAACTAGTTGCAGTGTATTCTTAATCCAGCAAAACTGACGACTGCAATTTCATAGTCAGGGCATATCTTGACATTAAAAGAAAAGCAATGATTTGTCACTTGATCTTCAAAAATCCACATAAAAACACGTTGAAGGCTTTAACATGTCTGAACTGCCCATTTTGTTTTTGGTCCTGTCTATGAAATGTATACATGTATTAGAAAGTTGAATACTTTGAATACAATCTACATACAAAGCAAATGTTCTGTTCAGGTGGAGACCTGAAAAGTGAGATACACAATACATTGTGTAGTTTTTTTTAAAAACAGTGCACAGAGGCACTCTCAGAAGCGTTTAACTCTGTGTGTTAAGCTATAGGTAAAAACCTAGCCACCAGCACCGGCTCTCCATTAACAATGCACATCTACACAGGATTCTAAATATAATTAAATAAAATGGTCATAAGTAACTAGCTCCGATAGCCATTTTTCCAAGATGCTGGCAATTTTCATCTTATTTTTCTTCTGATACATTGTTCTACCCCTATTTTCCAATCTTTGCGTTCAATTTCTGCAATATGAATCCAGTGGCAATATGGGCAATGAATATCTAAGAGGCTTTGAAATTGAATTTCTTCCCTTCACTTATTTTTTCCAGGTTGTGATGCATCAACTAACTGAGTGCTCCTGGACCATAACACCATTCCAATTACAAATCATGCTCGCTGTGGAGTACTCATGCAACACTGCTTTCAACACTTCTGCTGTTTCCTTAATTCCCAGGTCAGTAACTCTTCCTTTCACTGAGGTGAGTGCTACTGCTGAGTTTAAAACTTTTTATTGAAAAGATGGCCACAATCATTCTAATTAAGAGTCTTTGCAGTAGCCTCGTTAGCCTTCTCATATTAACTTTTGTCCTAAACTCAGAACAATGACGATTAGTTTACTCATTTTGACAGTAACTAACTCCAAATGAAGAAGTGAAAAGAGAACAATAAGAAACACAGGCTTACACTTTTGCACTTTCCATTCCAACTGATCACACGGATGATTTCTCCTGTGGGAATGAAATCAATCTGCAGTTCCATCTTTCCAGGATTAAGTTAGTGGATTTCTCTGTCCTTTACAGAATGGTGCTGGCATCAAAGAACAGCAACAGTATTCCCTGAAACAGACTGAGTGGGTTCTTTGCTCCGTAAGTTCTACTGTGAGCGGAAGAGCTGAATCCATGTATTTATACTAAATGTAGGTGTGAGCTCAAACTACAATTAAGTTCAAGCGCTAGTTTCCACTAAATTCTGGATAGTTACAGTGTGTCAAAGCAGTTCCAAGAACCATTAATTTATGTCCCCGCTTATTGCTGTTAACTCTAGATGTTCCATTTCAGACTCAGGGGACTTAGAAAAGTCAGGTTACTATGGATGGAATTTGACAGTTATTGGCACAGAAGTACTGTGCATTAGACTTTGTAAGTACTGCCCTGAGATTTTGCTCAGGAAAGGTTATCTGTGTTGGGACTGCGAGATGTTGGATTTAAAGAGATGGTGCAACAGAAAATACTAACTGTTCCCATTGTAACTCCAGCAAGTCCTTCAAATTATTATAGAACTAAACTGTAAATAAGCTCTTCACAGTTAACCATTTCTGACAGAAGCAAACATACCAGTCACAATTAAAAAAAGAGAAAAGTTACCATACAACATTTCTTACTCTAAGTACAAGGTAAAACTGTTGGCAAGTGCTAACTCTTTAAGAGCAACCATTGTACTTCATTACAGTAGAACCTCAGAGTTGCGAACACCACAGTTACGAACTGACCAGTTAACCACACACTGCATTTGGAACCAGAAGTACACAATCAGGCAACAGCAGAGACGAAAAAAAAAAAAAAAAACATTAAAAAAGCAAGCACAGTACAGTACCATGTTAAACAAACCATTAAAAAAATAAAGGGAAAGAAGCATTTTTCTTCTGCATAGTAAAGTTTCAAAGGTGTATTAAGTCAATGTTCAGTTGTAAACTTTTGAAAGAAGTCAATGTTTTGTTCAGAGTTATGAACATTTCAGAGTTACGAACAACCTCCATTCCCGACGTGCTCGTAACTCAACCGTACATACATTTGAGGCATCTAGTAAAGTGCACCTTGGCTGCACTTTACTCCTTATTTGGGGGATCTGCAAATGATCTCTACCCCCAAAGCCCCTAAAAGATCCTGAACAGATCAAAGAAAGAATGCCATCCAGTAGGCTAAACGCTGGATATTTAAAAACCTGCTGTTGATAGATGTATCCACTTTCAGTACCCATATCTGAGCCCAGGATTTTGTTTCCAGTGGAAGCTAATTCCAGATGAGGTGGCTTGCTACTGAAAATACTTGAATCCTAAAAATTTATAGAAATATAGCATCCTAAATGTCACCCGCAAGTGAAAGAATTAAGAAGAATGACACAGATCATCATTCCATTGCAGATCTGAGAACAAACAATTTGTTTCTTGCACTGATATTTCTTGCCCTTGGAATTACTCTATCCTTAGGTATTATGTGACAAGAAAGATTGTTCTAGGCCAAGAACTATTTCCCTAGTCATGCATTTTTCATTCTACCTTCAAAGTTGTTTCAAAAGATAAAAATAATTGGTTCCTTTTCCAGAGCTATTTCCTAGGATAAAATCATTGCTTCCATCATTTCTCCAACTGGGAACTGTCCTATTCCCACAACCTTAAAGCAGTATCTAATCTATCTTGCTTATCTATGGTACTTAAACATGCATATCTTTGCATGTGAAATATCATTTGTTTCTCAGATCTTCTTCAAAGTAATTATTTTAATTATATGCATAAAACTTCTGGAGTTTAGTAGCAAATAAGAAAGGGCAAACAGAAAAGGAATGTGAAAAAGCTAAAGAAGAAGATTGAGAATAAGGAAATACAAATAGGCAAAAGGAGACACGCATAAAAAAGTAAAATGTCAAACAAAAAATGTGGAGGCCCTGCATTAGCCCTTACAGAAGTCAAGGTTGTAGCAGAACAATTGTTTACTGTACTGACGTCCTCACCACTACTTGTGTGGGATTGACATCAGATTCATGCACTGTTATAGCTGTGTTGGTCTCAGGATGTTAAAGAGACAAGGTGAGTGAGGTAACATCTTTCATTTAAGCAGCTTCTGTTGATGAGTGAGACAAGCTTTCAAGCTTACACAGAGAGTGTAAGCTCAAAAGCTTGTCTCTCTCACCAATAGAAGTTGGTCCGATCAAAAACAGTCAGATGCAGTCAGTCAATTTCAGGTCAGAGGCATGGCTGCCAATTAAAAAAGTGTTTTTTATTCTTCTGGTTGCATGTCTCTTTCTTCCTGAAATTTCCGTACGACTTCGTATTTTTATCTTCCTGCATCTTCCTACATTTCCTTCCCCGCTTTGCTTCTCTCCCTAGTTTATATCTTCATGTCTGAGATTTCCTTTCTGACTTTAATGTTTTCCTCCAATGGCATACAAGCTAAAGAGAGGAGCCAACTTTCCCTAACCCAGATTTTCCTGCTTTTCCCTGTTCTCTGATTTGACCATATATATTATGCTGATATTTAATTGGAGTAGCCCTTGTTGTAGAAAGGCAGGCCTGTGTTACACTTAATGTAAATGGGATTTTTTTTTTAAACTGAGGCTACTGGATAGACAAAACATAGAGTTCTCCCTGGTGAACTTGCTCCCACTGTAACTACATGCTGCCTGTGCTGTCTAATGTCAGATTAGATACAAATAAGTCACAAAGACTGTGGACAATTCTACAGTACCCTATACTACATTCTGATTTCTAAGATTTTGACCTCTCCCTGAAATGGCAAGATCCTAGAATGTGGAAGGAGAGGGAAGATGAACTATATCTAAATAACTAGCTTCAACTACTTCCTTTAAATCCTATTTTCTATAGAACACAATGTTCATCATTCTTCTGCAAGGTAGATACCTAGCGAGAATGAGAAGTTGAGGAATTCAGAAACAAGAATATGAAGTACTCTTATGTTAGCGCTTGACCTACAAGCCTGCTAACAACATTGTAATCACTCAGTGATGAGTTCTTCTGTGACCTTCATACACTGTTATTTGGAAAACAATTCATTCACATTCAGGTAGAACATCTGCCATGGCCAAGGTAGAAGAGGATGATCTGAAATATTCCTGGTAGTCATGCAGTTCTCTGTCTCAAAAAAAGCCACCACAAGATAATTTCTCCCTCAAGGAAAACATAATTCAAGCTTTCTTGAACTGGCCCTTCCCCTGCAGCATATTAATTAAGGGCAAGTTCATCCAAGTGACACTGCCACAGAAGCAGAGAAGGAAACCGTTGTGGTACAAACAATAGCCCTTATCAGAGTGTATTTTTAGGGTATAGAAAGCACACAATACATCTCAGAAATATTTCCTGTTTACACACAGCTATACTATCTATGTCCAGAGATACACTGTTTATCCTGAAAAGTAGAAATTTCCTACATGCACGCTAAATAAGGATATACTTGCTGAAGTTCCTTGGTAAACACCCTTCCTATTTTAGTAGAAAACAGAAAGAGCACTCCGGCAACACTGATCATGAAGACTTGCTCTCCTTAGGGACAGAAGTAGTAAATGGCACTTTACACTTAAACATGCAGAAAAGTAATTTACTATAAAAAATGTCAAGATGCAATAGCTTCTCTGCAGGGAGGAGAAAAAAAATTCTTACATCTTAAATCACAAAGGTAAACCAAATGGTTATAAAAACAGTTCTCTTGAATTAACTTCAGAAGAAATATATTCTAAAGTTAATTCAACAACTTAAATGATTTAAGCATTTTTACAAAGAACACACCAAGAAACATGGATGAAGTCAAAATCGCAGGTATTTAATAAATGAAAGGGAACTGTGGCAAAATGCTTTGGACAAGCATCTAAGTAACCAAACGCTCCCTCCTCCAACTCTCTCTCTTCTTTTGAGCACTGCATCGGACTCTTCTTTCCCTTCTCACTTCATGTTACGACACCTACTATCCACACAACTTCTCCATCAGCCTTCCTCTCTGATTTTGACTCCTGGCTCTCTCTTCCTCTCATTAAGCTCCCATGTTCATCTTTGGTGATTTCAGCTTCCATGTTGATGATCCATTGGATGCCTTAGCTGCACGTTCCCTCACTCTAAGGTGTTCATTAGACCTGCAGCCTTGTTCAACTGTCCACTCACTAAATTCACTCAAATTTAGGTCTTGCCCACACTAAAAAAAAATAGGTCAACATAATATATGTCGACTTACAGTCACAGCAGTAATTATTGTGGTGGCTGACAACCACACTACCTTCCTTGGGTTGGTGGAATGTGTCCTCACTAAGAACACTTCCACTGACCTAAGAGGGGCAGTGTGAGACTGAGAGCCCCGTCTCTCAACTCCCTGCTGGGAACCCAACTGCTGGCTCCCAGCAGACTGTACCCCCGACTCTCCCAGGCTTCTTCCATCTCCATTCTCTACTGGGAACCAGGGGTAAGCAGCCCAGGACTTCACACCCCTTGGAAGTGGGGTCCAGTTGCCACAGCTTCTCCCCCGTCCTCTAGAGGATCCTCCTCAGCATCCCCTCCAGCTTTCTGGGAGTTCCACAGGTGTCTATCCTTGGTCCCCTATGCACTTAATCTCTGGGTTATCTCATCCACAAATACAAATTCAGCTATCATCTCTATGCTTACCTCTCACGGATCTACTTCTCTACTCCTGACCTCTCTTTCTGTTCAAACTGAAATCTCTGCCTGTCTCTTTGACATCCCCTGTGGATTGCTAGCCATCAGCTCAAATTCAAGAAGGCTACTGTACTTATTAAATATAAGAGTTGTTGTAATGTCCATCTAGCCTGGTGTGTCTCTCCAACAGTGGCCAATACCAAATGCTTCAGAAGGGTAAAATTGTACTCTATTGTGCAATGCTGTCCCACAATAGAAAGTTTCCTTACATCAGACAGTGATCAATTTATGCCCCACTGAATGGTCACTCAGTCTTAAAATGCTAAGCATTATAGTTTGTGTAAATGCAGATACTTTGTTATCCTTCATTTTGTTGGGAGGTGTGGGGAGGGGAAGAGAAAAGGAGGAGGGAGAGCAGCTCATAAAACTGTAAGAAAAGTATAAAAGCTTCCTTTCACCTATAGCTCCACTCTGAAACCCATACATGTTTTGGGTCAGTTGAGGTTGCTCATAAAACCTTATTGTTGCCCCTGTTCGACCTGAACAGGTAGTTGAAGTTTGGGGCCCTGGGTGTTCCAATTGGGAGTAGAAATTCGTGATAGTAAATAAACAAAACTGTATATCTTAGGTATTTCTTTGATGCAAAGTCCCATGTCTGAACACAGATGGAATCAAAGAGAAGAAAACAAGCTTCTGCTGGTCAGCACACCAAGAGTACTCTTTTAGCCTGTACCCTGACACAAAAGCTGCTTCCCAGGTTTCTTCCAAGGTCAACCACAGTGCTGTCAGCTGCTCATTCAGACTCTCTCTGTCTGTTCTTATCTGACCTGAGTTTCTATGTGATCTCTTTCGCCCTCTCCCCCCACACCAGTACCCAAAACAACAGTCAGCCAAAAGCTCCTGGGACACCTTTTGTCTTAGGCTCGGTCTACACTTACCTTTGTGATTCGGCAGCAGTCGATGGGAAGATACGCAAGTGACGTAAATCACTTCTGTATCTCCCATCGACTCTGCGGCGTCTCCTCTGCACAGCGTCCACACTGCGTTGCGTTCCCTTCGACGCAGTGCTATGCCACTTACCCAGGTAATTTTCCTGCGTCACTTGCTGGATCGACTGAGCGGGTCTACACAGACCACTCAGTCGATCCAGAGCAATCGATCTGACGGCAGCGAATTTTCCGCCATCAGTGTAGACCCAGCCTCAGATGGTATGTTACTTGAAGGGAGAGTTCACACCTAACAATTGCAATGGGTTTGAACTCAACCCATTACAAGCTTTCACCCAGCTCATAAATTTTTTTGGCATTTTCTAATCTGAGTGTTTAATAATGCAAACAACGTTCTCAAGAGGCAAGGTCGTTTTCGTTTTGTTTTTTGATTAGACATTTGGGATGATATATCCTCTGCAAGATACAATGAAAACTGAGATAAGGGGTTCCTATGAAGCCCTTGCCTTATTCAATACATGCCTTGTGCAACTGATGTAAACCAGTGTGCACTGAATGAAGCGCAGCTTCTATGTGCTCTTTACTACAAAGAGACATACTGTTCTTTAATTACATATCATGTTGCTCAGTTAGCCACGTATGCACATACATCCTTCCTTTGCTTAGAAAATAAACCGTGTTTAAAAAATTGGACCCAGAGTGCAAAGAATACATGAGATTAAATTTTCGACTCTTCTCATAAACAGTCTCATAAACAAATCAAAACCGGTTTTCACCTGAAGACTCAGCATTTTTGTATAAAGGCTATTTCACAGCCAGCTTTCTAACCTCAGCTGATTCAGTACTAGAGATACTAAAAATAAATAAAATAAAATTTTATAATGGAAAGTTAATTTTTGTTCTGCTAGTATTCACACAGGTGAACTGTTTTCGCTTGGGTGAATTAGAAAAGATTAAATTCTGGGAGATGACCAGACCTGGAAAAATTCTGCCTGAAAAGTGCAAACTAGGCACACTAAATTAAGTCACCCACTTCCTTTAAGGAATCTTGGCAAACTTACCCAAAAAAGCAAAATAACCAAAACACCACAACAGTGGATACAGGGTTCATAGTCACAGGAAGGTGAGTGAAAATAGATGCTTATAAACAAAAAGCTTAGGCAAACTTAACTTTAACTGTCACTAGCACTCTATTTACCATGCAATCTGGAGAGAGAATATGCAAACAACTGGGGTCCTTTCATTGGGAGGCACATACAAAACTTTGATATTAGCATATTTAAAACCCCAAGTACAAGACAGAGGTTTATACTGTTGCATAAAATTCTGTGTGTCTGTTCATGTTCTGAGATGAAAGCAGCTTCTTCTGGTGATTTAGAGTTTTTCAAGGATGTTCTCTCACTACAATTTTGTTTTAAACACACAGTTCCATCAAAAACATTTTCCCCTCTAACTCAAGTCTAAATGTTATCATGGATGGTGATTAAGGGTAAGACACCCCCCACATCTCTATTATCAATAATTTAGCATTTATATAGGGCCCCCATCTTCAAGCTGTTTTCAAACATTTATTTGAATTTCTTCCTCTCAGAGCCTCACTCCCCAGTGAGCCCTCTAAGGCTTTGTCTACACTAGCATGTTTGTTTTTAAAACTTTTGTTGGTCAGAGGTGTGAAAACAAAACCCCCGACTGACATATGTTTCACCAACAGAAGCGCCAGTGTGGACAGCGCTATGTGGGCAGGAGACAGTCTCCTGCCGATATAGCTACCACCTCTG
Source organism: Mesoclemmys tuberculata (assembly GCA_007922155.1). NCBI lineage: Eukaryota > Metazoa > Chordata > Testudines > Chelidae > Mesoclemmys > Mesoclemmys tuberculata. The sequence goes on along the minus strand of ML675623.1, from coordinate 21,004,027 downwards.
GTTGGGGGTGGTTTAATTATGTCAGCAGGAGAGCTCTCTTCCATCAGCATAAAGCAGCTACACCGGAGACCTTACTGAGGCGCAGCTGCAGCAGTATAGCTGTGTCACCGTAAGGTCTGCAGTGTATACATAGCCTAAGCAAAATGCAACTTCCTGCCCCCATGTGCATCCTGCTCCACCCCCAGCTGTTCACTTTCCATTAAGCCACCCATTCCCTCCTACTAGGAGTTTCCCAGCCAGACACAAACTTCCCATAAACAAACCAGAGGACAGAGAGCGGGTTCAAAGCCAGAAGAAGGGAGGTACCCGGAGGTACATAATATTAATGGTACAGGAGCTCTGGTCTCTCTCCACCTTCCCCTAGCCACAAATCCTCTCTCAGCTTGCCACTCTAACCCATATTATACTTCTCCATTCCTCCACTCTTCCCAAAATCCTGGATCAAGATAACCCCAGGGGATTAAAACTCCTCAGGATTAAAAAGCAACTTCAGGGTTCATTTAACTGAGGCTCAGGAGTTTACTAAAAGAGATCTGCCTACTCATTTCAGAAACACTAGTAGACAATGAATTCTAGCATTTTCTTTGCTTTTCTGAAGCAAGCCATCAAAAGGAATCATTTTCCTTTCCTCCCTTCTTTACGGAGGAGGATTAAAAATTCCCAAACTCTTTGCCAGTAGCTAGAGTTTACAGAAGGAATATATTCAGGATCATGCTCCTGTGTGCATATTTTCTGAATATGTGAAGGATAAAATCAAATGCGTGATTAATATCAAAGAACAATGGGAAAGTCAATACAACTAACTTTAGACCAACTTCTTCCACCTCATTTCAGGTTCCACCCTATTCCTCCAGTTTCAGATCAGCTGCCTCTGCTCCCCTTGAACATTCTGTCAACATCACAAGCCCAACAGAAACACAGGTTTCACAGATTATCAGACCAGAAGTGACCAGTTTGATCATTCAACTTCTTGCATTACAAAGGCCATAGGACTTTCCTGAAGTAATTCCTGTTTCAACCAGAGTCTATACCTTAGAATAACATCCAGTTGTGATTGAAAGATTTCCAGTAATGAGGAATCCAACTTATGCTAGGTCAGATAAATGCTGAAAGGTCTCATTTTTCTGATGACACAGTTCAGTAATTTAAATTCCAAAGAATGTACCTGGCAGCATTTAGCAACTCAAAGCTAACTCCTGTGAGCAGTGTGACAGATATTTTCCTCCTATATATGGCTTACAATTACCCTAACAGGTTCTTTATACATCTATAATGAATTAATGAACAAAAACAAAACATGTTAAAGTCTGCACATCCTCTCAGCCAAGCAGCAAAATGAAACAATTCCAACTCCCCTACAATTTATCCACAGTGTAAGGTCTTGAATGTTATTAATGAAAAGTATTTCCTCATTTAAAACCCCTCACTTCAAATCAAACAGATTTCCCTTCTACAGCCTGAAACAATTTTCTGCCTATTTAAGGAGCAGAGCAGATGAGCTTAGTGATGCTACCTTGTGGCTTACTCCTTTTGCTGGTCATTAATAAATGCTTGAAATTGAAAAGGGAAATTGTATTAGCTTGCAGAAAGAGCCAATTGACCTCAACAAATCTGATTTATGGCAGAGATGGAAAAGCTGTTAGCAGAGACTGAATTATATTCCCAATTCTAATATGCACTCATACTATATAAATAAGTAAAAGTCATCTGTTTAACAGACTCTTGCCAGGTTCTATTAAAAGAATACTTTTAGTATAAGGCACCTAGTAATTCATGTTACATCATGGATTTATAAAATCCTAGAGATTGCGGAGATTTTCTTGTTCAGATAAATAGGAAGAAAATAGTAAAACAAGATCCCATCAAATTTTATTTATAACCAAATAATAAATATGTTGCATATTGGTCTATCTACACTCAGCTTCATGTAAATTCAATAGAACTCTAACCATATGTATATTTTAATAATTCTGAAACTCTCAGAGAAGAGAACACAACTGTAAAACAATCCTGGCATGACAAAGTAGACTTTAAACCACTGTACACATTGATCAATTCTGCATTAGGAATTAGAACTAGGTTTCATGATAGGCAGCTAAATGTACAGAAATGATAATACGTTAAGATAATATATAAAACACGGGAGGTGAAGATGCAGAAAATGTCATATGAAATGATAGTAGATCCTCACCTTATTCTACATTTAGTTGGCCAATTTATCTCAAACAAGAAATAAAAAGAGCCAATGAGAATGGAATACGGAGACAGCAGGGTTGGAGATTTTTATATGATACAAGATTAAAATGATTAGGACTAAAGCTTGGAAAAGTAAGGAAATATGTTGTCTGTCAGGTGGGCTCCTATTTATTAGGTACAGAACAAGAGGGCATTATGAAAACACAAAGGCAAAAGCACCCAGGGTATTTAAATAAACACAACCAAACTTGTAACTAATGAGCCATGTGCCATTTAAATTAGCCAGTTTTGGGGACACAGAGAACAGACTATATATCCCAGCAATTCCTATGCATCAGTTTCACCTTATTTTCATCATCTGATACATTGCTTACCTCAGAATTCTCTCTTTCCCAAAGAACTGAACAATTCAGGTTTCTCCCATCAACACAGCACTGCCTAAACCAGGGGGTAGGTCTATATAACTACACCTGTCAGGTGTAGATTTTCCATACCCCTGAATGCCATGAATACAACAGCATAGGCTTGGTCTACACTACCAACTTGAGACTTCTATTTCACTAATTTATAAAGATAAGTTATGGGAGGGCATTAAAACAGCTGTACAGCATAGTGAAGCCATTTATGATGCTATTTAAAGAAAAGTTTCCAGAAAACTACTGTATTTTCTTCAAGGATTCAGAAAATTCAACCAACTCTACCATACCAGGTCAAACGTATTCCTGATATAACCAGGGATAAGTCCAATGAAGTAAATGGACCTGTATGTAGGTTAACTAGGGCTGAATTTGGATATACTTACCATGCACATGGAGCATATGCTTTTTCTGTTGAACTATCAGAGACCTTCTTGCTGACTGGACTTATCCAGAACTTCAAAGTGCTACAAAACTAATGACACTAATGTGTGTAAAAAAACTTTCCCCCTAACTCAAGGGATTCCAATAGAAGAATCCTTCATTAAACAAATGTGGAAAACCAGATTAAAGTAATTTCCTTCTGCCTACAACTTGCAGTCTCGGATTCAACGCTTCTGAAGTGATCCCTACCTCTGGACAAGCTCTCTTGCTTTTGCTCTAATATATCTAGCATTCTAAACATTCAGATGATTTTTGTACTCCGACACCATTAGCTGGAGAGCTTTTTGGCCCTTTAGGATACAGTTCAAAAGGAAGGACAGTAAACTCCTTCAACAGGGAGAATTTTATTTCAAGATGAATCCACTTTCGCCAAAGGAGAATTATATTAGGCCTTGGTCCTTCTTTGGAATGATTCAGTCAACATAATCTGTTAAAATACAAGTATCCACCTGCACACCAAAAATTGTTATCTAAGTTATGTGAAAAAAAAGTTACAACACAGAGAATTCCCCCCTCCCCCCGCACAAATCCCCTAAAAAAAATCAGTCTTCAACTGTTTAAAATACAAAAAGTGATTAACACAGTTCATGGACTCTTCATTACCAAGACTCACTTCAGACTGATACATGCAGTGCATTAAAAAAATGGGTTTAAAAGTCATTTCCAATTACTATAAAATTAAATTAATGTTTTAGAAAAAATTAAATTCCATCAAGAAGTTGCAAGATACTGGTCACAAATTATGCTTTAAAAATCCTTTATGGGTTAAAGTAACAGACAAAATTTAGAACTAATTTGCTCCTTTATGTATAATGCCTAACAAAGGAATCTATAGAACTGATATGAAGTAGCACACCAAGATCCCAGCGTATTAAAGTTTGATGCATTTTCTTACTGTTGGAAAAGCCTTCAACGGATATGATTTCAATCAAAGTCCTGTGATGTGAAGCCCTAAGTTTATAAAAGGCACTGTCCAAGTCCAATAACTGAGCAAAGATCAGCCCTCACATGAGGTTTACAGCAGGGATGTTAGGAGCCACATAAACTTCCCTGCATCAGTGTTCAGCTCCTGAAATACCTTCAAAAATGCCCACAAATGGAATGTATGCCCTGATCAGCAGAAATTGGATTCTGGTTCACCAGAGTCACCAGCTGTGGCCTGGAATTTGAAGAACCCAGTTTTGTATTTTCCCCATGAATTTCTGCATGGGAAACACGAAAACAGATTTATACAAGCAATTTCAAGGGCAGAAAAACATAAAAAAATAATTTTATGACGCAGTAGGTGCATTTGGTATATATCTATGGAAAACGAAAACTTAGAAAAAGTTACTTTTAGCATAAAGCAAATTTTAAATGACAATGGTACAGATATGACAGTGGATACAAAATAATCTCATTTTATCAGACTATCACCAGTATTACATGTTACAAGACTTAGAGCTGTATTAATTCTTGTGCTGGTAAACAATATCTTCTGACCCCACACTTGCTGTTGGCAAGTGAACAGTTCCCATTGCCAAAGTATTAAGGTGAGACACCGGACAATATCAAACTGACTATATGGGAACTAGAAACCTCAAAAACTAGGTAGTCTTTAATCCAAAGACCTAGCAAGCTAACCAGAGTGTTCTACATGCTGCTGTTTCCAAAGCTTAAAGCCAAGGCCTTCTTAACCCAGAACATCTTATATGTCAGCCATAACTACAGCACATTATGACAGATTCAATTATCAGGGAATTCACTTTCTAACTCTAAGATAGCTAGCTAAGATTTCAAGACTAGGAGCAAAAAGGAATCCATATTGTGTTCCCCAGCCCACTCTCCAAAATATACACACCAATGTCATTTGGTTCTACATCTCCTCTTCCTGATCTGAATTTTATATTTCCACTAGTTCCATTATTGACAATGCACTGAAGGATATCTAACATCAATTACTTATCACAAATGGGAGGGAGTTTGTACGCTGCTGAAGTTGTGTGCCTCCTCCAGAAAGCAGGGAGTGGCAGCAAGAGGTCACAAGTACTCTTTGCTGGCACTGCAATCTAAGGTTCTATGGGCTTTATGAATGGCCTCCAAGTTTTCTATGACCTTAGCACTCCTCCTCTTCCCCCAGCAAATCAACTGCAATAGGATAACAAACCATCTTTAAGCGTCTTTTAATACAAGTTAACAACTGGAAATGAGGAAGAGTTAACATCATGTGACCAGCCAGCTCTGCCAATAAGTGCTCCATGGACCACAATTTGAGAACTATTTTAATGTTGTTAAGCATCATTTGAAAACAATTTCTTTCTGAAATCACATAATACTGAATTGACTCCAAGTTGCTGGCTAGTACAAAAACATCCCTCTTGTCCATGAGGGTAATAGACAAGTTCCTCTATTTCATTACCAATGAAAGAGGCATCAGAAATCAAGTACAAATCTGGTTGTTGGATGTGTGCTTATCTTTAACATTTCGAGCAGAAAAATTCTTCAGGATTACTGAAATGTGGGGCAGAAAGGAAAAGGGGTCAAAAGCCTAAGGAAAATCCATGTGATCCAAATACCTTGTCTTCATATTACTTCTGTTGCCCTATTGTTAGCTGCTTCCAAAGATATCATTAGCTATTATTTATTAATCAAATTTCAAAAATACTTTAAAATAAGCTCAATAACTGTATATCTAATAAATAAAATTTTGTTTTTTTAAAATAATTTCACTTATATTCTGAAACAAACAAACAAAAATCAGTGAACTGCATGGTTACTAAAATATCTCCTACAAAAAAAAAACAGGAAAGCAGCAGACCTAAAAGCTGCTGCTGCAGAATGCAACTACTTCAGATTAAATCACTGGAATAGAGATTTCCACTATGATCTCATGTTGGCCAGAACTCCTTAGGAGCTGTCACTACAGCCCTGGTTTAACGCAGAACCACTGACAGTTACCTCCTTTGGTGACAATAGAAATAGTCGTTTCCACAAGAAATTATTCTCTACTGAGCCTTTAAAAGTCTATGATCTGAATAGCCCTGCCTGTGGGACCCTCTGCACTGCCTGACTCCATCACCGACAGAGGAAAGTCTATAATCGCTAAGACACAGGGAAGGAAAGCATCTCTGACTCCTCAGTCAATATCACTAAGTGCACTTTCTGATTTCAGAACTCATCATATGGCTCAGGATTGTGAGGTTTCTCTATGCCATTGATGTTTTCCTGTGCCAGATCCTTCTCTGCTGATATCCTGCTTGGCTGAATCTAAAAGAAAAGAAACATGTTTTTAAAAGTTATGTGTGACACACATTTAGAACAGCGTTACTCTAACAGTCAATATACAATTATATGAATTAAATGTCCCACGCAGACTTGCTCAGAACTGAGAAAAGTAATAAAAATAGATTCCAGTCGGTGATGAGTGTTTCACTGAGGTGACTATTTGAAAGTATAGGGGAAATTTTAAACCTGCACACCAAGCTCTAGCTACATAACATGAAAAAAGCAAAGGCATGCCAAACAACATTGTTGCTTGAGCTTGTCAGGCCTGTACAGCATGTTGTGCCCAGACACAACTGACAGCCACACTGCAGAAGCAGATTGTATTGTTGGTTGCAACCCAAGGGGAAATCTTTAGCTCACATCCAGCTGAAACACTGCCGTATGCAATGTTTTCTCCCTGATATGGGCAGGAAGCCACAAATGTTACAGATTCCCCAATTCAGGCAACCCTCTTCACTCCATCCACAATGTAGTACTTTGGGTTTGAAAGTTTCCCAAAAGCTCATGCTCCCAAGAACAGTGCTGACAATGTTTCAGGCATCCCAGAGTGCACTGGCATAGCCCCTGCTGCAAGACATATTATGCATGGGTGTGTCAAAATGATTCTAGCAAAGAGTGTTGGTTTAGGGACAAGCAAGAAACAGCCTTTTCTTGTTTGTAGTCTATGCACTTGCAACGTTTTCCTCAAATAGATAACCTGCGTTCTGTGTTACAGTGTAACAATATTTCTATGGTCTGTGGGAATGGGCTACCTATTCAGAGATGAAAGAAAAAAAAGAAAGGTCAGAGTTACAATGAACACCTGGAGATGCAACTCTTCTCCTAGATTTAAAAAGACCAGTCATCTGGAAAGCATTGGGAAGCTCAGTAATGGCCAAGTACTCAGAAAACAGGAAGCTCTTAGAAAATTAGGCTAAATTCCCATCTTTCCAAGGGCCAGGCAACTAGGTGACAGAAGGCCTGAGGTTTCATGAACTGAAGCCTACATGTGTGAACTAGCTGTGCCTTATTTTGCTATGACATGTTGGTAGAATAAATACCCAGATTCCTTCTTTCTTTGCTAGAGGTTTACCACTACATTTCCCTTTTATAAATCCAAAATAAATATGTATCCCACACAATTAACTTGTGGAACTCATTGCCATGGGGATGTTGTGATGGCCAAAAGAACTGGCCTCAAAAAAGAACTAGATAAGTTTCATGGAGGATAGATAGGTCCATCAAAGGGTGTAACCCCATGCTCAGGACAAGCCTGACTGCCAGATGCCAGGAGGGAAAGACAGGGCTGGATCTCTCCAAAATAGTCCTGTTCTGTACACACTTCCTGAATCTCTGGTACTGGCCACTGTTGGAGACAGGATACTGGGCTAGATGTACCACTGGTCTGATGTTTTCTTGCAGTTCTTATATTTTCACAAACATCCAGCTGCATATAAAAGGAGAGGCACAACAAGACTCCTCTAGCATTAACCAAAACTCCAGAACATTTTACCTGGAAGGGCTGGCTGATACCAGCTATAGACTGCATATTGTGGCTATAATAACAAAGAAGAAACTCTCCTCCTGCATGCGGGATCTCGTCAGCACTGATGTAAACCTGTCAACATGAAAGAAGGAAAACATCCATCAGCAATTTCACCGACAAAGCAATTAATAAAAGCAGACTTTACCATTCATTAGATCATAAAAAAACAATACCGAGTATTTACAACAGGTCCACCTTACACATGTAAATGAAGGAGAGAGGAAAGGCAGCTCTTAACAGCTCATTCAGGGACTAGGGCTTCACCTCTTCCAGGAAAGCACAAGGTGCTCATTAATCTTATTGTACTGCAAATTTCTGCAGAGGCTTCTCTTGGCTTATGATATACCAGAGAGAGAAAGTCACAGGTTGCCACTCACTACTTCACATGGTCTGTATTTTGGCTCAACTTTTTGTAGCCTGACTTTAATCTCCCTCTTAGTAAAACAAGGTGGGTAATATCTTTTATTGGACCAATTTCTGTTGGAGTGAGAGAGCAGCTTTTGAGTCCCACGGAACTTTTCTTCGGGTCTGGGAAAGGTACTCCAAGCTTCACAGCTAAATGCCTGATGGGACAGATTGTTCAGCATAAGTAGTTAGCACATACTGGAAGGGACCATTCTAGGTAGAGTAGCCAATTAACATCTCTGCAGAAGTAGGACAAGGGGGGGGTGTCACAGATTGTTGTAATAATCCATAAAATCCAATGTCTTTGTTATGTCCATGATTTTTAGCATCTATCTTAGTAATGAATTTAAGCTCCCAGGCTCACCTTTTGAAAAGTGTTCTGCAGGTTTCCTTTGAGGATGAGAACTGATAGGTCATAGAGTGATCTATGTGCAAATTGTTCACCTGCTTGTGGTAAGGTGTTTGACTTTTATCATTTTCTTGAGAGAGTTCATTCAAGGGCGTAGAGTGATTGTCTGGTTTCACCCACATAATTATTGAGGCATTCTGTGCACTGGATGAGGTGTACCACGTCATGACAGGTATATGTAGGATCCATACATCTGGAAAGCTGTGTTTTGCATCTATTCTGGCAGGGCCTGGTGCCGCTTTGAGTTGGTGTGTCCTGGTCTGTGGGAAGCTTGCTTCTGATGATTAGCTTGCAGAGGCTGGAGGGCTGTTTGAAGACCAGAGGTGTAGGTGATCATTTTTTCCAAAGCAATCACTCTATGTCTGACTTATCAGTCCTCATCCACAAGGAAACCTGCACACTTTCAAAAGATGAGCCTGAGAACTTAAAGTCGTAACCGTTATATACTAAAAATCATGAACTGAACAGAGCCACTGAATTTATCATAGAAGATTAGGGTTGGAATGGACCTCAGAGGCCATCTAATCAACCTCTTGCTCAAAGCAGGACCAACCCCAACTAAATCATCCCAGCCAGGGGTTGTCAAGCCAGGCCTTAAAAACTGCTGATGCATTTCAGTGCTTCACCACCATCCTAGTAAAAATATGTTTTTACTAATAGCGAACCTAGATCTCCCCCACTGCAACTTGAGACCGTTGCTCCTTGTTCTGTCATCTGCTACCAGTGAGAACAGCCTAGCTCCATTCTCAGTAGAACCTCCCCTTCAGGTAGTTGAAGGCCACTATCAAACCCCTTCTTTTCTGCAGACTAAACAAGTCCAGTTCCCACAGCCTCTCCTCATAAGTCATGTGCTCCAGCTCCTTAATAATTTTAATTATCATTGCAACCAGCCCCATACACTTGTATATGCCCAATCTTTTTAAATAGTCCTGAACCTGTTCTTTCAGTACTGACGGCTGCTCACCTCCTCCCCATTCTTTGCTGCCTAGTGCAGTAGTCTGGCAGCTGACCTTGTCTGTGAAGACACAGGCAAAAAGAAAATAATTAAGTACTTCAACTTTTTCCACATCATGTCACTAGATTCCCTCCCCCTTTCTGTAAGGGGCCCACACTTTCCCTGACCTTCTTGTTGCTATCATACCTGTAGAAGTTCTTGTTACCCTTCACATCCTTTGCTAGCTGCAACTCCAATTGTGCTTTTGCCTTCCTAATTTCATTCCTGCATGCTCAAGCAGTATTTTTATACTCTTCCCATGTCATCTGATCAAGTTTTTGTTTCTTGTAAGCTAGCTTTCTGTGTTTAAGCTCACTGAAGATTTCTCTGTGAAGCCAAGCTGGTCACCTGTCATGTTTGCTATTCTTTCTGCACATCGGGATGATTTTTTCCTGTGCATTCAACAGTATTTCTTTAAAATACAGCCAGCTCTCTTGGACTCCTTTCCCCCTCATATTAGCCGTTCAGGGGCTCCTGGCCATCAGCTGCCTGAGGGAGACAGTCTGCTTTTCTGAAGTCCAGGGTCCATATTCTGTTCTCCTTTCTTCCTTTTGTCAGAATCCTGAACTCTATCATCTCATGGTCACTGCTGCCCAGGTTGCCACCCACTTCTACTTCCCCTACCAATTCTTCCCTGTTTGCAAGCAGCAGGTCAAGAGGAAAAAGCTCCTAGTTGGTTCTTCCAGCACTTGCACCAGGAAGTTGTCCGCAACACTCCAAAAACTTCCAGGATTGCCTGTTCACTGTTGTATTGCTCACCCAGCAGATGTCGAGGTGATTGATGTCCCCCATGAGAACCAGATCCTGCGATCTGGAAACTTTAGTTAGTTGTCTGAAGAAAGCCTCATCTACCTCATCCTCCCGGCCGATAAGACACCCCCTTTTTTCTTACAACTGTAGAGATATTAACTGGCCTCTCAATCTTGAATGGTTCCTTAGAATGTGTGCTAACAATTTATGCTAAACAATCTGTTCTACCTTGCATTGAGTTGTGACGCTTGGAGTACCTTTCCCACATCTGAAGAAGAGCCCTGTGTAGCTTGAAAGCTGGTCTCTCACCAACAGAAATTGGTCTAATGAAAGATATTAGCTCACCCATCTTGTCTCTCTGGGACCAACACAGCTACAACTACACTGCATAACCCTTGGTAAGTCATACCTGATGTAAAAGCTATATAACTACTCTCATTCCAGATCTTGAAACTATCAACGACCAGGGACACCAAATAACTGATCAAGTCCAAATTTGGCACTGTCACCTTAGCAGCTACTTTTTTTCAGAGGTTCTGAGCATCTACTAGAGTGCTGGACTGGAAAATCTTATCAGACCATCCACTGATCCTGCAACCTCAAGATTTTGAGAACAAAAACAAAAGGATGCCCAAATTTACTTGCAATAATTTGAACTCTGTTTAATCTGATAAACCTCTGGAATGAAATAATTTGCATGAAAAATAATAAAGCTTTCATAATACCCTTATTTTGATTACTTTAAAAAAAGTATTACTAGATAATTTAATCATTGTCTCAAAGAAAGCTAATAAGGGGCCAAAAGTCTCAATGAGCAAAAAGAAAAAAGGATAAAAAAACCTACACCAAAAAGCTACATTAAAATGGACATTTATTAATACACTATGACAAAACCACAGCATATCTCTGCTATAATGAGCGACCCTAGCAGTCATAGAGGTAAAGAGACTCAGCTACTTATTTCAGTGATAGAAGCAGATTTATCAAAATAAGACAACGGTACTGACAACAGTTGATTCAATGAAGAGTCATTTCAGTAGTGGGGGGAAGAAATCAAATAAAACACTGTCTTGGCAGCACACTCAGACCTGGGAGAGAAGTAGGAACAGAGATAATGGTTGCACAACTTTGCAAAACCCCTATAAAGCTAAATGGAAGTAGAGAAGAGGGGCTACAAAGACCTACTTCATTACCAGTTAGCATTTCTTCAGATGAAGAAAAATTACTCTGATACAGAGCCTTGAAAATTAGTGGGGGCGAGGAGAGAAAAGGGGCAGGAGCCCTTGAACCCAACATTAGAAGTCCACACTAAAACAACTGTAATTCCCTCACTTGAGTAACATCTTCACTGGATGAAATTTCATCGTCTTTTACCCAGGCATAGGTCACATAGTCATTCACATGCCTGAATGCCACCTGCAGGGGAAGACAAAAGCCATTAGCCCTCTAAAAGGTAAAGCAAGACACACTGGGCCATGTAAAAAACCGCAGAGTAAGAGATCTGCACTTTTTAGTATATTTTATTATAAATCTAACTAAACACATTCATTTTTAAAATTAAGCAATTTTCTAAACACGCACAGAGAATTAGTCAGCAATTTATCGTGAGAGAGAGAGAGAGAGATTTCTGTACCCTAATCCTAATCCCTCTATCTTCTGCCTCTCCCTTGCTATATTATACCACCAGGCGGAGGCACTTGCAAAGAATGATCCCTGCCCCAAAGTCTCATGCTAGCACATTTTGCATAAATAATAATTTAACACACTTTATGGAATATTATTTCTAGGGATGTTAAAAAATCTTTATTTTTCAGTCCAGCTAGGAATGTTATCAAGTAACTAATAATGCAAGAGTTGGGTGGTTCCACGCATAATAAAATTATCAGAAACCAGTTGCACCTGAAAATAACTTGCATTTTAGGTTTCCAGTTGAGGGAATCATGCAATGCCAAATGAACTACTTCCCCACCACCAACCCACCATCTCCAGAACTGCAAAGACATTTTCATTCTGCAGAGAAGCATGAAGTTCTGATAACATCACCTGGTAGAGCCCAATCCAGTCCCAAGTACTGCTTGGAAATTCAGATACTGTGGAATAGCTGATTAGAACATCCTGCTCAGCATTCCACTCACCCTCAGGACTCAGAGTGACCAATGGAGTGGACAGAAGAGGCTTCATCTAGACAAGAAGAAAGATTATTTTAAATAATGCATTTCTTTATATCCATCAGTTAGGCCTGCTCTACACTGAAAAAATGAAATTGACCTACTGACATTCCGTAGGGGGTTGAAAAATGAGTTAAGTCAATCTACCTCTCAGATTCAGCTAGGTCAACAGCTGAATGCTTCTGTTAACCTAGCTACCACCTCTTGGAGAGGTGGATTAACTACAGCAATGGAAAAACACCTTCCAACCCTGTACGACACATCTATGCTGTCAGCGCAGCTGTGCCACTGCAGGATAGACAAGCTCCCAATCGTTCACTGTTGGTTCTTGGCAATATCTGTTGTGGGGCCCTTAATTGTATAGAAATAAGGGGAACATCTAACAGGGTAACCAGCCCAGAGGATGCGGGGGGGGGAGGGGGGGTGGGTGGGAAGAGCTGGACATGATATAGCTGGTCTTTAGTAAGGCTTCTAACAGTCTCACATGACATTCTCATAAGCGAACTACAGAAACATGGTCTAAAAGTTACTATAAAGGTGGGTTCACAACTAGATGAAAAACTGTTCACAAAGACTAATCATCTTTGCTGTCAAATGGGGTGGACATATCAAGTGGGGTTCTGCAGAGGTCTGTCCTGGATCCAGCAATGTTCAATATTTTAATTTACAATGTAGATGATGAAGTGAGTGTGTGCTTATAAACTCTGCTGATGACACCAAGCTGGGGGAAGTTGCAGACACTTCGGAAGACAAAATTGGAATTCAAAATTATCTTGATAAATTAGGAGAACTGGCCTGAAATCAACAAGATGAAATACAATAAAGATGAGTGTAAGTGCCACACACAGGAAGGGAAAATTAAGTGTACTTATACAAAAGGGGAAATAACTGGCTATGCAGCAGTATGGCAGAAAAGGATCTGGGGGTTATAGTGGACCACAAATTGAGTATAAGCCAATAGTGTGATGCTGATGTAAAAAAGGAAAATGTTATTTTGGGATGTATTAAATAGAAGTGTCAAATGTAATACATAGAAGATAACTGTTCAGCAGTGGGGAGCCCTTATCTAGTGTACTGTACCCTGTTTTGGGCACCAAACTTTAAGAAAGATGTGAACAAACTGGAGTGAGACCAGAGGAGAGCTACAAAAATAAGAGGTTTAGAAAACATGACCTATGAGGAAAGGGAGAAAGAATTGAGCATCTTAGGCTAGAGAAGGTGGGAGGGGAGGGGATGATAAAAGTCTTCAAATATGTATAAGGTTGTCAACTGTTCTCCATTAAAACAGGAAGTAATCTACGTAGTTTGCAGGAAGGGAGATTTAGGCTGGATATTAGGAAAAGCTTTCTAACTATAAGGATATCTAAGCACTCAAACAAGTTACTATTGCAGAGGTTGTAGAATCCCCATCCCAGGGAGGTTTCTGAGACCAGGATAGAGAGATACCTGCCAGGACTAGTCTAGGGATATGTAATCTGCCTGAATGTGGAGTGATGGACTAGATGACCACTTGAGGTCCTCTCAGCTGTACATTTCTATGATTATATTCAGGAGCAAAGGGTTAATAAAAGTTAATGAATCCCTGAAATACTTTTCTCATTGTGTGTGACCTGTCTCACAGGAAGAGAAACTAATACAGGAAAATAATGTGTGTGTGAATGCAACCAGAGGGTCTTCATCTTGTTGTGTTTGTCATATTTCTGCTTATGACTTACATAAAAGATCAGAGAATTAAATTCCATAAATTAGAATTAATTTAAGTGTTGTCTTTAAAGTTATCATTTCCTAAGCAGGAAGTATTGGCTCCAGAATTATAAAAATGGGACAATACCTCAAGCCCAAAGGTTCCTGTAACAGGTTTATGATCGCTGATGCCATAGCTCATGTGACTGATATAGTTATTCAGGGTCACAGAAATTGTCTGCTCTCCTTCAGACAATTCTCCTTCCTCTGATGCATGCTTGGAGAGATTCTTCACCCTCCAAAGAATTCTATCTGTCCATGCTGGCTTCCGTTTCTTCCCACTACAAGAGCATAAGCAGGGACAGTAAAAGGAGAAGCAAAAACATGGCCAAAAGTTAATTGACCCCCAAATCATCAAAAATGATTACAAAAGTCAAAGCAATCACATTTCAACTTCATTTTACAACTCTGCTCTCATATGCAGTACAGCTTGGCTTATTTTATTTCAATTGAATTCCATTGCAAGAGATCAGTTTTCATGGGTCCCTCTAACTGGAAAGAAATAAAATGGAGTGTTGGAATGGGTTAGTCAGTCAGTTTCATACAGGTAATGATGCGTTCTCCTAGAACTCACTGCAAGAACATGCACAAATCTAGAGTTAATAAATTCCATTAGGGAGTTTATATAGCACCCTTCAGACATTTCCTGCCTTTTGCTGATCTGAGTCAGAATCTTAACAGTTACAAATGTGTGTGTCTGTGTGTGGGGGAGGGGTTGCTATATTCTTTATTCCAATATTTTTAGAAGAACAGGAATAATTTTGTATTAATACCCATCAGCTAATCACTGATGCTAGTTATGTAGCTAGCAGCTTTTCCATATTATCATCATCTGTTATGTAGATGAGAGATAGCAATGGCTTCTGGCAAGCTACTCCACTGTGTTGTAATGATAGCATAATTTCTATATTTAGTACACATGCTTTTCCATAACATAATCCTTTATAACATCTAGCAGAGGAAAGTTTGTCTTCAAGCAGCAGATTCTTGCAGCTGAATAGCCTGCAACCACGTCATGTCAAAACTGCAATCACTATGGTTTGGCGTTTCCCTTCATACAACAAGAAGAGATGACATGAGTCTTTCCTGAGTCTCCCTGTAATGGGAAGACTTTAAAGCAACAGTCCTCTGAATGGCTATACCACTTCATAGTGAAATGGAGAAAAGATCATACCTCAGAAAAGAAGAATTAGAATGAATTGCACTGAATTGAATTATAAGGGTTAAAGGAGCAGGATGTGTAAGGAAAACTGTCAGTTTGACAACTTTCAACAAACCACCATAAATCAGAGGTGCTGCTCAGATTAAAATTCAGCACCCCTTCTCCTCCCTATATGCGATCTGATTCAAAAGAGAGATGGAAGAATTTTAAGTGATTAAGTAACTGTAAACATGAGGGAACCAATACCATGTATTCCAGTAATTATACAAACTGACAGAAATCTTTACAAGCTGTAGCATGTCTGCTCTGCTGTGCAAGGCAATAGCAAAATGAAGAGCCTGCATATAAAGTTAATACTCTGCCTCCTTTATTTGATTATATGGAATAGCCACATAGAACAGGAAAGTTCAGAAGTATACACCACTATCCAGAACAGTAGAAAATATACCAACCCACTGAAAGATGGTGAATTATTATTTGGTTGGTTTAAAGCACCCTTTTGAATATGCTCAGAATGTAAAAATGCATGCCCTTCTCCCCTTAGGTGAATCAAAAATCTTCCATTAGTATTAACAGAAATTGAACACACACATTAGGGATGTTTAAGTGAAGTAACTTAAGTTACAAAGACAGAGTTCATGAAATTCAGATTTAACAAACAACTGCCCATTAATTACTGCATCACAATTTCCCAAGTTGCATAATTACTTAATTGTTGGTTACTGAATTTTACAACTGGTCCCACTACATCTATCTATCTCTGGTAAAGAGCCCACTGCTTTCCATGCAGACTAGTAAATTAGGATTAGTCTCAGTGATTCCCTTGAAGTGCTACAGCAGAGAAGAGGATGCTACAACTTTCAATTAGATTCAGGACATTCCTGCAGAAAAATCAGAAGCAGTCTGATTTTCAAATATTTCATAAGAATCAAATCAAAATCTGAGAGTGAGCCTTGCTTTGATTCCGAAATATCTACAATTTAAGAAAGCCAGAGAGTTTTCTTCTTACTTAAACCAAAACAGTGTCTTCTGTCCCCTGGAAATAGAAATAAAAATAAAAATCAGTATAAGACTTCTGATGGTCAGTAGCCAATTTTTCCATTGCAATGGGCCCTGCGGATCATGTAAAGATTAACACAATTAGGAAAAAAATTAAATTCACCAATTAAATTACAATCTTTATGTAAAACGTTGTTTCAAACATGCCTTTATGGACTATTTAAAGCAACTCAAAACCTCACTGTAGTGTTCCAGCAGTAGCCGCACCCAACATTAAACTAAGGAAAATAATGGACTGCAAATGTGCAGTATTGTCTATTAATTTATTTAAAACGTCAGGCCATTTGTTTGTCCCCTCCCTAATTTTGCAAGGCAACATTACTCTGATGACAATTTATAAGCCTAGTTGTGGCTTTAACAAATTTAAGTGATCAGCATGCAAAAAAGTCTGAACAATCTTACAAAGATAGAAACTGGCTAACAGAAGGAAAATATGGTAGAAATAAATGGTCAATTCTCAATTGTGGAAAGTCCCAATGTTCTCTACTATGTCCAGTGTTTTATATATTAATCTGGAAAACTGAGTAAACAGTGAGGTGGCAAAATGTGGTGATGACAATTATTTTGGTTAGTCAAAACTAGAGAAGAGTAAGGAACTTCAAAAAGACCTAATAAAGCTAGCTGAACAGGCAACAAAAGGGTAGATAAAATTTTATGTAAACAAATGCAAGGCAATGTATGTTGCAAGGAATAATATAAGCTACACATACACCTTATTAGATTCTACACCACGGAGGGAAAAACTTGGGCATCATGGTGGGGCAAAAATCAAACGGCAGAAAAGGGTTTGTATGTATCAGAGAAGATTAGAGTTGGAAGGGACCTCAGGAGGTCATCTAGTCCAACTCCCTGCTCAAAGCAGGACTAACCTCAGCTAAATCATCCCAGTCAGGGCTTTGTCAAGCCGCAGCTTATAACCCTCTAAAGATGGAGATTCCACCACCTCCCTGGGTAAACCACTCCAGTGCTTCACCACCCTCCTAGTGAAAAACCTTTTCCTAATATCCAACCTAGACCTCCCCCACTGCAATTTGAGACCATTGCTCCTTGTTGTGTCATCTACTACCATTGAGAACAGCCTAGCACCATTCTCCCTGGAACCCCCTTTCAGGTAGTTAAAGACTGCTATCGAACCCCCTCACTCTTCTCTTTTGCAGACTAAACAAACCTAGTTCCCTCAGCCTCGCCTCTCCTAAGTCTTGTGCTCCATCCCCCTAATCATTTTTGTTGCCCTCCACTGGATTCTCTCCAACTTGTCCACATCCTTTATGTAGTGGGGGGCCCAAAGCTGGACACAATACTCCAAATGTGGCCTCACCAATGCTGAATAGAGGGGAATAATCACTTCCCTCGATCTGCTAGCAATGCTCCTACTAATGCAGCCCAATACGCTATTAGTCTTCTTGGCAACCAGGGCACACTGCTGACTCATCCAGCTTCTTACCCACAGTAACCCCCAGGTCCTTTTCTGCAGAACTGCTGCCTAGCTCGTTGATCCCCAGACTGTAGCTGTGCATGGGATTCTTCTGTCTTAAGTGGAGGACTCTGCACTTGTCCTTCAGCTAACTCCCTCAGTACCCTAGGATGTATTGCATCTGGCCCCATTGACTTGTGTATGTCCCATCTTTCTAAATAGTCCTGGACCTGTTCCTTCAGCACTGAAAACGTTCATCTCTTTCCCATTCTGTGCTCCCAATGCAGTAGTCTGGGAGCTGGCCTTGTCTGTGAAGACAGAGGCAAAAAAGACATTGAGTACCTCAGTTTTCTCCACATGTTCCGTCATTAGGTTGCCTCCCCCAATCTGTAAGGGGCCCACACTTTCCCTAATCTTCCTCTTGTTGGTAACACACATGTAGAAACCCTTCTTGTTCCCTTTCACGTCCCTGGCAAAATGCAACTCCAACTGTGCTTTGGCCTTCCTGATTTCATTCCTGCATGTTCAAACAATATTTTTATAATCCTCCCTAGTTATCTGACCAAGCTTTCACTTGTAAGCTTCCTTTTTGCATTTAAGCTCACCAAAGACTGCTTTGTTAAGCCAAGTGGGGTGCCTACCATATTTACTATTCTTTATGCACATTGGGATGGTTTGTTCCTGCACCCTCAATAAAGTTTCTTTAAAATACAGCCAGCTCTCTTGGATTCCTCTCCCCCTCATATTAGCCTCCCCGGCGATCCTACCCATCAGCTCCCTAAGGGAGTCAAAGTCTGCTTTTCTGAAATCCATGGTCTGTATCCTGCTGTTCTCCTTTCTTCCTTTTGTGAGGATCCTGAACTCAACCATCGCATGGTCTCTGTTGCTTAGGTTGTCACCCACTTCTACTTCCCCTACCAAATCTTCCGTTTGTGAGCAACAGGTCAAGAGGAGCACGGCCTCTAGCTGGTTGCACCAGCATTTGCACCAGGAAGTTGTCCGCAACACTCTCCAAAAACTTCCTGGATTGTTTGTGCTCTGCTGTATTGCTCTTCCAGCAGATGTCAGGGTAATTGAAGTCCCCCATGAGAACCAGAGGAACAGTACAGTAGAACCTCAGAGGTATGAACACCTCAGAAATGGAGGTTGTTCATAACTCTGAACAAAACATTATGATTGTTCTTTCAAAAGTTTATAACTGAACATTGACTCAATATAGCTTTCAAACTTTACTTATGCAGAAGAAAAATGCTACTTTCCCTTTATTTTTTAGTAGTTTACATTTAACACTGTACTGTATTTGCCGTGCGTGCGTGTGTGCAGCCAGTTCCGTGTGAGGTGTCTGGTTGACTGCTCAGTTTGTAACTCTGAGGTTCTACTGTGTAATAAAAGGAACAGAAAATGACAGAAATATTACAAAGTCATTATATAAATCAGTGTTATACCCGCAGAGGCATAACATGATCCAGTGGCTAGAATCTCATACTACAAAAATTCAAACTGGAAAGAACTTGTACATTTGTTTTAAATTTAATAGTGTGTAATTAAACCATTAGAATAGCTCACCAAGGCATATGGTAGACCTTAAGTCTTCAAATCAAGAATAGATGTCTTTCCAGAAGTTATTGTGTAGTTCAGCAATAAATTATTGGGCTCAATGCAGGAACTATTAGGTGAATAGAGTTCTATGACATGTGTCATGCAAGTCAGACTAAATGATCATGGTGACCCTTTTCTGATCTTAAAAATTACATCTATGAATGCTGTGTTTAGCTCTGATAACTATCTCACGAAGTATAGCAGAAATAGAAGAAGGTCAGAGAAAGGCAACAGATGATTACAGGTATGGAGAGAATTCTGTATGAAGAGAATAAAAAAATTGGGATTGTTCAGTTTAAAGAGGAGATGAAGACAACAGTTATATATACTGAACAGTGTAGACAAGATAAATCAGGAGTTCCTATTACCTTCTCATTATACAAGAACAAGGGGACATCCAATTACATTAAAAGGCAGCAAATTTAAAACTGATAAAAGGAAAACATACATAATTAACCTGTGTAACTCAGCCACAAGATGATACAGAAGCCAAGATCTTAGTGGGCTTCATGAACGGATTAGAGATTTATATGGATAACAAAAGCATCCACACGTTTTAGCAAGAGTCAGCCACTAAATTATGGGGGTTAAAAAAATACTTTCTCCATGGGCAGGTTATTCAATAACTTCGTGCCTTGAGTTTCTTGATTCTTCCTCTGAAACATCTGGTACCAACCACTTCCAGAGATAAGATGATGATGACAGATCAGTGTAATAATTGGTTGTGTTCTTATGAAGTCATGAAAATCAGTTTTCACATTCAGGTAAGACAAGAAACAAAAAGCTATACACATTTTGTTTTTTAAGCAATAAGAAAATTTATCTTTGGTGAGAGCATATCAACCCAGAGTATTCTTTTATTAAAAAAATAAAGTTGGAAACCTGAAGACAATGCCTTAGAATTAAAAGATCTGGTGCCTGCATTGTCCGTCTAGTCCTTCCAAATACAAGCTCAGGCCCACGTTACCACTCTGATTCCCCTCTCTACAACCAGAAATGTTCATTTATTCAGCACTGCCCCATGAATGAGCTAGATAAACTAATAGGTCCAATAGCCACATAGTCAACCTGCAACATGGGACAAATCTAGGTCTGTTTAGTTGATCAGATTGATATTTACTAAGGAACAAGGATCATCTGAGACTGTTCCCTGCTTGAGCACAACACTTAATGCTTTTTACCTTGTGTCATACACCTCAGAGTGAAGGTCAAACTTGTAAGTGGGTTTAAACTGCAATGGACCCTCTATAAATTCCTGGAGAAAAGCTTCCTTCTTCTTTGCCATATTTAACTGCAGAAATAAAACAAATTTTATAAACAATGTATTATAAAGGGCAAGTTGTAAAAATTATGTTTACAATCAGAGATTAAAGAATTATTCATGAAAGAGATGAAGAATCATTTTAAAGTTTTACATATTGCAACACAACTCGCAAAGAGTATGAAGAGGGGCTCCTTTGCTACTGCTAGAGCCTTTAAACTAACTTTTTTGGAACTACTGTAGTAGTAGTTATTCTGGAAATGCAGACTTGGTAGGGCCAGTCCACTAATATTTTAAATGACCTCTTGTGGATAGGAAAGAGGGAGGGACAGAGAGAGACAATTTACAAGCCAGTGAAGTTCACTGAAAGCTTCAGTCAGGCATCAGCACTGTACTTGAATCAGAATGAAACGAAGCAACAAATATATACAAGTTAAGTAGGATAATATTTAAAAGTGAAATGCAAAACTTCACAGCTATACCACTCCCAGTAGGGAATGAATTAGGAATAAGATTGGGAGCTCAAAGCTACATCAGCCTCCCTGAACAAGGTACCCTGTAGTACATAAGGAGCTTTGATCGAGGACGTGAGTGCAGAAGCACCAATGTCAGCTACTGTTAGCACTAGAATCAGCAGAAGATTAAAAAGAAACCACACCTGGTCCTTTTCCCATAGTAGATTGTATCGGCTATTGCTTATTGACTCTCGGACAAAATGTATCCCATAATCTGCTATCCGGAAGTTTAGATCTCCAAACCAAAAAAGAATGCTATAAAAAACAAGTAAGAGGAAAACATACATAATTAACCTACATAACTAAGCGTTCATGGCTTCCTATAAAGCTACAGATACCTACTGAGCAGGAAGAAATCATGAATACAAGGAGAGATTGCAACAGAATGTTGAAAATATAGGTCATTCCATTTCTTAGATACCCCTCACCAAGATACGCTTTTCTAAATTTCTAATCTGAACACCACAAACAAAAATCTTCATTTAGTGACAGTTAAGGTTACAGAACATAAAATGCACCAATCCAAAACTTTAAAGGGATGGTAATCAAAATTAAGGAAAAAGTCTCCTGCATTCTTTGGCATTTTCACACTGCCTACAAACACCACAACACTCCAGCTCTCCTAAAGGCTTATCCTTCCATCTCCAATAGGTACTAATACTTCAGTTTCATCAACATTTTGTGCTAGACTGCAAGTTTAATGGCAACCTCAACAATAGTAAGGCAGAATAATTTCCAGATGTCCAGAGTATAAGACAATAAGATGTGCCAATCTATTGATATCACAGCTTCAAACAGCTTAGGTTTTACACTGGAGTGCAAGTTTGATGAACTTGGGGTAGACACTGGTTTTTGTTTTTTTTTAACTGGGAAAGGAAAATTAAATCCTCATGGAGTATGGTATCAACAACATTGAACACAACATGAAAGAAGCACAGAAATAAGACTAACTTCTTATCGAGTTCCATATTTAAGGTTTTGCCTTGCTGGGGAGTGTCCTAATGCAATCTTACCACAGACAAAGGCTTTCTTTAATGACAGCTAATTTTTTAGGGTTTTTTAATATAGGATTGAAGCACTTTGATGAGTCAGTCCTCAGAGTCAGAGAAAAGGGGAGATATCAAATGATTGAAATGAGAAATACTTGTATTTTGGTGAATGGCACAACAAAATTATGTTTTTTTAAAATTACAATATATTTTCTTAGATGCAGTGTTATTGTAGCCATGTTCGTCCCAGGATACTAGAAAGATGAAGTGGGTGAGGTAATATCTTTCACTGGACCAATTTCTGTTGAGTGAGACAAGCTTACACAGAGCTCTTCTTCAGGTCTGGGAAATGTACTCAGTGTCACAGCTAAATACAACGTGAAAGACTGTTTAAAATAAGTAGTTACCACGTTTCAAGGCATTATTCAAGATGATGTGGCCAGTTAACAACTCTCCATTCATGGGGGAGGGAGGCTTCCCCCCTTGAATGAACTCCTAATTTTATTCTTTAAATGATTTTAAATAATTCCTGTAAAATTAAAAAATAAAAACCAGACTAGTGGCCTGAAACAGACAGTGAACTATTTAGATTAGAAATCTGAGAGACAGTAAACACTAAGGACAATCAAGTAATAAAATAACCTACCAAGTACTGGTGGATTGAGGCTCCATCAGTAGAGACTAACAAATCCATTTAGGTAGATAAAACTGCAAAAATGCAGCCCCCCCCCCCAAAAAAAAAGGGAAAAAAAAAAAAAAGAAAGACTTCTACCACAGAGAGACAGGAAAATCTCAGTACACATGGGTTTTATCTTCCAAATGCCTCCAACCACTAGAAAGCTACGTTACTCAGACTCGCTAACTCAGTAATACTTGAGATCAGCACAGAGTACAATCTTGCACTACAAGCCTCAGCCTTCCAGGAGATCTTTTCCAGCTCTTTCAATCTGAATTGAAGGAACACATCAACTGAAGAGACATTTAAAGTAAAAGTACAGCATGCGGAAGAAGTCCTCAGACAAATCTCAACGTAAGAGAATGTTGTGAAATGAATCTATGACAGACATCATCTCAGAAATGGTGCAGAAATAAAACTGCTCTAGAAATTGGGTGGAAATACTCACTCATGGTCTAGAATATTTGGCACATTCTCATCTTCAAACTGCTGCATTTCCAGAATTTTCTCAAAGTCATCCAGTCGCTGTTCAGTATTCTCAATGTGAGCGGGCAAATGGCAATTCATGAAGCAGATCATATGACCATAGAGCGACATGCGAATAGTGACTCCTCCTTTGTTCCCCTGATATGGAGAATTAACAGTAATCTTTGAAGTTATGGTCAACAGATGCAAATTTATTCATTGCTACAACCTATTCAATTTCAAACAGCGCTATTTAGGAATAAATATTTTGGTTTTGTTTTAAATCTACAAAAGAAACTGCAATAGCCATCATTCAGAAATCTCTCAGTCAACAAACTGGTGAAATTCTGTGGCCTATTGTTATGCAGAAGGTCATACTATGTGATCATAACGACCCAGTCTGGCCTTAGAAATCTATGAAACTCCTTAGTATATTTATTGCCAAATAAGCCATAAAACTCCCCAAGAAATCCTTTGAAATCTATATCATATAGTCATGAAGTAACCCATGCCACCAGCTCTCAGATATCCTTTACCCAATATCCATAAAGGCCTGTGCGCGTGTACTGAGTGTGAATATCCCGGATGAAAGGGATATGAACGTGCTTCACAAAGACCAATAGAAGGAGTCCCTGCATTCGAATGGATGAGAGCTGCAAAAGATGAGAAAAAGATGAGTCAGGTTACAGCAAGTATTTAGGACACCACTAATACTTGAGTCTACTCCAAGGGGCCTTTAGTTGGAGAATGCCACCTGAGGTCTCATATTCCCTGCAAGAAGTTTGATCTAAAGTTTATGGTAAAGCACTTGCTTTTGGAAGCACTTTAGTGCTGTTGACTGGAAATGTTAAGGTAATCTCAAATTAAAAAGGGAGTTATTTTGTTGAATTAAATATTGAACTGATCAGTACAGTATTCCGTATTACTTAAATTGAAATTAAATTAAATATAATGCTGCCCCTAAATGTTTAATTTTCAAATGTATTATGGAATTTTGTGCTGAAAATGCCTAGCTATTGTAAAACACATCCGAGGCAAATTGGAGATTTGGGCAACTAAGGGCTGGAGCTTATGATAACTGAGATGTGAATGTCTACTAGATGTTTCTGCTAAAATAATCAGCAGAGAAATAAGTTCATGTGGACCTTTAAAGTTTGGGTGCTCAGCACTTTCTAAAAGGCAGGGCCCAAAAGCGTGTCTCAAGATGGACACCCAAAAACTGACGTACCCAATATTACTAGTCACTTTTGAAAGCTCCATTTCCAAAGAGTTTACAATTTAAAGACTCAAACAGACAACTCTAAAGGACAAGATTTTTCAGAGTTAGTATTTTTCATGAATCCACACCAATTGTTTCGTGATCCTAAAGTCTGAATATCTAATCCTGACACCCAATGTCTCCAATCTTCACACCATTTCCAAATATGAAACTGGGGCTATGTCTATTAGGAGTGCTGTCATAGTATAGTATAATAGTATTTCTATACTATTATAACACTCCTAAGTGTGGACACAGCTTTCACTAGCAAGGCTGTGCTTTATACCAGTAAAACCATTTCCACAAGCAAAACAAGCTATACCAGCAAAAGCAGAGTTTTGCTGAAATAACTGCCCCTGCACTAGGGGTTTCTGCCAGCACAGCTACTTTGGTCAGGGATCACACCCTTTCACCCCCTGCCTAAAAGTTATAATGGCAGAAGCCCCGAATGTAGAACAGACTGACCTCAGAACACTAACTATAAAAAGATGGCAGTGTTCAAAAACCAAATTCACTAGCTTTCAGCTTATATCTGTAATTATACTCATGCTTAGAGGGAACAAGTCATTTCATCCAGAATCTGAGACCATATGCAGCCAAAGTTTTTAACCAAGAGTAAGTTTTGCCAACTGCCCACCCCTCCCCAAGCATTGCAGGCCGGTTACAAATGTGATTTAAAAATCTAAAATTCTAGCTGACAGGCATGTGGTGCTAGGCATCTGCAGAACTGACTATGGGCAGTGCAAATATCCTTTCTCCTGCAAGGAAGATTTAATTTACTGCATGTTACTAAAGTTATGATGCCCACAAGGTATATAAGGCACTTCTTCTACTTTCAGATTAGTTTCCATTTATATCCAAAAATTTTATCCTTATGGAGCTGAAATCCATAATTTCCCAATAAGTACATAATGAAGTTGTCTTAGGAACATTAGACCCAAGACTCAGCCTAAATATCTGAATTTCAGTGTTAATTCAATTCAGTGTTAGTTGCATTGTTTGGAACTGTCAGATAACAAAATACACCAATTGCAGTCAAGTCTCATTTTGGATGACCTTACAGAAAGACTAGAATAAAATAAAAATTGACACTAAGTAACATTATGTAATCTCCAGATAACTGCAAGAAAAAGTCAGAACTCACCTCTCATACCAGAATTTCATATTACATTGCTGTTTGGTTGGGCTCAAGAATAGTGAAGAGTTACAACTAAAGCACTATATTCTGAAATAGTTTGATCAGCTCATTCAGTACACAGAGTTGCATGGTTGGTATATCAACCAGACTTTGCAGTCACATGGTGTCACGAATGTCATTGGAAATTCCTATTAACTGTATAAAGTGTCTGATTCAACTAGTTTTTCCTCATTCTGTGACCAAGTTTTCAATGTTTATC
The DNA here is from genome assembly GCA_007922155.1 of Mesoclemmys tuberculata. Taxonomy (NCBI): domain Eukaryota; kingdom Metazoa; phylum Chordata; order Testudines; family Chelidae; genus Mesoclemmys; species Mesoclemmys tuberculata. The sequence goes on along the minus strand of ML675623.1, from coordinate 20,977,918 downwards.
AAGAGAGTTGCTCTCTCCTGAAGCTCATGTGCCCTGGATGTATGATATACCTAGTGTCTTATGCTCCTCTTTTTGGATCAAAACTATGTTTTGCTTCTTCTTTATAATTTTTTAAGTGAGCATCTTTATTTTGTCTAATTATAATTTAAGAATGTTGTCTCCTTACTACACATCAACTCCGCCGAGTCTCACTAGTAACATAAGAAACTCTCCCATTCAGAACACAGGAACTGCACTGAACAGTAAATGCACAAACGACACTAAGTTTAGCTCTTTATTTCTTCATAAAGCCTGACCAAATTTTAAGGTTGCTTTCACTGAATTCAGTGATTACACATAGCCATACCACCCAAGCTTTCATTATGAAATTCTAGATGTCTTCCGAAATTAATTTAATTCACTGCATTTCTTTTTCATATTTAAGCAGTTTATTGCTACTCATTTTACAGGTAACAAAAGTCTTACCAAGCACCATGAAAATCATTGTGTCCTTCTTTGAGATGGTTGTAATGAAAGCAGGTGCCTCAGTAGATCACATTATTAGCAACTACATTACAGATCCCAGTGGATGCACAGAGTAAGGAAATATTGTACAGACAAAAGAGAAATACTGTGGCCTCAAATACTATGCTGTACATGAACGGATTTAACTAAAGTAAAACCTGACGTAAAAGTCTTCATTACCCTGTTCCTTTAGGAATTTACACACTCAAACATGAACAATACTGTGGATGCTCACTGCACAATTTTATAGCACTGACACTGTGGTAATGGGAACCATATAAGTACCTAGAGATAGAAAATTTATTATTCAGCACTAGAACCGCAAATATGTTATTACTTCCAGCTAGTCAAACCTGGCATCAAATGCCATAGATCCATTTCTTATTGTTAAAACTAAGACTGCCAAGATTGGAGAAGAGTACTTCACAAAGTGCCTGTGCCAACAAGCTAGAAGGACACAAGTCTAATAGAGAGACTTGTATATAGCGACATATTATATCAGCATCTGCGCAAAAATATTCAATATCAGTTGTCAAGGTGTGCACCTGTTACCCACAGTAATCTGAGTTTGGAGAGAAAAAACAATGAATGGAGGGTGCTAACCATTTATAGAATTGAGACGTTACCTTCATATAACCCAAAGGAGAGAGTACAGTCATGAAGAAAATGCTCCATGGATCATCAAATGCCAAGTCAGAAAGGAAATTTACGATCTTGGAGTTCACCTCCTGTAAGCTGAACACACCAAGGTTACTCATATATCATCCTGTGCTCAGTTTAATCCATACTTTTGACAGAATCCTCATAACTTACAGGAACACAAACAGGTAAGACTAGCACCATGATATCCTAGTAGACTTTCCTAAAAGCAGTTATAGTGGCTTTTTATTCTTACCCATGCATTTGATACAATAGGCAGTGTCACTCATGTGGTGCTAACATTAAAAACAGGAAAGTTACAGGGACTTAACCAGAGCCCTGATCCATGCTCAACATCAAAATGTCCTGGCAAAGGCAGTGTGATGAAAGGTGAAGTGTTCAGTGATACCACTACAAGGCGTTGCTGCAATTTAGCAGAAGAAAACAGGGTAGGTTGACTAAAGGGTGATCTGAATCCCACTGGCACTGCCATGGGATGACAGATGCAAACTCTCATGACAGAAACACCTTGACTGACCATAGTAGGCAAGGGAGATTCTGCTCCAACATTTGGCTCCCCTTGATTTCTTTAAACACTCTGTACTGCACAGTATTGTCAATTACCACCAGCGAGGTAAGAATTTTTAAAACCTATAGATATTTGAGGAAATGCATTTGTATCAAGGCACATAACACCCGTAGCTCTGCTACATAAAAAGATGGAAGAAGGGAGTTGGGGAAACAAGCAAACAGTTCATGACAATATGTTCATAATCTCTATTCACAGTTACTAGCTTCCAGCCTTTGGACTTCTGCACTTAGTGAGACTATGATCCAACTGTTTACAACCATCACTGTAATTATGGCCGTTCAAAAAAATGGGACAAGTTATTGAAAAACAAAATTTTGGCAGTAAATGTGCAGAAAACTGTCATGACTTCCTTTATCACATACCTACCCAATAACATACATATCCATACTTGGGCCCTGTGAACTGAGCTGAAGTAAGCCAGTGACATCAGGAGGAGGAGAAGCTGTGCCCACATTCCAGGTTACCAAGTGCAGTCTACATATTTAAAAAAAAAAAAAAAAGACAAAATTAAAGTCTAAACAGGTGAGCACAGGAGGATGCATTTTTATACTGCAAAACTCCCATATGTGGAAAAAACAAGACTTACAAATAATGGCGAATTGAAAACTATCATAAAAGCTATTTACTAGCTACACAAAAACTTAACAACTGGCCAATCAGAGTGAAACCTGAACTCTTGGCACTTCTCCTTCAGCTTTTTCCCCCAGATCACGAAAGCCTCATCTAGTGTGCGAGAGACTTCCTCATGGATCTCATCATCTGAGCTGATGTCCTCCACACAAGCCATGAGCTGTGCCATTCGTTGTCGGAGCTGTAAGCGACCACTGGACCCTGTACTGCTGAAACTTGCAGAGCGGCTGCGGAAGGGTTGCAGGCTTTCTAAATCCAATAGGGAGAGAGATGACGAATCCTGAAGAGTATCTTCATTATTTAAGGATGCCATCTGGGCAAAAGAGCAGCACAACTATACTCCAAAATGCCAGCTACATTACCCTTCAAATTCAGAGTACAGGAAAACCCTCAGTGGCACACTCACAGAATTCTTCAGTTCAAGTTTAACTCATGTGAAATTCCGCATTACTCTTGGCAAAAACGTGTAAGTGCATCAGCAGTAAAGCTGAAAGAAATACAGCATTAAGATCGGTCACACTCTACTGCTTCTCACAAAAGCTGATGAGTCCTGCTCCACCTCACATACTAAACCATTTCTTCCTAATAGATTTAGCTCTGTTAAGAGCTTGAGGTTTAAGAATTTATTGCTGATTGATTCAAATCACATGCTTCTATCGGCAGTTAGAAGAAATGTAATCACCACCTTCCAAGCATGTACACTGCTCAATACTATCTGAGTACAGAGTAAAAAGGCACAAGGATCCTCGTGTTTCTGACAAGGTGTTCCAAAAGCACAGACCTGCCATATAACTTGTCAAACAGTTATCTAAGACACTAAGTTTTCTGGGAAAACATTGGGGGAAGAAAATCCTATTACATTGCATACGGTCTTTAAAATACGAAACTAATTTCCACCTACCTGAAGTTCTCATACAGCTTCCATTTCCAAAGTATCTAAGTAACTTATGATCTTTAATTAAATTATCCTCACAACATCACTGTGAGTTAAAACAATATTATTACTCCCATTTTACAACTGGAGCACAGAAAAACTGAGGTACTTGCTCAAGGTAACACAAAATGTCTTTGGAAAAGCGAGGAATGGAAACTGGATCTCCTCACCCATAGGGTAGTGCCCGAAGCATCGGGCCACCTTTCCTCACTGAAAGTTTCCCTTTTAAATGTTATACTGAAGTTAGCCAAAAGCTAATATGATACTCCGGTAAATGATGGGCATACCTCAATTCACCCTTTACTACCAAAGAGAGGGATCACCTGAGAAATCTCTCCAAATTAGCTGTCAGAAGGAAACCCAGATGGCAGTGAAGATACAAAGCCAAAAAACTACTGAATATAAAAGCTCAAGAGGAAAATATCAGCAAATCTTGAAGAAAACTGAATTCTAGGATGATGTTAAACAAAAGTGGAAATGGGGTGAGAAGGGCTTACAGTGTAAAGATCCACACTAAAAGAGAGAAAACTTGAGCTAAACCCAAATCAAACAATTTGAAGTTTAAGCACTCTCATGAACTACAGTTGTAAGACAAATTTCACAATACTGAATGTATAGCTGTAAAAAGAATGCAAAAGGTATCTCAGAGCTTTACACAATCCCAATGAACTGGGTGTTATTCTCTGTAAATGCTTAGCACTTTATAACTCTCTGCCAACGTTAACTGAGCTTCAATAATCATAGTAACTAAGTCTGATATCTGACTGACACCACAAGTAAATTATCTTGCAAAATAAGAAAATTACTCAAACTACTCCGTTTTTCTATGATCTCATCATTATAGTGATCCAAGCACCTAGTGACATGTCAGAACACTGCTCAAGACAGCAGAACCATATTTTAGGCATTTGGATCTCGGGGCAGGGTGAACAGTGTTTCACAGATATGACCCCTTCCCAAGCATACTTTCTGCATAATGCTGACTTACAATAAGTCTTGGAGCATGAAGGAAGTTCCAGAAGACTGGAAGAAAGCTAACGTTGTGCCATTATTTAAAGAGGGTAAATGGGAAAAAAAAAAAAAAAAACTCGGTTAATATAGGCCTGTCAACCTGACATCAATCCTGGCCAAAATAATGAAATGGGTGATATGAAACTTGGCTAATAAAAAATTAAAAAAGGGTAATATAATTAACATCAACACAGTTTTATAGAAAATCAGTCTAGTCAAATTAACTTAATATCATTTTTGATGAGATTACAAATTTGGTTGATAAAGATAAAGTTGTTGCAATATATTTAGACTTCTGTAATGCTTTTACTTGGGTCTGCACAACATTTTGATTAATAAACTAGAATGATACAAAATCAACCTGGCACACATTAAATTAATACAATCCTTGAATGTATAAACAGGGGACTATTGAGCATGAGCAGGGAGATTATATTACCTCTGTATTTGACACTAGTTCTGATGTCCACACAGATGATGAAAAATTGAAGAGGGTTCAGAGAAGAGCCACAAGCATGATTAAAGGACTGGAAAACATGCATTATAGCAATAGATTCAAGGAGTTATATCTATTTAGTTTATCAAAGAGAAGGCGAAGGGGCGACTTGATCACAGTCTATCCGTACCTACACTGGGAAGAGAATCTGATAACAGGCTCTTCAATCTATCAGACAAAGGTATAACAAGACTCGATACATGGAAGATGAAGACAAATTCAGACTAGAAATTTACCAAGGGCTATGGTGGATTCTCCATTACTGGAAATTTTTAAATCAGCACTGGATTTTTTTCCCCTAAAAGATCTGCTCCAATTCAATTCAAACACAGCTGTTATATTTGAAACAGGAATTAATATAGGGAAGTTCTCTGACCTGTGTTACGCAGGAGGTCACACTAGACGAATGGTTTTCAACTTGTTGTCTGCGGACGCCACATGTCTAAGGGGTCCGCAAAAGGTTATAAATACCACAGAACAATGGTTTTCAACCTGGGATCTGCAAACTAGGTCTAAGATTTCCAGAGGGGCCTGTACCTCCATTTGAAATTTTTCAGGGATCAGCAAAAGGAAAAGAAGGTGAAAGCACTGGACTGGATGACACCAGATTTTTTTAAGGCTAGAAAGGACTATTAATCTGTATGAATTTCCACGTCTGAACAATGCTTCTTTTTTGAAGAGAGCACCCAGTCATATAAATTCTTGTTAGCTACCTGACAGAAAAAAATTGAGTTAGAAATACTTATTGCAATAGTGCCATCCTCACAGCTGTAGACAAACTGAGCACGTGAGCTGTAGAAAAGTTTTGCCAATGATGCCTTGTCCTTATTTGATCTATTTTCAGCAACTACCATTTCCTTTATTTTCTGGTAATATGTCTACAGAGATCAAATGGAGAGGCTTTTAAAAAAGAATTATTCATCTTATATATAAATAGGGGATTTCCTCTAATATCATACAGGCAGATACTGGTTCCTTAGCATTTCTCCTGAAAAGACTGGCAAATGGAAACTGCAAACTTCCTTAAAATGCCTTGGCTGCTTGGTTCAGGGAGAAGAGAACATATCTGGGAAACTCCACAAAGGGATTAATATCTTAGTCAAATCCCCATTTAAATTTTACACTCATTTTCTGTATTTCTTTGTCTATGGGTAATCAGCAGTAATAGTGGCTCATAAACAGAAGCCTTCTCTGTTCACTGTCAAGTCCACAGTCCAGTGCTTGTGACATCACAATTAAACCCCCCCAGAAGTCATTATGTTAAAAACACTAGCTTGTAGCAAAAATAAAGTAAGACTCATTTAAACTCTTCCCCCTTGTATTCGCCAGTGAAGACAGAAATTTTCGTTTCTGGTATGTTATGGTATATCTAGACAAGTACAGCAGGTTTCATTCTCTACATTAAAAATGAAGAAGTGGGTCTTTTTTAATTACAAAAAATAAATCAGTTAAAGAGTCAAAGAATATTAATTTCCCTTCTCTGAAGTGATTCAAGTTCCAAAAGTTTAAAAAGTAGAAAATCAGCTTTTCTTCTTTACTCCATGTGACTATGCAAACTTGGTAATTAGTATAACTCCTTGCTAATGAGCTGGGACAGCCATCACATGCTTCATTTATTACAAGTCATTATATAAATGTTCAATAGCTTTTTTTTTTTTTAAAGAACTAATCATGGATTTCAGCAGGTCATGAGATCTTCTAATCTTTTCTCTAAGCACAAGGGGAACAGCAGGTCTATACATTACTACAGCGTAAGTTCATTCTCACTGCTATGATAGACTACTAAACTCCATTGGTAATATTCACTAGTATTGCAGTTGCTGCATAAAATTAAGTAGTTTTCTGCAATGAAGCAGTGACTAATGGAGCAGGTTATCAAAACACAAACCATATACCAGCCCCTGAAGTTGGGAAGAGCTGGTTCAACAAAGTGCATGAAAATGGATGAAAGTGGTCACGGGTCTACAGGATCTATTCTATGCTACACCCCAGTTTTTAAAACAGTGTGCCAGACCTCCAAGAAGTCTCACTTTTCATTCTAGGTAGGCCGCACAGAGCACCACCTCCTGGACACAGATTGAGCTACTTAGGCTTCAGAACTGCTTGCTCTGCTCAGCAAATCTGAGATAGACTCCCAGTAGAGACTTGTATACTCCTGTGGGACTAATGCATCCCAGCCAGCATTTGCAGTGACAACCAAACAGCACTTTCAAAACAGAGTAAGATTTATTAGCTGACTATAACACAGCATTCAAAGTCCTTAGGTTAGCACAACAAAATAAAGGTTAAAACACAGTGTATTTATTCTGGTCAAGCCACAATTCACCAGTCAAATTGTAGTGAACTCCATTTGCAAGGTCTGGTTCTGACTTCCTTCCGCAGTGTATGCCTAATTTTAAACCACTGCAGCTGTGCCTCTATTGTGTAAACACTACCACTGACAATTGGAGTGGTTGTTCCATTGGCACAGGTAATTCACCTCCCTGAGAGGTGGTAACTAGGTCAACTGGAGAATTCTCACTCAACCTAGAGGTATGTACACTGGGAGGTTATCAGTTTGACTGCATCACTCAGGCGGTGGGGATTTTTCACACCATTAAGCGACAATTACATCGACCTAATTTTGTACTGGAGACCACATCTACCCTGAAGGCAAACAATTCTTCCCCCCCCCCCCACCACCACCAACCAAGAAGCAATGCAATGTAGGGTGAAAACTGAATCACACTTAAAATTCACAAAAACATTACCAAAAAATTCCTACTTTATCACAACTCTCAAATTCTAAAGCCCAATCCAAGACTTACTTACCTGAGATTCTTCATGATCTCTAAACCAATTGGCTGGACCGGGGCCCTCAGCTCCATCCTCACCTTCCCCAAAGACCTGCTGGGAAAGTAGGAACTCTTGTCAGCAAATAGGTCTGTCAGCAGGCGGGAGCCAGGGACTGAGTGCCAGGAACCATTAGCCACTGGGTTCCCAGGGTGCCTCTCACGAACAAAAAGGGAGCTGGGTCCCCTTCCATCCACATGCACATACCAGAGAAGAAGCGTGTCCCTGGGCTCCTGGGCGCCCTCCTCTGTCATTATACCAGGCAGGAGTCCCTGGGATACTACCTCCCCTGAACACCCAAATATAGATATATTTACTTACTGGGAGAAGGTATTCCTGACCCCTCCTCCCTGAGACGGCGGGTATCCTTCCCCTCCAAAGTTTACACATGCCCAGGGGCACGGTCATGCCCAGGCCATCTGCAACACAGGAATGGGGGGGGTCATCCCCAGGCAGCATGCCAGGAGCACAAAGCCAGTGCGGGTGGCACACCACACCTCAGTGCGGGGCACGGAGGACTGGGACAGGGAGATGCAAGGGTCATCCCCACCCCACACACTAAAGGTGCTGCTCCCTTGTGCCCCCCCCCACTGACAGGCAAGGTCCCTAGTGGCTCTCCCCCCCACACAGACGGAGGGGACCCCTAGTCCCCCACACACTGACGGGGGCAGTCCCTGGCGGCCCCCCCCACATACAGACGGAGGGGCGTGGCCCCCAGTCCCGCACACGCTGGGGGAGGTCCCTAGTGCTCCCCCCACACAGACGAAAGGGCGTGGCCCCAGTCCCCCACACGCTGACGGGGGCGGGCCCCAGTCCCCCTCGGGGGGGATGCCTGGGTCTCCACGCACCGGGCAGGGAGGCCGTAGGCCCGCCGCTGTGGGGCTACGCTCCGGGGGGGCCGCGCCCGCCTCCAAGGTCGGACCTACCTGGGCGGATGCCAGCGAGGCCGCCGCCGCCGCCAGGCGGGCTCGCACGCGGGTCTCTATGGGCCGGGGCCGGGGCCAAACCCACCTCGCCGCCCGCGCGCGCGCGCTCTCCTCAGCCCCGGCTCGGCCCCGCCGGCCGCGCTCCAACGTCGCTCCCCCCACCTTCGCTCCGCGCAGCCCGGCTCGGAGCGCGGCGAGTCACGCCCACGTGACGAGGGGGAAGGCCGCCGTCCGCCAATGGGACGGGGAGGGGCGGGCCGACGGGAGCTGGGATGAGAGCGCGAGGGTCACGTGACACAAACAGAGCCGCGTGGGCGGGCGCCAGACCCGGGAGGGCGGTAGCTTCCCTTTTCCTACCCGCCACCCGGGAGAGCGGGCGGGCCAGGGCGGAACGGCCTGTGGAACTCCCCGCCACTTGACAACGAGGATTCCAAGCCAGTCGGCCCCAGTCCTGCTAACCAGGCATGCGCATAACAGGGGTTCAGCAGCTCCAGTCCCACCTACCTTGGAGAGAAAGGGTTCTCTCCCTGTTGCAGCCCACCTCCCCCTACCACCACCTTCTACCTAAAAGGCATCCATGCCTTCACAGCACTGATATTTCTCAGTTAAAAATAGGCAGGAAGAACTTGCAGGGCCCCCTTTTCCCAGAAATTTCCCCTTCCCTCCCCCCCAAGGTAGCTTGTCTTCAAACTCCAGCCAGGCCACCCTCCCACAAACCTATCTATCCTTTTTCCAAAGACCCCAGCTCTAGTCTGAGGATAGAGATGTCATACCTGTAGGGGTGAGCTAGAAAACTAGAACAATCACTCTAGGAGTCAGAGGAGCCCTGCTCTAACCTAATTTTCATCTTGCACTTACACTCCCTCTCAAATGCCCACTCTACCAATCTTAATATTAAAGAAGACCAGTAAGATGTTCACAGAATGGACAAGTAACCACAATATTTTTACTTATGTCTTTTCAGTTGTTTGCATGTGGAGTACTAGAAACATAGAATAGGGTATAAAACAGACAAGCAGACTCCAGAAAGCTCTGTCTAAGATTTTATTAGATTTGTTTCCAATATGCCTGTATTGGAAGATTAGGAGACAAAAGGCACAAACTCACATTAAAGAAACAACAAGATAATCTAATCAAGTCTACAAAACATATGTTGTAAAAGGAATAGCACTATGAACCAATCAAAACTTGTCAGGGAGTCCCAGCAGGGGCTGTAGGAGGATAAACCCAGAAAGGTGCAAGTGTGCTGGGAGCATAGTGTGTCCATCAGGTAAACTCCAGCTAAAACATCCCAGCCCATGGGCCTCTCCACCAAGGCACCAGCTTCCAATCAGAACTGCGGTGTCTAAAATCCAACCAGGTCACCCAGTTTGGATCTGAAGAGAATGTGACAGCACAACGATCCCCCTAGAACAAACAAACATCCAATCATTAACCCCTCCGGGAGCCAGCAGGTTTTGGGTTCTTGCCAAAGCCAATGCAAGAGATATACAGCAGATTAACACAACCTCTGAAGATTGTAACATTTCACTATGATCTCACTAGTGGGAACCAAGGATCAAGACTGCCCTTGAGAGAGGTCTTTACAGGAGCTCTCCATTCCAACTTTGACGAAAACTTTCACTCTGGATAATCTTGAAAAAAAATTCAAATAATGTATTTAGCTTGCAGTTTCCTGCATTTTTCCCACTTTTTTCCTACTAATCAGGAAAGCTTTGTGTTTAAATACGAGCTTTCACTCATACACAATCTTTTTCTGATCCCGTCTTTAGAATGCCACAATCGGTTTCCATGGAGATGAAATGGCATCAGCTAGAAAACCTCTTGGATAAAAACCATAAGTATCTAAGCACAATCATGTTATATAGTCTCAAGTTTTCCTGAAGTGTAAGAATCCCTCTTTAACATCTCAACAGTAATAGAGTTTAACAGAAGTCCATGTGTTAATTCTCAATTAAAATATTCTAGATTGAGGGAACTCTAAGTAAGGGACATACACTCCCGGACTCTGCTTCTCAAACCTCTAGAGAAATAGTGCCACAAGAAAAACATTCCTGGTCCCAAATAGTCTTGCAGATTAAGGTTTAATATCTTAGACTATTTAATAATGAGCCTCATAAGTACGCTAAAATCCACATTCCCAAAAGCCCCCTCAGGTTACTGAGAAGGATCAGCCAGAGTTACCTGTACAATTCAACAGAACTTATTGCACTTAGACATCAGTAAGGCAAAAAGAACAGACTTACCCAAAAAACAAAAAAAAAGTGTGTGTGAAATAAACTGCCTCCTGACTGAAAACCAGCCTCTCCCTTCCAGAGCAAGCTCCGTGCATCTCCTTCCCCCGCACTGAAAACAATTCACCCCCGCACTTTCATTCAGCATGGCACAGGATCTATTCAGCATCTACTAGCTGATGGAGGTTTGTAAGAGGCTGAGTACAATTCAGGCATACTGCATGAAGCCAGCATTACTCAAAAAAGGGGGGGGAGGAGGGGAAATGTAACATCACAGCTGCCTTTGGCATTTACTCTTCATGTTACTTCAACCCAATACAAAGAGAGGGAATGAAGTTTCAGTACATAGCTGCTGGTGGAAGCAAGCCAAACACTGACCTCTACCAATCAGCCAGGAAAGCCCTTGTTTCTCCTAGTCATGTTTCCTCATGTATTTAAGAAAGTAATATTTGTTTGATTCTGTCCAGCTTGTTTGATTGTCTAAGGCTGAGATACCACCATAAGGACAAAGAATAAGAATGAGTCTTGGAGCTGTTTTCTGCCTTTCAGCAACATCCTTTGCAACCTAGGAAACTGATATTGTTTTGTGTGGAGATTGCTGTTACATGTTGCATTTTTACAACATAGAAAGGCAAACTAAGTTTTAGCAATTTCATAATGGGGAGTATGCAGAGAAGTATTATTGCTGAAAAGCAGCACAAATCTAGGCATCTGAGTGTGATTGGATATGAATATTATTTATGCCTATCAGCCTTGCAAACTTCTGCTTGTCCTAGGATACTCATTTTTTTGGATGGGCAAATAAAATAGAATTCATTTTACAAATTATGATCATCCATAATAAAGGGCAGGCCAGTAAATTATTATGATAATTTACCCGATGAGTCACACTATTTTAAAAGGCTGATTTATACACACAACTGTAGAGCACCAACATAGTTCCAAGGGCCAAAGGAACCACACATAGCTACACAAAAGATGCATTCAAGGTCTCAGCATTCACACACAAAGGATACCTGCTGTTCAGTCCCTTTAAGTTGTGTGTGTTTAGACAAACCAAGTAATGCTGTTGCAGTGGCCATGTATGGTGGTATCTTAACAGCAGACCTGGCCTTGGTAACACAAGGCTGTGTATTGAAGCCTGTATGCCAGTAATATTGTTACCCTGGGAGCAAAAGTCAGAGCCTAGAATTCTGTAGAATAGTTTTGCACTCTAAAATAAATATTGACAATTCCCCTCTCCACAAATGGACACTCAAAGAATAGTGAAGGACTGGAAAGGGACAAAGGCAGCCATTTGTAGTAGTTTTGAAAACAAACAAACAAAAAAACTAAGTCACCACATCACAGGACTATTTCAGTTAAAAATGCCACTTAGAAATCAAATAGGACCACATGGAAATTGGTCTGAATACAGTGAAAAAAGGAGGGAGGAGTCATAAATACAGCAATCTATAAGTCACACATCTCCAAGGAACTGCCTCCTTCACATACGTGCTAACATTGGAGTGCTTAGTACCAGACGGTCTATTTGCTCACAATATTAAAGGGCATCTAGAATTAGCTAGGGGAGATTTAAAATCGCCTGCTGATTGGATATAGAAAGGCTTGATCCAGAGATGGTCCATTGGTCAAGAAGGTGTAGTCTCTGGGCCTTTCTTCTGACTGTCTTGCAAACTAGGAGAAAGAGATAAGGAAAACATTTTAAAACCATTTATGAAATGAAATGTGCCAGTAAAGGTGCAATATAGATAGCCCTGAAGGCAAAGTCCTTCATTTCACCACAGACTGACTCCAGCATAAGCAGTGGCAGTACAGGCCACTCCATTTTGTCGCATCAACGAGCCTCAGATCTAACCTAGTGTGGAGTTCAATCCACTGCCTGTCTGCAAAGACTAACAAAGAGGATAATTTATAATAGTAATATTTATCTAACTCCTTTCCTCCCAAAAGACCCCTGGGAGAAGGGGTAAGAAGTGAAGAAGTGAGAGCTTGCAAACAGGCTAAAGCTTAAGGCCTAAGTGGAAAAAGCCAAGTTAACAGGAGTATAAGTGGAAAAAACAAATTAACAGAAACCACCCTGTGAACTTATGACCTCACTGAAACTGGCACAGAGAAAATGCTGATACTGCAAGCATACACATTTCCAAACTCTTACTAATATTCAAATATTACTGAAAATACACAGCAAGTGTAGAAGGCATCAAGGCATCCCGAAGAGATTACTGTCTCTCTGAAATGACATTTTGATGAATAAAAATGTCCAAGAAGGTGATAAATAAAGAGTTGTTTTGCCCAAATCATCCAATTAAAGGTAAAGGGTGGTATTAGACTACATCAAGAGGGTGGCAACTACCTACATTGAAGGAGGCAGAATGAAACTGTCTGTAACAGTGTACAAAAGAGGATATCATACGGAACAACTTCGTCCGGCCCAAGGGATAACAGAAAGTCCCGCTGTTGGGCCACGTCCATTGTAACACCGCACACATATGTGAAGTAGACCCACAGATACTCTGTAGGTCGCTTCTCATTGTGCCACATGCAATAAACCTGGCCCAAGTGCCTTCGTTGCTCAGCTAATCCGTGGTCATGTCGATTCATTCAATCGTGAGTGCCATCTCAGTTACCTGCGCAGAGCTGGGACAGCACCTACATGGGGACACACGCACACAGCTTACCCTGACACGTACCCACACCGGTAACATCACCGATGGCAAAGGCCACTAACTCATTTCCAGATGGAATGAGGTAGGTATGAAGAGGGAGAAGCTGAGTATGGAGTTAGGGAATGGACAGGGACTGAATTTAACTAGCAGCTCAACTGGGCTGGTGGAAAGGAAGAGGAGATGAGAGTTGAAGGTACCACCAGAAGCCCAGAGACTGAGCCTACAACCCCCAAATCAGCCAACAGGTAGCCTGGCTGGGAAAGAGAACATTTAGGCAGTGACAGCAGAAAAGGGAGCCCAGTGCCATGCCCCGACCATGGATAACCCATCCAAGCATAGCCAGAATGGGGGGGGGCGGGGGGGGAGAGAAGGGGCACTACCCCAGGTATTCCTCAGCTGTAAGTGTCTTTGAATTTCTGATCTTTCTACAGAATGGGACACTCTCCTTCTTTTCTTCCCCTCACTAAACCCACCTTAGCAAAAGTATACAAAACAAAAACCTCCCCAAAACTTTTAATTAAAAAGTAAACAAAGAAAAAATTGTGGAATTAATATGCTGGAGAACATTCTGTTCACTTTGCTTTTACATTCTTATCGCTTTCCCTGAACCTGGGTCTGTCTTGTCTATTTCGACGGTTTGTTCATCAAGGCATAGACCATTTTTACTCTATGTATGTACAATACCTAGCACAATGTTGTGCAAAAGGAGGTGGAAGATTTTTAGGACAGGCATATCAAGGAGGCAGGGCAAGAGGTTAGGTTCATTATGTTAAGGAAGGAAAGGGAAGGAGTCACAGGAAAAAAAGGGCAAGCTAGGATTTTAATTGGTTTGAAATTTTAAAAATGAAATTAAGATGATTTATAGATATGGGTTGGAACAGAACTAATAATGTCTCCATAGAAAGGTCATTGGGGAGAATTTAAATTTAAACAAAGGGTGAGATTAAGAAGACATGCCTATTATCTTTCTGCCCATTTGGCTTGCGTGTTGCACATCTTTTCCCTTCCCTTTGTCTATCTAATTGTTTTTAAGACTATATGCACTTTGGGGAAGGTACTACATCTTGCTCTGCTTACAAAAAACAGTGAGCACACTGGCATTACAGCCACCTACATAAATAACGTATAGGCAGCTTGTATAACCTTCTACACTTTTTCCTCTTCAGTAATGCTCTTCAGATATTTGGTTTCCACCATTTCCCACCAATATTGCGATAGTCTATGGATAAAAACATTGTTCCCAACCCCACAGCCATTCCCAAATTTGAAAAAAAGATGTTCCTATCACCTATACATTGCCTAGAGCACTGGCAAAGTTTGGCCAGCAAGGAAAAACTGAAACATGAAGAAATGTTTTGGTCCCCAAGGATCAAAGCACCTCAACCAGTGTCCACAGCGATGCACACAGAGACAAAGCAAAACCAGAAGCTTTAAGAAACATCATCTATAGCTTCCTTTTCTGTCCTGTGACTTAAGGATGTTTCCTCAGGTCTTTGCCCATTGATGAATATTGTTGCTGGGCACAATCCAAGCTAATCTTATGACAAAACTCAGTTGGCATGGTGAAAAGTGTATTCATTATCAGGCAAAATGAGCACCACCATAGATTTCTGACTCCCACAATTTCTATATTGACTCCTTGCTGACCTAAATTGATTTGATTTTTGCTCTAAACAGCATTGAATGTCAAAACAAAATGTGTGACAGATACTCTGGGTACATACAGTGCACAAGGAGGAAGCCATGTTAGTCATCAGCAGCTGTCATTCCTTTCACGGGATCTTTTTCTCTCATCTGAAAGAAAATAAGCATCTTTAGCTATTTGTTCCAACATATGCTGGTAATTGGCTCCCTGTCAGCTCCTCATAAGAGAAGAGTGTGAGGGAGAGACTCTCTCTCTGTCTCAAAGGAAAAGTCTCACATTCAGGAAAATTGTCCTAATTTAAAGCAGTTTGTAAACACAAGCCGAGCAGGTCATGAAACCATTTCTGGCAAAGCTGCAGACCTTTAGGCTGAAGAACAGAAGGCACATGGGACTACAATCAAGTAAATGTGGGAATGTGAAAGAATTATTTGGAATATTAATTACAAGACTATGAAAACTCTAACACCGCACCACCAGCAAACACACAACCCCCTCACTGTACCCCAAGAATGATTTATCTGATAACTTAAGGTGCTACAGGACACTCGTTGTTTTTGCTGTATACAGACTAACATGGCTACCCCTCTGAATCTGATAACTTACTGACTCATTGAGCTGAATACTCACTGGGGTGTCAAGTAAGAAATCTTCATTTATTTAAAAATAGTCAGTGACAGATCTCCTAAATTACCAACCAATAAAAAAAGCTGTCCTACAGCAATACAAGGAGTCCATTCTAATTAGGAAGCCAGAACTCAGAATCTGACTCTACCAACCAGATCTGATCACCAAAACCACCATAAGCAGCCTGACCTGTGTGGCGAGCACATTGCATGCAATGGCCAAGGGGCAGGCCTCCTCCTCTCCTCACCTGACAATGGGTTTAGAACACAGATACTGCCTCACAGCTGCTCTCCTCCCCACTGACCTCATCCAGCTGTTTTTTGGTCTCCTCCTCCATCCTGCGAATGTCCTCCATAGTCAGATCAACCCACTTATCAAGCCAGCAAAACAGCTGCCGGTGGAAATTTGTGAAAAGACGTTTCTCTTGCTGAAAAAACAAAGGTGGGGGAACAAATGAGTAAAAAAAGCTGAAAAAAAAAAACTGCACACAATTCAGCATGGCTTACTCAAGTGCAGCACAGTATGGTTACAGTCAGGTAATGTGTATTTTCACACAGATGTGTGCACTGAGAATTGCTACAGGTCTAACTTCAGTGCCTGCCATTTTGTTTTTATTAAGGGAATGGGATCGGTTTGCCTAGCACAGAAAAGCATTAGGGCAAAAACACATTTACTATTTCTGGTTCATTATAATTATAATTCCCTTGTCAAAGAACCCATGGATGCTGTGACTTTAGAGTTCTAGATTTTTAAAATGTCCATAACTGGACCATTTTAGGTTCTTGCATGTAGCCAGGTGTATGCAAGTTTTCAGTGGAATTGACTGAGCAGTCTCAAAAGGTGCCAAGTGGGCTACATAACAGGGTGAAAAGAGAAGGAATTAATAATTAGAGTTAGTGGTTTGACATGCAGTTATGGATTCTGCAATTCCTCTGGCTTTTTATGGAAGTCCACCAGCAGTGCTGGATTAAAGAACTGTGGGGCCCTGTGTGCTATGAGAACTACCTTTCTCCATTTTCCCTGCCCACAGGGAGGTGGGAGATCTGGGGATGGGTTGTCAGATCCTTCCCCCTCCCCCGGGGGAGGGGGGAGGAGAGAGAGGGTATTGGGAGAGCAAGCCCACCCCACACATACCCTGCAGCAGCTCCAATCCAGTGGTGCTGGCTTGGCTCCTCCATCTGGCCTATTGGCTCTCGCTACAGCATCCAGATGAGGCCCTCTCCCCTTGATGCCCCGCCTCCTTCCTGGCCCCAGGTTGGTGTTTGGGTGGGGTGTTCCCCTGTTCAAGACAGGGGCCCTGCACATGTTCACTAAGTACACATTGGCTAATTCAGGCCTTCCTGTCAAATCACTTCCATCCCTGGTATAAGTGGTATCTATTCAGTCATTTTGCCTTTATGTTCTATTCCTTTCCCTTATTCTCTGTTGTGTCTACTTAGATTGTAAGCTCTTTGGGATACGGATGTTTTTACTGTGTTTGTTAGATACCAAGCCCACCCCAGGTTCTTGATAAACAAAGAAGAGACTCCCTCATCCACCTTCCTGCATGGCTGCTGCATTTGGAGACTGATGCAACTCCTGCCAAAGCCAATGGAAATCTTCTGGCAAGTCAAGTCATTCTCAATACCAGAGCCACAATTTTTGGAGAACACACTGTAGTTTATGGAACCTAGTTACACAAAGGAACTCCAGCCACTGAGACAATGGGAAGACTACGGCCTTATAAAGGTATATTATGTTTCTAGTCGATTTCACAGTTTGGTTCCCAAACTTAGCACGGTTGCAATGTGTAACTTATGAACACTGCAACGGAAGACTTCTTCAAAACATCATTCATTAATTTCTTAATTTAATAGACATTTCGTGATCTTAGGTTTTATAAAACTAAGTTTTTTACAAAAACCTAAACATTAAATCAAATTTGACCTGATTTCCATTTAAAGTTGCAATTTGTACAAAAGATTCAAAGTTTGTGAGTATTAAATACATCCTGCTTTTTAGAGGTGAGCTATGTGCCACCTAGAGCCAGGCTAGTGTCTGGATTGGGGTGTGAGGCAATACAAGGAGATGGTTTAAAAACTAAAGGGCAATATTTTTTCTGTTAAGCACTATTTTCTCCTGCTCATTAACCTACAGAATTTTAATTTTTTTTGATAAAGGAAGTGATTTATTATATTTTAAAGTGAAGATTCATATAGTTAGGATAAGAGACTTCAAGGTTACATGCAACTGTTGGAAAAATCTCATGGCTTCATAATTCATGGCACAAGAAGCATGCACAGATAGCCCATTAATGGCATGTCCTAGAGAGACTTACTTCTTAATTGGTTTAGTTTTCAGGCCTATAACCAGGATCATGGAAGGTGTTCCTGGGTGCTCTGCCCAGAAGGGCTGTCATGTGTGGCATCATAAAGAATTTAGTCACACCTACTAATTCACTGACTCAGTGGGTAGTTGAAGTTTCTTTTAAATGGACACAGTTAACTAAAAACAAAATAATCACAAAGACCTGAAACATTCCTCTCTTACCATTGTTACAGCAACACTTGGTGTCACAACTAAACGGAGTATGTTATTTTTCAGTTGGCGTGCTTTGTACATTTGACATGACTTTGCATTCAAGGTGTTGCTGATATATCTAGTAAGTTTCTCCTTTAGTTTGATGCATGAAAGCCACACAGCAATAAGGGAAGAAACACATTTTATGAATTTGGAAAATCTGACTGTAAAGCCACAAGACTTGTCAGGGGATTCAATCAGGTGTAGTATCTAAAACAACTTAACTAATTTTTTAAATTAACGCGATTTCAAGTGAATGGTCTTTTTCAGGTGAGAAGTGGGATCAGGGAAAGATCCCTGTGCTGAACAGAGAGGAAGTAGGTTTCCACAAGACTTGCTGCAGACAAACATGAATTTCTTCATTTTCCTTGCCACCCCACATCAGTACCAGGTTCACTCACCTTCTGTATAAAGTTTTCAACTTTATTTTGCAGACCCCACCACTTGAACTTGACAGTTACCAGTTTGTAAGCACACATGTATGGACAATCTGTCTGTTTGCCCAGCTCTTTCTGCAAAGATAAGGATATTCACAAGACTATCTGGGATCAGAAACTCCGTAGGAAGCTTTTTCAGGGACAAGACCCCACAAACTACTAGTCCACCTATCCAGTAGGCATACATTAGTCCCTCCACTGACACAGATAGAGACAACACCTCTCCCTTGTTTACATAACTTAACACTCCAAGCCCCACATTCCTGATGATATCCGCCCCCCCCCCCCCCCCCCCCCCAAAAACCAGTCATGAAAAAAGACAAGATATGTTGAGGTGTGTGATCCACACCTAACAGTTGGGGGCCCCAGGGGCACGTCCAGTCTTGACAGATTTAAATTTTGCTGGGTCTTCTTCCTGCTTGTAATCCTGTTTTAAACAAACATGTTTAGCCATAAGAAATAGATCTTAGAGTTTCTCTAGACACAAACTTATTACCCAAGTCTTTCTCAAGACCCACTATTTTTATGAAGCCTTTAAGAAATGGCCAAGGAAAAATAAAATAAAGTAAAATTCACTCCCCCATGCTGTACATTAGCCCTAGCTGAGTAAGAGTATTATCAAATTGATGTTACGTTTGTTACCCCACTAAATCCACTGGTACATTGTGTCTGATATTAGTTTATATACTTTTGAAGATAGGGTGTGCATTATCACCTGCATTGGGAGGTGACTAGAACACATGGCTGCTGTTAGAAATAATGTACATTGCACTCTGGAATAGAAATACTGTGTCTATTTCTCAGCATCAGTATCAGTCAGTGCTATACAAACAGCAGAACCACAGTACTTGTGTGAGAATGCATTCCTACGCTCTCCTACATCATAGAGAAGATGAAGACACTTCGTTTAAATCCTTATTTTCAAGGTCAGTCTTCCAAAACAATTGTTTTGTGGTTCAAGTTCCTTATTACTCAACCCAGAGATTAATTTGGAAAGGTCCCAAAAACTTAATTTTTTAAAATCCCATGATTTTGGGGGGGGGATCAATTAATGATTTTAAACACTCGGGGTTGGCAATACTCACAATGAGACTTTAATAGCAAAAAAGCCAGGAAATTCAGATTTTTTAAGTGGATTTAGGGGCAGACAAGCGATTGAGATGTGGCACCTTCTTTTGGAGTCTGGCTCTTTGTGCACATTACAGGTAATAGCTACTGACTTTGGTGATCAAAAGAGCCTTTATTCCTGGCACCACTGCAGAGCCAATACAGCTCTGAGAGGGCAAGATGAATTGTTCTGGAGCAACAGACTTGTTCAGTTCCATTCTGAAATCCAAACTGTGACTTACTCCAATGTAAACCAACTGGCAATATGGGATTACACAGGTGTCACTCAGATCTGAGTTTAGCCTCCATCACTTTAATACTGGCAATAATGCACAAACCACAAAACAAAACTTCAGTTGCATTCTGATGCCAGGCTAAATTAGATAAGATACTTTTCTTCACTGCAATTAAACAAGTTTGACTTGAAAGGGTTAAGTTACTAAATGGGGAATGCCACCATGCCATCTTTACAGATACTTTTCATTACAGAACTGCACCTTAGGTTCCTACAGTGACTAATGCTTCCTATAATAGGGTATTAATTACATGATCACATGATACAAATGTTGCAATATAACATGCTGTATCTGTGCATTTAAGTTACAGGAAGAAGGCAGTTTAAACACAATAATGCAACTTATTTACAGTCTTACTGATGCAGCACAGAAAAAAAGGGCAGTTATTTTTATTCTACTGCACCCCACAGTGTTGGATCCTTGTAGAACACAAGATTTAAACAGCATATTAATAAAACTTTAGGCTTGATATTGGGGTGGAACATTTGTATGGTTCAGATGGAGTTTATTTATTTATATAAAAACAGAGACCTGTTAAAGTAGAGTTAATTTAAAAGTAAAAATTAGGAAACCGGGTGGTAAGCATTGTAAATGATTTGGATTCTTCTTTTTCTGGACTTATTTGACTATATTATATATATATATATGATATATACCACTAGAAAGCAAGTGAGAGAAAGAGAATTAATAGAAATGGTTTAAAGTGCATAAACTTGGGAAACATTTTGAAAAATGTGAATTTCATGTTCACAACCATAAAATATTACTCTTCTGCAGCACAGCCATGAAACAAATCACTAGCTGCCAGTAGTATTTGGGATAGTTAGACCCCCGCCCACTCCCACACCCCTGTTGGGAAACAAAGGAGTACATGGATGAAAGTGTTTCAAGAACAGTTTCCTCCCCACGCGTCATGCACATCTTCCCTAATGCTCATGCAGTCCTCTTCTCTTGCTTAACAGTAGTCCTATTTCAAAATTCCCAGATAAATGTGTCTCAAACACCTATTCCAAGAATGCTTTGTATGTGTCACTTCATGTCTTAGATGTGATCAATCACTTCTGGGAGTTACACTTGGCAAGTATATGGGAATTATGAATTTTTGTGTGCACAATACCACAGTGTGTGTGTGTACACAATACTGATATGTAGATACAAACTTTAATTCCATGTAATGGTTCTGGTGACAAGACAAGCCATGAAGACAGAGCTCATGAAGATTTACTGCAAGAACCTAAGATGGAACTGATTTGTTCTTACTGCCATTAAAGGTCCTAAAGATTTGACGTTTGTACTCATTTCAGTCCATTGCATGTGTTATACTGAAAGAAAAACAACCTAATTCCCTGTAAAAGATGAAGATACTGAAAAAAAGTTAATGTGAGGAGTATAGCACCAGCCAGCCAACCCCACAACCTTATTTTGTGAATTTTTTCCTGTCTCACCCGTCCTCTTCTCCATTGTTTATTTTATCTTGCTTTAAAAGCTCTTCAAGGCAAGGGCAACAAGTCATCACTACGCAAAGTGCTCTGGCCAACTACAATGGTATATACAGATGAACAACATTTAACTAGGCATTTCTACTATGCCTACCATTGTAGTATCTAGGCAGTAGACAGTTACATCAAAATTGTCGATAAAGGACTTGACTGTTCTCCAGTTTCCTTTAGCTCCATTAAAGGAAGTCTCTCCTTCCCTCCTCACTCCTTGTCTGATTATCTGCAGGGCTGTGGTAATTTTCAGAAGTGAGGTTTGCATCAATCTTCCCTTTGTAATACTAATGCCATCATATGAAATACTTTACCCACCAGCATACCTTGGAAAGCACTTGGTTCCGATCTGCAATGTCTATATAAACTGCTTCTACATTCTTCCACACATCTGGCTCTAGTTTATGAACCTGCAGTAGAAGTGGGAGCCAGATTTGTAATTCAAACCATCTGAATATCATCCCCATTCCAAGTTAGAATGGAGAGCAGAGATAGAGATCTGAGTACCAAGCATCTGGAGTCAAAGTAGAGAGCTTTATCAGTTAATGTTGAAACAAAATCAGCCAAAGAAAAGAGTAATTCAGAGGTGAAGATGCAAAACCAAACCAATTTCTGCACAAGAGATATAAAAGTACAGTTTTAATAAGTATCCATTTCCATCCAGAGCAGGCAAAAAGGAGTTTAATCATACAGTATATAGTCTCCTTGCTAGCCTGGCATGAGGTGCTTTAATCCCAGGAATGTGAAGAGAACAACAATACTGAATTCAAAATAGGACAAGCAACAGATTTAGCCATGTAATGCCACAAAGTTCCTCACTGAAAGTACTTACATTCTCCTGCATTCCGAGGTCCGGTTTGTGCCAAGTTTCAATTTTGATCAGGAAGTCATCTTTCATGTACTCATTCTGCCATGAAGAAAAATTTTGGTTATCTATTGGGACCAAAGAGACTAAAATGATCTTATTGCTCATTGCCTGATGTAGAGTATCAAAGTTATCAAACAGTTACTCTCGGACCTGAGACTGGGGTTTGAATGCAGTGACAATACGATTTCAAATTTCTATTTGCATATACATTTCTGAAAGCACCAATCTCTGCATTATCTGATGGCCAGGTACAAGATTAGGTCAATGCATAAATTGTCTATACAAGACACTTAAGCTCCAATGCTCTGGGTATTAGACTTGTTACTTATTTCATTTACAGGGTGTTTTATTTTTTAAAGTAAGGAATGAAGACCCAAGAAACCCAGACACTGCCAAGTATAGTTTAGACTAGACTACAGATGTGGAAGAAATAGTGCAGAAAGTGACTTTTCAAAGACAGAATGTGGATCCAGAATTGGATTCAAACTGTCCTTGGAAACATGTACCTTACTCTGCAGGTCAGCACTGAAACCAGACAGTCCAGTGTGCAGAGCTTTCACCATGGCTACTTGCATTTCATCTCCCTAATGAGCAAGGGACATCAGTTTCAAGCAATGACTGACTGATATGACAGGAAGAGTAGGCCACTGCACATCCTTGGTGGGGGAAGTGAGTAAACACTAATGAAGCACTTGGCACATAAAAGGAGGTAAGGAATTCAGAGGGCAGGTTACTTATGGCATCATGTTGCCCAAAGAAAACAGGACTGCATTGACTCGCTCTATGTTTGCTCCACCTATCTGCTATAATGGTTTGCTCAGAAACGTGCAAACTCAAGTGCCCCTTCAGTAAAAAAAGAGAGGCATGTGTGTCATTTCATACATCAGTTTGTCAGGA
Organism: Mesoclemmys tuberculata; assembly: GCA_007922155.1. Lineage (NCBI taxonomy): Eukaryota > Metazoa > Chordata > Testudines > Chelidae > Mesoclemmys > Mesoclemmys tuberculata. Next base: position 20,954,528 of record ML675623.1, on the reverse strand, counting down.
GATGTTGTCCAAATGAAAAAGTGGCAATTCCGTTAGCTCAAATCAGAGACTTCCCTACACATATATGTTGTGCTTTGTTCCAGATAGATTTATACACACTTCCTAGCACAACAGATCACTAATAAAAGCAATACTTACTGTAATAACTGCTCCAAGAAACCAACACATGAAAAGAAAGAGAACAATACATTAATGAGAAAGAAACATTATAGTTTCAACCACCTCCACCCAATATCAACAACAAGGGGACAATTCTGGAGAAGTTCCTAGGCAGCTGCCAGTTTCACTGAAGGAAGAAGCCCATTTTCCCTGTCAGTGTCTATAGTCTGTCAGAAAAACTTGCTCTACCCCATTCAAAACCTTCTGGAAATTCTCAAACATGGTGAAATCCAGAAAAATACTACTTAATTATGTGCCGCCGCTGTTTGCTCCTGGACTCCATCCAGCTGGATGACAAGATGGATTAAGTTTTATCAGCTGACTACATTTTACCAATCATTCTTCACCTTGCAGATAAGAAGCCTCTCTCCAATTCTGCAACTGAACAAACGTTAGATTTTAAGCCAATGCAGACCTCATCAGTCCTGCATGTGGTAACTGGACTCCTTGCCCTCTATATCTCTTATGCTCATGGTAATCAGACTCCTTGGATAGCAAGGCTCAATTATTTATCAGAGAAAAATCAACTGAAGATCTTGTAACGGCCATAGCCCATTCTATCTTGAGCCTTCAGGGTTTGTCAATATTTCCATTCTAAAAATGATTTCCACAGACTTAGAACAAGCCTATAAAATCTGAAACTAGAATCAGATATACAAGGTCTCCACTAAGGAGAACATTTTGTAAAACCAATGCTAATTTTTTTTTTAAAGGGACGATAAGTACATAGCAGGTTTGAGGAGTGTCTAATACACAAGCCTGAGCACTATTACAGTAATTATAGTTATAGACAACTACAGTAACTTGTCTAACCAGTAAGTTTTCATATTAAACATATACAGTCATTTACAATTATAACAACAGCATGTTATATCTGCTCACACACAGATCATGTGGTGACATCCATGTGATAATGTGTATGTGATAATGTGATCCATGTGTGTGTATTTATAGGATTTTCTATGGCATTCATCACCATAGTCCCTGAGCACCTCACATCAACACATTTAACCCCACAACATTCTCGTTAGTGAGGGAAATATTATCCCTGCTGTAGAGATAGAGAATGGAGGCACAAGTATTAAATCTATAGCAGGGCTGGGAATTCCAAGTCTCAAATCCTAGGGCAGTGTCATTCACAAGACACCCTTCCTATTCTACCATGCTCCTCTGCTCTGCCAGGGTTTAGAATATTCTCAATCTCTGAGCAGATCTGCAGAGTGTTCAAACACTGTTTACAGCACTTATCAGTGAGATATTTTATAGACTGAGAACTGTTGCAAACTGTCGTTATACTTCTGGGGGTTTTAAAATGTTTTTTTAAAAATTAACCTCCCTCAAAAATGTTTCTTTCCTCCAAAATCACACTTCCTCATGTGCTCAAATGGGCACTAGCCAGTCCTGGAATAATGGCAGGTTTCAAATCAAATACCTCATAGAACTTGCAGAGCTAGAAATGCGAGTTCTCCCAAATTTCCACAATGTCTGCTTTTAGCACTTCTTTAAAGGGCTTTTTTTTTGGCCCCCATCACCATAATATGAGCACCTCACAAATATTAATGAATTTATCTTCATCACTGCTCTGAAGTAGGGAAGCATCGTCATCTCCATTTTACATACAGAGGACAAACCAAGTTTAAATTTTTTTCCATTAAATGTGGATGCCCAACTTGCCAGCGGAAGTGCCTGAATTTTCAGAGGTTCTGAGGCCCCTATAGCTCCTATTGACTTCAACTGGAGTTGTAAGTCCTCAGTACTTGTGAAAGTCAGGCTATAGGCATCTCCAAGTGACACTCAGAAAATAAGTGATATACAATTAGTTGACACTTTTGAAGGTTTTTGGCAACACGACATCCAATATCATAGAACAAGTCTGCGGAAAAACCCAAGCTAGAAACCAACTGTTCTGGGTGTCGGTTCAGAGCCTTCATCACAAGAATATCCTCTCTCTTTCTGAAATCCCTTGCTTCATTCTCTAGACAACTTCCAACTTCTGTAGTAAATGAGAAGTAGGGCATAGCGACAAAAGCTTCAGCGGATGTCTACACTGCCAGGGCTGCAGCGATTGATGCAGCTAGATCAACTGAGGAGGTCGTGGAGACCCACTCATAATCGATCCTGGAAGTGCTCTCCTGTCAATGCCATTAATCCCTCCCCCCCCCCAAGGGAGTAAGGCTGCATCAACTGGAGGACGTCTCCCGTCAACGCAGCGCAGTGGAGACGCCGCCATACGGCAACGTAAGTCAGTCAACAGGAGAAACGCATTATGTATCTTTTGTTCCTCCCGTCAACAGCAGCATACGCCAGGCCATAGATATTGCCCATATCATGCACTGAACAAGGAAGAAGTCTTATTAAAAAATACTATGTGATCAGTATCACAACGCATATGCAAAAGGGGGCAGAATTTCAGGCAGGCTTAATTCTGGCATTTCCTAACTTTTGAATACTTCCCCATTGCAATAGTAGTTAAGACTAAAAATATTGTTCTACCTAAACGTATACAGGCACTTTCTTCCTAAAGCTTTGTAATGAACTTACTGCTTGTGAAACTAATCAACTAACACCAACTTGAAACAGGCATAGCATGGGTGAGAGTTCCTATAGCTTCTACTGACAACTGAATTCACTTCAGTCTCAACCTGCAATCCCCTTACTATTCCAATTCCAGTCTGACGGAGAAGCTTGTCAGTCATATCAAACTGAACTAAACTATTTAGGATTTTATGCTGTGTACACACGCAGAGACTAGCAGGAGGCAAATAAAAGTCATTTCACTTGGGACCTAAGTACTTGACCTGAACCTTTCTAAGAAGAAGTGTAAATACAATAAGCCATCATACCGGATACAAACTAGTTCTCTTCCCTACTGCCTTGTACTACCAAACTAGCCAACCAAAAGCCTCAGCACCACATTTCTGAGCATTTCTTGATTTAAGTCAAGCCTGGCATGTTACTGAAACAGACCTTTCTATCAGCCTCTGCATTAGGGAGTATGCAGCTGCCTTCTGCTTCAGCCCGTTCAACAACGCACTTTCAAATCTATATTGCATTGGCATTAGTGATAGTTGAGAAAGTTCTTTCATTGTATGTCACCATTTTCAGTTTACCACTCAAGCTATCTGAAAGTTTTCCCTTTAGGCTGAGAAGTTCTTTTATTTGCTCTCAGCACATAGGTGAAAAGGTTTCGGATAGTCTCATAAAATCGTGTGACGTGCTTTGAGAGTCAGAATACTGATAGGATGGAAGAGGAAATAGTTCAGGTGCTTTCTTGTTCTGTTAACTCAACAATGGCTTTGTTTTCTAGTTTTAAAAAAAGGACACTGCCAAGAAGTTTAGGCCCAATATTAGGTTTTATTTAAATGTAGGTGAAAATCTAATAAAAATGATTCTATGATTTAAAAGGGTAAATGAAACAGCTGTTTGGACTTAGTCATTCTTTGCCATGTTTGCAACCCAAATAGTTCAGCACTGTTAGTACAGAAGCAGAAAGTGAAATCGACCTCATTCATTGTCCAAGCTGAGTGAAATACAAAAAGTAAACAGCATAAAATGTGAAAAATAAGTTTTAGATATGATTGTTTTCAGTATCTCAAATTAATAACAGTTAAAACTTTTTAGAAACAATATTTCTTAACATGACAGTATCCCTTTACATTTGCTTTCTGTATCTACCAATGTAAAAAGTGCCCTCATCACCCTGGTATCTACCACCAGCCAGGGAAGCCTCATTAGGTATGTCTACACTGCAGTTAAACACTTGCAGCTGACCCATGTCAGCTGACTTAGACTATGGGGTTGTTTAACTGCAGTGTAGATGTTCAAACTTGGGCTGGACCCAAGCTCTGGGGTTGCACAGCTGACATGGGTCAGCTGCAGATGTTTAACTGCAGTGCAGACATACCTAATGAGGCTTTGTGAAACCTAAAAAGCTGAGTGGATTCTTCTGGATAACCACCCTGACCACTGCATACTGCTGGATTTGAATGTCACTGAAACAGATCCATGAAGTAAATTTTCTTTAATTTGTGACCATTTCAATAAACTCACATCATATGTTTTGGTGTTCTCAAGTGTGTGAAATAATGCTAGCAAATATAAAGTTCCACATGCTGAACACTAGTGTCTCTATATATCCAAAGTTTTATTGGTTTGAATGTAGCATTGCACACACCATCAATACAGGCACACTTTATCACATGTTGAAATGAGACTTTTTTTCCCCTCTACCTTTTTTCCTCTGACCCTCATTTGTAAAACAAGGAACTTCTATGAAGAAAACTCCATTAGTGAAATGCTGCAGTTAAAAATTTAAAGGTCAGGAAATTGTAAATATTGGTTCCTAGAGCAACTGTACCTCTGCCAAATTGCACATGTATTTTAAAGGATAAATTTAATAGCATAAAGAGAAACCCCAAATATCACAAACACAAGGAGACCAAAGATACTGTTACTGTGGAAACCATAAATTATTAATCTCTGATTTGTCTATTTAAGTTCTCAACCATAATGTTGCAGCAATGCTTCTTCCATACTGATTTTAAATATTCTTTTCCCATAAGAATGAAAAGGGATTTAGACATCTTCATGACCCACCTAAGGCAGATTCCAGAGTTCAGAAGTGGATTAACTCTGCATTTGCTGGCTGAGATTTTTTATTAGAAGTGGCATGCTATTCTGTTTGAGGAAGACCTATAAAACATGCTGCTCTAGTGGCAATACACCAGTATCTAGCTGAACTTTCAGTTCCAGCTTCACCACCTTTGATCAATCCTTACTATTGAAGGGGATCAGTGAGACAATGATGCTGCTGTTCTCTTCAAACTGCACTAAGCAAAAGATAGGAGCTTGGGAGGACCTGGTTCTTTTGCTCCATCTCCTTCAAATGTCTGCACCAGAACATCTCCACCCAATGGAAGTACATAATAGTTTCTCCTTCATGTGTTTGCTGCCAAACCCCTTGGATGACCCCTCACAGTTCTAGTCAGACTTTAGTTCTCCCACAACCAAATCCAATTCTTCAAATCTACAGTATGAGGGTCACAACCCATTTCTTGTTTCTGCCCCTCCTTACACTCTGCCTCCAACCAGTCCTCAGGCTGCTTAGGATTCCCTGTTTACTAGCAGGAGCTCTGCACTGTTACAAATTCAGGCAGGGACATTTGTTTCAATGCCCCCTTCACTCTAAATTCTCATTTTCCTGACCCACAGGAAGGGGTTATGGACTACAGACAGCAGCCAAATCATTGAACTAACTGGCCTCCTTTGGTTTAAAAAAAAAAAAAAGTCACCCCCATGGCACAGTCCTTTCCACAGTACTCACCAGTCCTGCAGTACGGATAGGCATTCCATGCTTTCTCATGTATGTTCAGGGCTCCCTCCGGGGCCAGCATTCGTACAAATGATGGCACTTTGCTGCAGATTTTGGGGGGAGAGGGGAGAAGAAGCCAGATAATAGAACATGGATGTAAAAACGGACTGTGGCTCGCACTGCTTGAGACATGCAAGGCACCCACCCTGAAATACAGACCCCTAGGCCCTGCAAGTGCCTGCGTTTGTACAACTGCCATAACTAGGATTGTCCACTGTTCTGTTACTAGGATGCCTAGACACTGGCTAACTGCATATGGGCTAGGTGTAAACCCTTCCCTGCCTAGCACAGGGGAACAAGGGCACACAATGTTGAATGAAGGCTGACACGTTGGAAGCGTATTTCTACCCGTTTCACCATCAAGATGCTGGATAATGGGGTTATAATTAATGTTCAAAACTACAATGGGTTCTGAGTTTCCCAAGACACCAGCCATGTTTATGATGGGAAGAGAGTCCGTTAGTGACACTTGAGCTGTATAACTTGAGATAAGCTTTGATATTATAACCTGAAAATGAATGGTCAAAACCACTTAGTTCATACCACCTTTCCCAACTGATGATTAGTCTGCTCCAATGTCCACAGTAAAACTGGTACTACTAATTATTATTCAGCCAATGGCTGTGATTTCCATCTATTCCATACTCAACTATGCCACTCACCAATCTACCAAGGTGCAGAAAATGGCTGAGTTTATCGACCATACTCAGGTCATACCAGGATCTACAAGCTGCTGCAAGAAAAGATCACCTGAGATTCTTAAACTTTCACACAGTATGGACCATATCTAATATGAGTGTGACACATTTTCCTGTGGACACTTTTCCTCCCAACATCTCAGGGACAATCTCATTTGCTAATCAGGAGACATCCCAGTGACAAACACAAGTCATTGATTATATGGAAGAGTAAGGGTAGTGAAGAGTTTCATGAGTTTTTAGCTCTTCGCTGTTTTGTCCATTTTGAAAAGAACGGAAAGAAACAGCATTAAGTAATTTAATTTCAAAGCCCCCCTTCCAATCCCATGTGACACAGAGGCCCATTTGAGGTTAACAACTCTGTCAGGCCTGACATACTCATTGTACCTAACATACTGCTGTCATAATCTGTATCTAAAATACCACTGGAAAACTAATAACTCACTCACTCATTAATATTCTTGCATAATGTATGCACACGGTGTGCACAAAAAGCTATGAATATGTGCTAGAATAAATTCTTAAAATATGTTTGGGAAATAATGCCTAAGTCCAGTCTGCCCTAGATAAAGGTATGTGTATTTGTTTGTTGGTCCAGCCTGGTCATCTGGCAGAGATAATGAAGGTCTAGCTACATAAAGGTAAACAAAGCCATCAAGCAGGGGAGAAGACAGCATGACATCTACACCCCAGCAGGAAAGAGAAACTATCTGGGCTATAGAGACAGGGGGTCTGAACCTTAAATAAGTAATTGATTGTAAGCAATATTACTGTATTACAAGTGTATTAAGTAAAGTCTCTTATGAAAGCGAATGATACACTGGAGATTAATATTATTGTGAAATGTATGTATTAATACTATATGACGAAATATGGATACTTAACAGGTTCCCTCCCAGACAAGAAGGAAGGCAGCCATATACCTGCCTCCAAAGAAACTAAGCAAGGTGTGACCAAAAACAATGGATAGCCAATTTCCATACAAATCAGCAGGGGGGTTGGAAGTGCATAGGAAGGGAAGAACAGCATGAGGTCATCCTGAGTTTGGGGCCAAAACAATAAGTTTGGGACGCTATAAGGATTTAGGAGAAGCCATCTTGGCATTCATCTCTGGACTGACACAGAGTCCACGGCTGTTGCAAGTGGAAAAAGATGGACCCTTCAACCAAAAGGGCTGAAGGAATAGAAGATAGGTAAGGACCCTGAACAAAGATTGTAGCTTGTTAAGTTAGGTCTTAGCACTAGAAAATGTATTGCTACTTTTGTTTGAAATGCTTTCTAACTTTATTTCTTCTACTTGGTGTCACTTAACCTATGTCCTTTGTTAATAAACTTGTTTTATTTTTTACAATAAACCAACTCAGAGCTGTGTTTTACCCCAAGTTAGGTTAATAAGCTGTAATGCGTTTTTATCTCTTTAAAAGAGCAAACAAACCTGAATGCTCCAGGAGAAGGCTGGACATAGAGAACAAGGTTTTTGGAAAATTCAGGACTGGAAATGTATTGGGGTCACTGCTGAAAGTAGTAACCAAGGAGTCATGGGTACCAGGGTGGGGTGATTGTGTTGTAGGCAGGCTGCTGGCATCAGAGCAGCGAACCAGTGTTGCATAGCACACATTCAGGATATTAAATACTTGTATGCTGGCTAGAAATATTCTAACAAGAGAACCACTGCAGGAAAGCATATTGAAGCACTCAGGGTTACAGAGCAGGCAGTGACAACCCCTCACTGATTCAGACTGCACCTCAGAGAGTAACACCTCCACCCGCATCTCTTCTGTTCCTTTCCACTATCCTGGTCCCTTGCAACATTTGTCATCCAACTTGACATCTGCATGCTGATCCTGTGAGATGTGCTATTCCATTACCAAGTCCTCCTCTCCCTTGACTCATGCTATATATTTGCCAGTTTTCTTTTTCTTAACCCGGTGTTAAGCAATAACCCAGCAATAGCTCTGAACTTCTCTTTGTGCTGGTGGCTGAAGGTTTAGTCTCATTTCCTGTTCCAGTCCAGGAAGCAGTTCCTAGATTCCTCTCTTTCATTGCAACAGCAACCCCAAGCAAGGGCAGGTAGGATGGCTCTGTTTCCAGTTGCTGTGAATTTATGAAAATTTGCATGAACTCTAACCTGTGTCGTTTCCTAAATTGTATCCTATTTATACAATTTCCCTTACCCATTTTCCCCCACTCACAGCTGGAAATGAGCCATTTCTCCATGCCACATACCTCTGCAAGTGGTAGATCTTGTGTGTGTACTGACCACGTTCTCCATCTCTCTCATAGGGTTCATTCATCAGAACCTCCACTCCTTCACCTCCACCAGTTTCATTTTTACTGGCTTCTGCCACAGAATACAGCTGTCCCACTTGATACTGAAGGAGTTAAAGACACATTGTTGCAATAGTCATAATTTAACTGGTGTCAACATAATTAAATTGCAGAAACTGGGGTTAAAAATAAATGAGATGTGTGTTCCATTCCTAGCATCCAACCACATCAGATATCAATCAAAATGTAAGCATTTGGGGGATGGATATCACCTTTATATCCTTCTCCATCTAAGCATTATTTCACTCATAATTTCCTCTATGAACACAACAGGAAGTTCTCAGGTGTACAAGGAGAATGAAGCCAACAGTGAGGTTATCCTCCAACTTCTGCCTCAAACTCAAAGAAACCTAATATGTGGAGAAAGTCACAGAGGAAACCAGAAAAGGGAGATGACTGGGGTGTTCGACTGCTATTTAGAAAGAATCAGGAAGACAACAGCTCTGCAGTAGTCAAACCTACTGATTTCTATTCAATGTGTACAAAACCAGATCAGATGTGCCTGCTGCTCAGGTCACATGCATAGCATGCTCCACTAGATCCCAGCAGGCTCTGACATGTATAAAAGCACTTTGTCCTGAAGGATCCGAAGACACCCTACAAAGGAATATTCATTATGTGGTTACCAATTAAAGACAGCCAGCTGTGGGCGGTTTAACTTTTGCAGCCTATGGATCTCTGGCATTCCTAACACCCAGCTCACCCCTCCCAAAATAGCCAACCTCTTCGGTAAAAACCTTCTCTCCTGCTGGCACCATAGCCTATTTTCAGCCCATTCTTCAATTCCTATTTGCCTCCTGAGCCCAATTCAAGTTCCTTGCTCTTACCTTTCAGGTCTTTCACAACATAGCTCCTCCCCTCTTCTGCTCAGTTTACTTCCACCCACATTTCCTCCTTCATCCTACTTAAGTCCCTTCCCAAAACTTGCTTCAAAAAACCTTACAAACAGCCTCGTTTACGTTTAGAACTCATAACTGAACAAGCTTTAGCTTCCCAAATGACCATGATACATATTGCCCTTGTTCTCTTCCCCCAGCCCCACCTACACACACACCATGGCTAAAGAGAGTTATAGTTCAAATGGCTGAATCTGCCCAAATGACACGGACCCATCCTTTTTCACATCTTCTACAGGTAGGCTCCTTCTGTACCACATCCTCCTCCAGGTCTTTGGCATTACACTAGTATGTAGGGCACAGGGCGTAAACATCCAGTAACATTCCGGCCTAGATCTTTCAGCCTCCTACAGAGACTCATTTGACAGCCTTAGCCCTCTTTCTCTGTCAGTACTGGCCACAATTCAACACTATTTTACACTGTACAGCCCCTTTCATATAAAGTGTCTCCAGAATGCTTTAAAAAGAATAGCAAACAGAAATTCAGAGAGAAAGGGGAGTAGAAGACACAAATGGGATGGAGTCATAAAGGGGAGGATGTTCTGGATGGCAGGAACTGTAAAGGGATACACTCTTTCCCCATCAATGGCATGCCTATACACAGGAAGGGAGAAGAGGGAATGATGAGATTTGTCGAGAAAGACGTGATCAGGTGAAGCAAACCATGAAGAGTTTTCCAAACCCAAGTCCAGTTGGAGCCAGTGGTGAGGTTTGAGAAAAAGGATGAGCAGTTTGATTCCACTAGGACCCAATGGTGAGGTCTGAGAATTAGGAAATTAGAGCATTAGTCTGAAAGGGAACGTTCAAGATGTGGACGGAGAGTGAAAGTTCACAGAGGTGGAAGTATCAGAAGCAAAGAAGTGGTTGACCCAGGCAATAAATGTAGAGAGCCTATTAGAAAGAGGACAAGGCCATCAGCAAAATGCTAGGCAGGCCAAGAAACATTAGCATCAGAGATGATGTGTACATAAAGAAAGAAATATAATTGCAGTGAAACAAAGGGATCTCCCCTGCCCAGTACCCACTCTTCCCTCCCCTGGACAGAGAGTGCTGTGTAGCAAGTGAGGAAAAGTTAAATTCTGAAGAAAAAGGAATAGGGATCAGCCATTGCACTTTATGCCCAAGCTAAGCCCTGATCCACACTTAAAATTTTTTGCACCCTAAGCACTATAGTTAGGTTGGCCTAGCCCCTGGTGTAGAGACAGCTAAGTCAACGGAAGGATTCTTCTATTGACTCAGCCACTGCCTCAGAGAGGTGGATTAACTACATTGATGGACAAAGTCCTCCTGTCAACAAAGGAAGTGTTTACACCATGGCTCTGCAGCAGCACAGTTGCAGCGCCACAGCTGTACGGCATACATATCCTCAGACAAAATAAGCAGAGCACTGATCAAACAGCCTATAAAACAAAACCAGTAGTGAGAGTGCAGCACTCACTTCCAGGCATAGCATCAGCTGTTTGACGAGGAGTATTTCCATCCCTTCTAAGATCTGTTACCACACCATTGGACATAAATGCAGCCCATATGTGGTGCAGGGTTTTTCCATCAAGTATTAACAGAACAAGACCAAATTTAGAAAGTAACAGCAAAGACCTGCTCCCACTGGGTGGGAACAGATGGTGTGCCAAGGGTATGTCTAGGCCTCCTTCCCTTGGGTAGTTTGGGATGAGTCAGAGAGCACACCAGAGGGGATCTAAACAAACAGGCAGGACCTCTGCTCAGGTTCCGGCTCACTTCCCAGTCCCTTTCAGCTGCACATTTAGCAGATTCATTGACTTTTCAGAAGGCCTTGGCATAGAAGCCTTCCAGAATAAAAACATCTATTTCTACAATGATTTCTCCCCACTTAGTGAAATGGAAAGTTCAGTCAGAGCACTGCTGCATATGGACAAGTTGTTGGGATGAGTTGTGCAAACACAACACTTTCCTTCAGAAGTAATTCTGGGCAGCTCCCTCACTGACACCAACAGACTGGGTCTCATCCCATATCAGAATGCTCCATCTCCTGAATTTTCAGGCATTGCATTCCTTGTGGTGGCTGACCCATAAAAGCAGAACACACAGTTCTTGCCAACAGAGAACTCGGCAGCATTATGAAACAGGAGTTCTTTTCAGAGAAGAACATGTTGGATTTCCTTTGCAAGAGAAAGTGTCATTAAACTCGGTGACCCCAGTATTACAGAGAGGAGCAGAAAGTATAGTTTTTGCCTGCTCCGCAGTGTGTCTCTGGGACAAGTCTCCAGGCGGCACAAACTAATTCTTTGTAGTAACAGTCTCTCATTCATTCATTCATTCCACCATAGGTATCCAAGTCAAAGTTCAGGAACTAAGAGGATCAACTCATTGGGCTGGCACCTTCACCCTTTAATCTTCCCTGATATTTCTGATCCTTTAATCCCATTCATACAAGGGAAGGACGCCCAGATAAACTGGTCTGTTAAATAAGAGCAGAACCCACAGGATCTGCTGAGGTATGTTAATAGAAAGACAGGCTGTGTCCTCTGAAAATCTGAATCCTAGAACTGCTGGGAAAAGTAGACAACACGACACACAAACTTGCTTTTGGAGCTCCTGAGAGATCTCTCAACTTCCACAGCCAACCCACAGCAGGATCTGTATTGTAAGGCCTCTCACACAGAAGGCAGAGTCAACTATATTAGCAGAATTTCATGGATGAGGTCTGAATTCAACACAGCCGGCCTCTTTGGGGAAAAAAGCTGTTCCCTAGAAGCAGCTTAGAACTCAATAAGGAAATAAAAGAGTCCTTTGTTTTTGGCAAGCTCCTTCCCATGCAAGAGGAACAAGGAGGCGGCAGAGAACATGTACACACACCACTCTAATCCATAAAATTGCTTTCAAAGCAGCAGCTGGTCAGACACCCACACGCAGCTGGCCAAGTCCATGCACCCAATATTGCAAATCTCAGAAATGGAAAGAGCTCAAACCATTACATGGAAAGTAAAGTGATGCTGGTCCAATGAACCGACATTAAAGGGAGGGATTCATAGAAAGATGTGATTGGATTTTTTTTCCAGTCTACATTCAGCAGAATCATAATCCAATAGAGCTACACACTCTGGAAGCTTTTCCTGATATTCAGCCTAAATTATTGCACCTTATTCCTACTTATAGTCCTAGAACCATCCTAAATTCTTCTCCATAATTGGGGCTTCTATCTTTTCAGTATTCCTAGTTTGTCACATTCTGACCTTAGTGGTCACTTGGCCAAATTATTTGGTCTACAGCTGTTATTCTTTCCTCAGAAGCCACAATTAATCTGGCCTCCCTGGTCATATGTTGTTTTCTTTGAACTCCCTCCAGTTTGTCAAGATTTTCCTGATAATGAGGTGCCCAGAGAAACACACTCTCTCAACTGTATCAGATGGGACCCATAGAGACTGAAACACTCTCCTCTCTGCTCCAGGCCACAATGCCTCAAAAAAAAAAATCACATCAGCTTTTTGACTGCCACATCACATACATTTGGACTGGCCCTCAAGCGGCAGTTAACACACTACTTGTCCAGCTGCCATGTCTTCCAGGACAGATTTCCATCTACTAGACTGAAGTTTGAATTAAGTTCTCATCTAATTAGTTCACTTGTGCTTTAAATCTGCCACAATCACAAAGCCCACAAACAGTACCACGTGCACCTAGTGAGAGCTTTGTGCAGAAGGGTGAACCTCTAATGGCAATACAGGTGTAGCAGTTAATATACCCTTCTCCCTGCAGCTTGAACCCTAACAGCAACAAACAGCCCAGCCAGCATCCTCTCCCCCAGGCTTGGGAGTAGGTGTCCACAGACCTCGTCAGGCATGAGACACAGCAAACATCCCTTCACCTGGAGTTTTGAGTCACATGGTAATCGTGTTCGCTCTTCTGTGGCTTTGACAATCACCAAGTTCTTGCAAACAAACACAACATGGCAAAGCTGAGACCAGATTCTATGCCTTATCAGCTGGGCTAGATGACAGGAAACAGTCTCTGCCAATCATGTCAGGCTGCCACCACACGTTGTGAACGGGCTCCACCCCAGGGACAGGACAGTGCAGTTCTATCCCAAACCAGCATTTACCTGGGCAATCAAATTGGTGGTTCTTTGGATATCACCTCAGAGACTTCCTAACAGTTACAGCCTATTCTCCTTTAGTGCAGCAAGGAGCCAATAGGGAGAACACCCCATCTGCGCCTCACATTACAGGCATCTAAACAGATTATTACTGAACTCTTTGGAATTATGGATTCCATGACACACTTTGGGGTTGGGGTATTTTCACTCCAACTCTTTGAACATTTTGTGACTGTGAAGGTAGGTTTCTGGAAAAGCATTTATTAACTGGCAGAATCTCTTTGCAGAGAAGCGGTGCTGAGAGCACAAGCACGGAGGGAAGATAACAGAGGGATGCAGTCTCAGAAGACAGAAGTCCTAGGAGCAGGACCAGTTAGTTCTCTACAGCTGTCTATTGGCCAGTGAAGAAATAATCAGATCATCTCCATTATAAACACCTATTCTCAGAATTCCCTCTCCTCCACCCAATAAAACTCAATAGAAACAAAGCCAAAGTGGGATGTAATTTTTACAAGATCTGGAAAAGACCTGCTCAGCTGCAAGTTGTATGAAGTGTAGATCCAGTGTTCACACTCTGTGTTGGATTAGTCCTATAAATGAGAGGGGGACTTTTAAAAATTTTTGCTGCCATTGGTCTAAAATATGGATTCAGCGCTTTAGGAATTGTAAGGAGTTTTGTTTTTTTAAATGTAACCTAGCTATTTTGTTTAGAAATATGGTTTACTACACACATTCAAAGGGAATTCACCACACAAACTTGCACTCTTCCTGGGCTACTAAGGTCTTGGGAGAAAAAGCAAAGTACATGTCTGACCTCGAAAATACATTTGAAAATAATTAGATAATAATTTTCAAAACCATAAAGGCTTTATTTCTTTATTCACCTTCATTCAATGCCCTTGAGTTCTAGCTTTCTATGGTGTCAAGACACCACAAGTTCATAGCAATAATAATTTGCTTAAAATGCAAGTTATTCCCTCCCATTGAGGTGTGTCTTTTCTAGCTCTATTTGATTTCAAATATTTTGGGATAGAGATGGTCTAACTGTGTGAGCATAATGTCAGGACTAAACAATAAACACGCTACTACTCTTTAGGCAGACATGCATCAACCACATACCTTCTGCATTTCACCATGCACACAGCCCCCAATCTACATTGGGAGCATAACATGCTTTTGACAACGGATGTCTCAGTGGGTCCCTTTAGCTAGTGCTGATGGTGATTTAACTGCTAGAACAGCAGGACAAAATTACATTCAGCACCGTTCTAGGAAGCATGACTGAGACCTAGTGTAATCATGTTCTCAGAGAAGGGATTTTTCTCAACTACAATTAAGCCATTTTCAACATCACTGTGGGGAGAGGCGAAGAGAGGGAAAAACAGAAGGACCCACTCAGACAATCACTGTCAGCAAAGGGCCATTTTCACAGTGTGAATGGAGCCATAATATTGTACTGCTGTATATCTGAGAGCCAGTCCACGGCTTCAGCTTTTACCTGAGTGACAATAACTCATGAGCTACTCAGTGCTTGTCTACTAACATGATGTTAAACTCCGATGCCCTGTCTAGGACTAGGATTTAAGGTATAACAGCACACATTTGTGCTTACATCACACCTAAAATCCTAAACTAGACACATCCCGTCTACAAGGGCAAAAGGTGTGTTTTTCAATTAAGGGTATGTCTACATTTAAAAAGCTACAGAGGCACAGCTGTAGCTGTGCCATGGTGGTGCTTCAGTGTAGACACTCACTTCAAGGGTTCTCCCATTGTTAATCCACCTCCCTAAAATTCTTCCATCAATTTAGCACTGTCTACACTGGAGGATAGATATTATAGCTACATCTCTCAGAGGTGTGGATTCTTCCTAAATTAACTCAATTGATTTAGATTAACATAACTGAAAATCCTCTTAACAGCTACACAGACACAATTTAATACCTTATTTCAACTCAGCAAGTTGTAGTCTAGGGCCTGGTCTACACTACAGGGTTAGGTTGATGTAAGGCAGCTTACACTGACCTAACTCTGTAAGCGTCTACATTAAAATGTAGCTCCCACTGATGTAACTTGCCCACTACATCTACTTAATAACTCCACCTCCGTCAGAGGTGTAGCGCTTACGGTGATGTAGTCAGGTCAGCGCAGGGTCAGGACTAGTCTATATTTAAAACATACAGCGGCACAGATGTATCGGTGCAGCTGTGCCACTCTAAGAGTGCTTGTACAGCCACATTACGTCGATGGGAAAGAGCTCTCCCATCAATATAATAAAATCACCTAAATGAGCAGCGGTAGTTATGTTGGCAGAGGAGCATCTCCCGCTGACATGGCACTGTCCACACAGCGCTTATGCTGGCAAAACCCTAACCCAAAACGTATGATGGACAACAGGATTGATCATAACAAACTGACAAATATAAACATAATAGTCCTTGTCTACACTGAATGTTTAACATTGTTAGTTAACATGTTTTAACACAATTAAATTTTCTACAGTAGACAAACCCAGATTAAGAGGAACCTCAGAGATTTAATTAAAGCTTCTACACCTTCAAATAAAAAAAATATATTAGACAAAGAAGGAAGTTATGATTTACAACAATCTGGCAAATCTAAGTTTATTATTTTCTCTAGGAGCTGTAATTCATAGATCTGAAAGCACTTTACAAAAGGAGGGAAAGCCTCATTTTAGAGATGGGAAACTGAGATTAAGTTAAATGATTTGCCCAAAGTCACAAACCAAGTCAGTGGAAGAGCTGGGAACACAAACCAAGAGCCCTGACTCTCAGCCCGCAGTTTTAATCATTGAATCATACTATTTCACAATGATACTGGACACATTTCTTTCTTGCATTTCGTGACTTGTCAGGTGGTCGATCATAAACTTAAACATAGTTTTGTTTATACACAGTCTTGAAGAGGAAGTAGCAGGAAAAGGACTTACCTCTTCCACAGACACAGGAAGAATGACACGACTGCAAGAGAACACAAAACAGGAAGTGAACTGCAGCCCTTGTAACTTGCACCACTTAGAACACACAAATGTTTCACACTGCAGACATAGCAACACCTGTTCCTGGTTGCCCCAGAACTCTGCTATCTTGGGTTATGATGTGATATACCAGTTTCCTTCTAACCTACCACAGTGTCTTTCCCAGTGCTTGCTGCCTTCCATGGCTCATGTAGCTCACAGAATGGCCTAAGACCAAACCTGTAAGCATAAGTGAAATATCCGAACAGTGATATTTGTATAAACATATGGGTTATCACAGAAGTCACTGAGAGAGCCATCTTCCCAATTCCTCCCACATAGTCCATCTTCATGGATCCTGAGCAAGTGTCATAGTAACTAAATAAATAAAGTAATAAGAATAAGCTCTTATATAGCACTTTTCATCCGTAGATCTCAAAGTGCTTTACAATAGAGGCCAGGGTCTTCATCTCCGTTTTACAGATGGAGAAACTGAGGCAAGAAGCATATAGAGAGACTTGTCCAAGGTCACATAGCAGTCTGGTGACACAGATAAGAATAGAACCCAGGTCTTCTGAGTCCCAATCCAGTGCTCTATCCACTAGACTTCACTGCATCATCAGTTATGCTGTTCTCTCTACACTAGTGAATATTCAACTCAACATTTGCCAGCTTCCAACTGTGCTCAGGGAGCTAGGAAGAACACTTAAAGAAATGATCTAAAGCAAAGAATAACCAGCAAAAACCAGAAAGACCAGTAATCAAGGGAAATTTGAAGGGGGTTTGAGGTTTCTTGCTGTGGTCGCAATTTCTACAGAAATGCTGACAGCACCTGCAATTCCCTCCCTTGCCCACCCACTCCTCATTCCAATTCCTCCTTCCATGATGCCCATCAATACCAACTCTCATCAGTAAAAGCACCCACAGCTATGCATTAGGTGCTTCAAGAAAAAGGGCTGTGCTGTAAATTCAGACTATAATCTGGGTCTCCCATGCACTATGTCTCTATTCAGAGTGGTCTTTCTATTTAGATTGTAAGATCTTTTGCGCAGTGACTAATATAAAACTAACTCTGCATTCAGTAAAGGATAAAACAGAAATTACAATGACCTGAAGCATGGACAGGTTGAGAACAAAGATATTTTCCAGAATTTAACACCAAATTAAGGAGTTAAATAAAAATAGGGATAAGGACAAAAATAGAAACTACAGATATCTACAACAAAAGAGGTTTCAAAGCAAAGACAGATGCACTAGAACTGCCTGGTAATGGAATAGGTGCTTGACATAATAAGCATTACTGAAATAGGATTAAATGACAACAAAAAAAAAAACCAACACATAATTATGGCCAGGGATTCTAATACCTGGGTATATACAGGAAGCCAGATTGGGTCAATGTGGAGAGATAGCTTTATACATAAAATATTCCAAAAAATCTAGTAATCTGAGTGAAGACCCATACAGCAAAAAAACATGAATAAAAAAATCACAAGTCCTAAATACACTAACAAGGTAATACCACAAACCTCTGGACTGGGAAAGGAATATTGAGTGCAAAAAGTTGAGACACATCAAAGAGGCAACTAAATCCAATAAAATAGTAATAGCGTATGACTTCAGCTAACCATATAGAGAAGAAATTTCTCAATGACTTAAAAGTTTGCTTCTCCGGACATAACAGACTATCCTTGACTAAGTCTTAAGTCACATGCTGGAATTGACTGAAGTAGTAACCACAGTTGAGCCACTAAGTAATTATACTGCGGTCATTATTAAGTGCAGCATCCTTGGGGAGACGTACTAAAAATTTGCAGAGTGACAAAACTCAAAGAGAGAGTGTCTAAAAAGTGATGACACTAGTCAAAAAGATCCAAAAAGTCAAAAACTAAGGTAAAATCCTTTGATTGAGCAACCATAAACAGGCAAAGAGCATATATACACCCCCCCACACACACACACAAAAGGAATCAGGAAGGAAAAAACTCCACCACACTACAATTGAATGGCAAAGTTCAAGAGTTTTTCAAACCAAATGGGTATTCTGCAGTAAACAGAAATCCAATCTCAGTGAAATCAACAGAAAGGAACACGTTATAGCAGGTAAAAGTAGATAGGAAGAGCTATTAGCCAAAGACATAAGAACAACCAACAAGAATTTCTTATATCTCTATTGAAGAAAGCTTGAGAGAGTCAGTGGATCTGCTGCCTTATGAAGGAAAAAAGGGAATAATTAAGGAGAAAAGGACATGGTAGAAAAGTAGTGATTTCTTGACGTTAGTCTTCACCACAAAGAATATTGAGGAGCTATCTACTCCAACTTACATTTTTCAGGTAATAAAGAGGTGTAGTTAAAGACTGAGGAATCAAAAAAACCACTACTGCAACAACTCATAAATTAAAGGACAAAGCACCAGGCCCACATGGTACACACCAGAGTTCAGGAAAATGTTGTAAGAATGAAATGACAGTATTTTTATTAGCAGTGCAACCTTATTAAAATCAGCTATTATACCAGAGGGGTGGAAGGAACCAAATGCTGTACTCATCTTTAAAATACGTACTAGAGGTAATGCTGATGAGCTTTACTTCAGTACCAGGTAAATTGACTGAAACAATTAAGCAGAATTATGAAACATGTAGATGCACATAAATAGGAATAAGCCAGTGCTGCTTGTGTAACAGGAAAACTGGTTTTTCAAACCTACTAAAATTCTATGAGCATATTAACAAAATACTCTCTAAAGAACTGATTAGCTGGCCCTCCAAAAAGTTTTTGACCAACTCCCTCTTGAGAGCTATTAAAGAAACTCATATGAAGCATAAAGTAAAGTACTGTCATAAATTAGAAACTGGCTAAGCAACAAAAAACAGAAAGTAGAGCAAGTGGTTAGTTCTAAACAGTGCAAACAGCTGATGCTCTCAGAGTACCTGAACATTCCATAACAAGATCAGTGTTACACATATATTTATTATCCAGATATGGGGGGAAGTAGTGAGGCAAAAATTTGCTGTGACACAAATTAAGCTTAGTCAAGACTAAAAGCAACTACAAGGACCATCAGAGGTACTTAAAGATAATGGGATGGGTAGTATGGTGATAGACAGAATTTGGTGTTGAACAATCAATGAAATATATAGTGAAAAGAATAATTTGGACAATTCATTCACATTACTAGCTTTCAAGTTAGTTATAGCCACTCAGGGAAGAGACTGAGCATAACACTGAACAGCTCAAAGGGCATTATTCCGGGCACAGCAGCAGTCAAAAAAATACCCAAAATGTTAGGCTATATAAGGAATGGAATGGAAAAAAACCTAAAAATATTATACAAACACACACTCACGTGGAATGCTATGTTCAGTACTTGCTACCCTATCTCAAAAAGGTGTAACAGAAATACAGGTGGTACAGATGGGCAACAAAAGCTAGAGTGTCCAGTGAGAGTTCCACATGATGAGAGACTGAAAAGAGTGGTTGTTTGGTCTGTACAGCAGACAAATAAGAATGGATATGATTGAGGCACACAAAACAATGAATGGTCTGAACAAGGTAAACTGGGTGCTCCACTTCCCTTCTCTAATGATACAAAAAGAAGGGGCATTCAATTAAACTGAAAGGCACTATTTTTTTTTAAACAATGCATAAGCAGTCTGCTGAATTCATTGCCACAAGACAGAAGCCAAGACCTTAGCTAGATTCTAACACAGATTAGTCATTTATATAGATAATTGCCCAGATCCTCAAAGATATTTGAGCACCTAACTCCCATTGATTTCTGAGGAGCTGAGCCAATGAGAATATCCATGCTTACCAGATTAAAAAGAAAAAGCTTATAAACCCCCACATTTCACAGTATAAACCAAACTTTGATAGGGGAGTAAGAAGAAACTGTCCCTATAAAAAGGTTATTCCTTGACTGTAAAACACTTCAGAAGAAATATAAGAAAAATAATCCAGGTATCTGGTTGCAGCAACTGTCAGAGACAGGATAGAGGACAAGATGGTACACTGGCCTGTCCCTAAGTCTTCCTTTGTGTCTTGGACAGAACCGAATTAACTGATAGCACTTTAATAGAGAAATAGCAATGACAGTCGTCTGTACTGTGAGGAATCACAACTCAATTCAGGAACACTCAACCCTCTCTAATTAAGAAAAGCTAAAGATGGTGCAGAAAGGTTATCAACTCTTCAGGGAAACTTTGCACTAACTGGAAAAACATACTAGAAACAAACAGCTTGAGACAGTCAAAACCAAAAGGGAAAAAAATAATTCAAAGTTTCCTGAGTCAATCCAATTAGCATTGGAAAGGTAAGAGTTCTCCTGATGAGAGAGAGAGGTTCAAGTCAGAGTTGCTGTAGGGAGAGGGAGAACTTCTCTCTCTCTCTCAACTGGCCCGTGCTGCATCACAGCTGCAGGACCTCTGTCTATGGTCTTCACCGCCCATTAACGTAAGCTATCCCCAGCTCTACAGCATAGGGCTCAGAGGGCAAAGGTACCTACAGCGCTAGGGACCCCGAACTCCAAACAAACCCTGCGCTCGCTCCCGGGTGACCTTCCCCGGTGACCTGTACCCAGGTTCACCCACGCGTTACATCGCTGGGGCGCCTGCGGCTTCCCTGCCAGCGCCCCGAGCGCAGCAAGGCGCCGGGCAGCCCCCGCGGCCCGCCCGGAGCCCCCGGCCGCCTCAGGCCACTCGCCGCGGGCGAGACAAGGCCACGCAGGCGGGAGGGAGGGAGGGAGGGAGCGGCGCCGTCCACCGCCGGGCGGCCACCGAGGGCCGGCGGAAAGGCCGGGCCTGGGGCACCGGCCGCTGCAGGAGGCGGGGACCCGGCCGGGCCGGGCCGGGCCGGGCCGGGGGAAGCGGTGCTGCCTCAGCAGGGGCACCACCGGGGGGCACCCGCCGCCCCACCCGCACTTCGGGGCGGCTGACCCCGGCCCCACGCCGCCCCCCCCGGCCGCCGCCTACAGCCCGTATCGTCAACGCCTGCTCGGCGGCCCCGGCCCGCACTCACTACTCCTTGATTAGCACCATGGCGGCCCCGCCGCCGCAACCGCCGCGTCTCGCCGCCCGCTCCGAGTCGCCCTGAAGGTGACAGCCCGGCGCCTCCCGCCCGCTCTGCTGCGAACCGCACCGCACCGCGCGGGGGGGGGAGGGGGAGCGGAGCGTTTCTGCGGCAACCACTGCGTCACGGCGCCACGCAAACGTTCCGGCCTCCCGTCGCGTCCAGAGTCCCCGAGGCGCCCCGCCCCCTTCCAGCCAACCTTAAAGGGCCCGCGGGCCGGGCGGGGAGTAGTAACCCAACGCGCATGTGCGCGGGCGGGAAGGAGCTGCGCAATCGGCCGCAGGACGGGGCGACTCTGTGATGACGCCTCGCGCCTGGCTTCTGCCATCTGCGCGCGTGCGGCGCCGTTTGGCCCTGATTGGCCCTGATTGGCCGAGGCCGCGCGCTCGTCGGCGGCGGTGGCGCGTGAAGTGTGAGCTCCGCGCCTGAGGAGCGTTGGCGGGCGGCGTCGCCGTCGCTCGGGGCTAAGCTGAGCCCGGAGGGGGGCGCGCGGAGGCCGCTGACGGAAGCCGGGTCCGAGTCCGCTCCAGGTTACCCGGGGACGCGGGGTTCGTCCGGCGGCTGTGCTGACTGCTCCCGCTGGGATCTCCCGGGGGCGGCTCTCCTGACAAGCGAGGCCCGGCCTCTCCCGCCTCCGCCGGCCAACGGCCAGTTCCTGGCGGGGGCGGGGGCGCGGGCGGGCTGCCCCGCTCATCCCTAACCCCGGGGCTGGCGCGTTCCTGGTACTGGCTCCGCTCTAATGGCTTTGTGCGAAGTGAACCCACTTCAGCCGGCGGGAGTCTCTGCCTGGGCCCTGTGGTGCAGGCACGTGTGGAAGGGGGCAGCCGGGAAGCCTGTGTTCAAGTCCTCCTCATAACGGGGGGGGGGGTTCGGACCTGTGTCTCCCGCCTCTGAGGAGCAGCACACCCCTTCCTTCTCTCTCACGCTTCTTATTTTGCACGGGAGGGGGGGTGGCCTGAAGAGGATTCGCACCTATGAATCCTGAGCAGAGATGGATGCTTCCCTCCAGCCCAGAGTTAGGCACCTAAGTCCTTGCGAGGCCTTGCTTACTATTTTATGCAGCTGACAGCTCAGCTTGCTCGCTTCTCTGAATCCCAGTCTTAGGCATCTAACTTTCCCCCAGCATTATATAAGGAGCCTGAGTGGTTAACTCAGGGCTGTGAATTCCACTTGATAGCAGGAAATGTTAAAGGTTGCAATGCTAAGCCTAAATCCCCCTTTGTGGATCTGGGCCCCCCCTTACACAGGTCTTTGAGAACTGCCTTCTCTCACAGCATGTCTGTAAAAGTCTTTTTTTTTTTTTTTAAGGAATATTTTCTGAGTTACAAATGATGAGCGTTTGTGCAAATGTTCAGTTTTCTGGAAGTAATGCAGTGGAGTATCTTTGCAACACTGTTCAGAGTACAGTGTAGCCTGAGTGTTATTCATCACGCAGGAGGTAACTACAGCAAGTGTGCATGAAAATCAATCAGAAAAAGATGAAAAGTAATTGGGATTTATTTAATAACATCTTACTCGATGCCTAAGAAGGCTATGCTGTTTAAAATATTGACCTGGTTTAGAGGGGCAGTAAAGGCAGCGCTCTCTCTCTCTGACCAAAGTAAATATAAATAGACTGAAGAAAGTTGATAGTAATGAATATAAATATTTTCTACAATTCTTAATGTCTTCAGAAAGCAACAAGACATAAGAAGAAAAACTGTGATCAGTAGTTATGGACAATAAGAAGGGTTGTTTTAAATATTTTAGGAACAAAAAGAATCCTGAGAATGGTATGGGGCCATTACTAACTGGACATGTAGAATTATTAATGTAGAAAAAGCAGAATTTTTCAACAAAATTTCTGTTCTGTATTTGGAGAAAAAACAGTCTCATCATATAACACTTTCCATTCCACTAGTATCACTGGAGGATATTAAACTCCTGCTCTCAGACATCTTTACAGTAGCATCTGGTTCAGGTAACTTGCATGCAAGAGTTTTAAAAGAGCTTACTGGACACTTAATGTTGATTTTCAATATGTCTTGGAGCACTAGGAAAGTTCCAGAAAACTGGAAGAAAGCTAATGTGCCATTTTTTAAAAAGGGTATCTGGGATGACCTGGATAATTACAGGCCCTTGGGCCTGAAATTGATCCTGATGAAGCAGTGGATACAGGATTTGATTAGTGAAGAATTATAAAGGAGGGTAAAGTACGTTAGGCAAATTAACAAAATGTTTTTAAAAAAAGTTTGACAGGATCTATTTTCCATGGTGATTATAAATTTGGTTGATCAAGGTGATAGAGTTGATGCCTTACAAAAGTCTTTTACATTTGACTTAGTTCTGCACAACATTTGATTAAAAAACTAAAAAGGGTATAAAAATATGGCATGCCTTAAGTGGATTAAAAACTGGCTAACAGTTTTGACATGTAAATGGGAAAGAGTCATTGAGCAGGTGGGGTCTAGCAGGGATCAGTTCTTGTCCCTCTACTATAACATTTTTATCAATGACCTGAAAGAACACACAATCATAAACTGATAAAGTTTGTAGAAGACACACAAAAAAAGGAGCAGCGATAATGAAGAATACAGGTTGCTAATTCAGAGCAATCTAGATTGGTTGGTAAACTGGGCATAAGTAAAGTACTAATGTGTTTTAATACACGTAAATGTATACATCTAGGAACAAAGAATGTAGGCCATATTTACACAATGGGGGACTCTATCCTGGGAAACAGTGGCTCTGGAAAAGATTTGGAGGTCAGGGTGGATAATCAGCTGACCATGAGCTCCAACTATGGTGTGGCCAAAAGAGCCAATGCGATCCATAAATGGGAATCCTGAGCAGGAGCCAAGAGCTTATTTTACCTCTATATACTTGGCATTGGTGCAACCACAGCTGCAATGCTGTCCAGTTCTGATGCCCACAATTCAAGAAGGATGTGGATATATTGGCAAGGGTTTAGAAAAGAGAGCCATAAGAATGCTTTAAAGGCTTAGAAAAACATGCTTTATAAGGGCATACTCAAAGAGCTCAATATATGTAGTTTAACAAAAATGAGTGAGAGGACTTAATTACGGTCTATACGTATCTACATGAGGAACAAGTGTTTAATGGGCTCTTCACTCTAGCAGAAACCGGTATAAGAGGATCCAATGGCTGGAAGTTGAAGCTACACAGATTCAGACTGGAACTAAGACATTTTTTTAACAGTGAGAGTAACTAACCATTGGAACAATTTACCAAGGGTTGTGGTGGATTCTCCATCACTGACAATTTTTAAATCAAGATTGAATGTTTTTTTAATATATATGCTTTAGGAATTATTTTGGAGAGGTTCTATGGCTTGTGTCACATACAAGGCCAGACCAGATGACCACAATGGTCCCGTCTGGCCTTGGAATCTGTGAACAAACATCTAGTTCATTTTAAGTTTTTGGCCTCAATAATATCCCATGCTAATAAGTTCCACAGTATAATTATTTAAAAGGGGTAGATACGTACAGATGTCTCATTCTAATTTTGAACCCAATCCCACAGTTCTCACTAAAAGAAAGTTTTATGATAAAAAGACTGCAAGATGGGGCTTGTATCTACGTCCATCAGTAACTTCTTAAAGTCTGTTTATGCCAAAACCACAACCCCATTCTGCAGTCAGGCCCCGTGAAATAAAGCTACGATTTAGAATATCTTCTATAGAAGCCAAGCTTATGTTAAATTAAAAATTCATCTCTTTTGTTTCTGAAGATAGACAGCCTTCTAAGTACAGAGCTTTTTTTAAGCCAGTCACACAAAGTTGTCCCACATAGTAATTTTATTTTGATTTAATTAAAAGTACCCATGTACTTTTTTTTAAAAGGGTATCAGTAAAGGTGTGAAAAGACTTATTAACTTTCTGTAACTTTTGTTAAGATGTGTTGCTCATGTCCATTCGAAGTAGGTGTATGCACGCCACATGCACACAGTCTGCTGGAAAGTCTTCCCCTAGTGATACCCATAGAATTGACTCTGGAGCCCCGTGGAGTCACGTTTTAGTGATGCCCTACAGAGGGCTCTGCTTACCCTCCACCTTTTCTTGCCAGCTGTCTCCAAAAGAGGGGCTAGGTGGGGAGTCTTGGAATGGACATGAGCAATGTGTTGTACAACATAAGTGCATGCTGCCATGTGGCCCAGCAACTGCAGCCAGTTCCAAGATCGGGTCTGAGGATAGTGCTTCAAGTCCTGCATTGTGTCACAAAGGGTCAAAAAACAAGCCCCTGGGAGAGATGCCTTGGCTTGTCCAGGGTCCAACACTGCCCTAATCAGTTCTATCCTCTGAATAGGTGCAAACGTAGATTTCTGTTCTTTAATAACACCCAGCCTGTCATAGGTGACCCTTTTCAGACCCAACATCTGCTTCTATCTGTGCCCTGGTGCATCCTTTGACCAACCAGTCATCAAAGTAGAGGTATACTTGCACTCTCTTCTTCCTCAGAAAAGGCCACAACTACCAACATACATTTGATAAAAAAAACCCAAGGGCCGCAGAGTCTCCGAAGGGCAGGACCACGAACTGGTAATGTGTCTGACTATGCATTGGAGAAACCTGTTTTGCGGGAAGATAGCTACGTAGAAGTCTTTCAAGTCAAGGGTGGCATACCAATCATATAAAAGATTTGAGGTCCCTTCCAACCCTAAAGGTCAACTACTGCAACCTCCTGCTCAAAGCAGGGCCAACCCCAACTAAATCATACCAGCCAGGGCTTTGTCAAGCTGCACCTTAACCTATAAGGATGAAGATTCCACCACCTCCCTAGGTAAACCATTCCAATGCTTCACCACCCTCCTAGTGAAAAGATTTTTCCTAATATCCAACCTAGAGCTCCCCCACTGCAACTTGAGACCATTGCTTCTAGTTCTGTCACCTACTACCACTGAGAACAGCCTAGCTCTATCCTCCCTGGAACCCCCCTTCTGGAAGTTGAAGTCCACTATCAAATCCTCCCTCACCTTCTCTTCTGCAGACTAAGCAAGCCCAATTCCCTCAGTCTCTCCTCATAAGTCAAGTGCTCCAGCCCCCTAATAATTTTTGTTGCCCTTCTCTGGACTCCAACTTGTCCACATCCTTTCTGTAGTGGGGGGCCCAAAAGTGGACACAGTACTCCAAATGTGGTCTCACCCGTGCAGAATAGAGTGCAATAATCACTTCCCTCAATCTGCTCCTAGTAATGCAGCCCATTATGCTGCTAGCCTTCTTGGCAACCAGCACACACTGCTGGCTCATATCCAGCTTCAAACCCACTGTAACCCCAGGTCCTTTTCTGCAGAACTGCTTCCTAGCCAATCAATCCCCAGTCTGTAGCTGTGCATTGGATTCTTCCATCTTAAGTGGAGGACTCTGCACTTGTCCCTGTTGAACCTCATCAGATTTCTGTTGGCCCGATCCTCCAATTTGTCTAGGTGTCACTATATCCTATCCCTACTTTCCAGCATATCTACCACTGCCTCCAGCTTAGTGTCATCTGCAAACTTGCTGAGGGTGCAATCCATCCCATCTTTCAGATTATTGAAGGTGTTGAACAAAACCAACCCCAGCGCCGACCCCTGGAGCACTCTGCTTGTTACCAGTTGCTGACTAGAGATTGAGCTATTGATCATTACCTATTGATCTAGCCAGCTTTCTATCCATTTTACAGGCAGTTCATCCAACCCATACTACTTTTAATTTGCTGGCAAGAATACTGTGTGAGACTATCAGAAGCTTTGCTAAAGTCAAGGTATATCATGTCCACTGCTTTTTCCACATCCACAGAGCCAGTCATCTCATCATAGAAGGCAATTAGGTTGCTTAGACATGATATGCCTTTGGTGAATCCATGCTGACTGTTCCTGATCACCTTCCTCTCTTCAAAGTGCCTTAAAATGGATTATTTGAGGACCTGCTTCATTGAGGCTGAGTGGTCTAATTTCACTGTTCCTCCTGCCCTTTTTTGAAGATGGGAACTGTATTTGCCTTTTTCTAGTCATCCAGGACCTCCCCCAGTCACCATGAGTTTTCAAAGATAATGGCCAATGGCTCTGCAATCACATCAACCAACTTCCTCAGCACCCTCAGATGCATTGCATCTGACTCTGTGGACTTGTGTACGTCCAGCCTTTCTACATACTCCTGAACCTGTTCTTGCAGTACTGAAGGCTGCTCACCTCCCCATTCTGTGTTGCCCAATGCAGTAGTCAGAGAGCTGACCTTTTCTGAAGACAGAGGCAAAAAAAACATCGAGTATTTCAGCTTTCACATCAGTTACTAGGTTGCCTCACCCAGTCTGTAAGGGGCCCACGCTTTCCCTGACCACCTTCTTGTTGCTAACATACCTGTAGAAATCCTTGTTACTCTTCACATCCCTTGCTAGCTGTAGCTCCAGTTTTGCTTTGGCCTTCCTGATTTCACTCCTGCATGCTCATGCAGTATTTTTATGCTTCTCCCTCATCTGTCCAAGCTTCCACTTTTTGTAAGCTTCCTTTTTGATCGGATACACAGAGGGAATGATGGAGGCTAGGGAGACCATGTGGAATCTCATTTTCTTCATTAATTTGTTGAGATTTCTCAGGTCGGGAATGGGGCGAAGCACCCTTAGTCTCTGGGATTAGGAAGTAAAGAGAATAGAATCCCTTATCCTTTAGCTCCCGAGGGACCTCTTCTACCACTTCTGTTTTTAGGCGATCTTGCACCTCTTAAAGTTGCTCATAAGAAGGGTCCCTGAAGAGGGATGGGAAGGTAGAGGAGCAGAAAATTGGAGTGTGTATCCCAGCTTCACCATGCTTAGGACCCACTGATTTGATGTTATCTGTGACCATGCATGGTAAAAAGGGGGATAGTTGATCCAAAAATAAAATATTCGGTGGATGAGACTGATTGATGTGCCATCTTTGAGGGTACCCTCAAAGATTTCTTTGCCCTGGAGGACTGCTGAGTTTGCCCATGGCCCTGATTAGAAGAACGGGGCGCATTCCTTTTGTTATTCCTGGCCGTTCTATGATTGTAGTCTTGTCTTGATTGGCCTTGGTAGAAACGGGGCACAGCTATAGCTTGAATGGTTTCCTGTACAGTGCCAGTGTACATAGGCAGAGGGACTTTAGCATGGCTGTAGAGTCTTTTTAAGCTATGAAGTTTGGAATTGTTTGCAAGGAGAAAAGGGCTTGTCCCTCATACAGAAGGTCTTGGGTGGTTAATTGGATCTTATGAAGGAGACCCAAAGTCTGAAGACAGGAGTTCCTCCTCATGGCAACACCGGATGACATGGTGTACACCACTGCATCCAAGCCTGGCTGGAGCAGGGTCTTTAAAACAAATTTTTCCCTCTTTGACCATGGTTGCAAATTCAGACTTGGAGTCTGGTGGTAAAGAGTCCTTGAATTTCTCTATTGATTGCCAGGAGTTAAGAGGCATACCTGCTAAGGATGGCCTGCTGATTTGCAATCCAAAGTTGGAGCCCTGTAGTGGAGTATTCCTTTAGTCTGAAGAGCTCCAGCTTCTTGGCATCCTTAGCCTTCAGCAGAGCCTTATTGCCCCTGCCTCTCTCTCTCTCATTGGCAGCTGCCACCACAAGCAACCCCGCTGGGTGGGGGGTGTGTGTGTAGAATTGCTCATGGCCCTTAGAGGGTACAAAATACTTCCTACCTTTTTTACTGTATAGAGTAGAGGGGCCAGAGTCTGCCACAGTCTTTGTGGTCTCCCAAATGGTTTTTATTAGTGGAAGGGTGACCCTGGATGGGTGACCCTAGAAGGGCCCTCTGGGGCCAGGATGTCTACCATAGGTCTGCCCCCCCCCCATTTCCTGTGCTTGAAAGCTCATATTCTGTGCTACTCTGCGCAGTAGCTTTTGGTGCACCTTCCTGTCATCCAGGAT
Organism: Mesoclemmys tuberculata; assembly: GCA_007922155.1. Lineage (NCBI taxonomy): Eukaryota > Metazoa > Chordata > Testudines > Chelidae > Mesoclemmys > Mesoclemmys tuberculata. The sequence goes on along the minus strand of ML675623.1, from coordinate 20,925,088 downwards.
GGGTGTTGGTGCCGCTACTGCCACCACCTCATTGGGAGATGAGGAAACCCTTATGGACACTGATGTTTTCTGCCCCATCTACACCAGACAAGTCACACGGTGCTGCTTCTTCATCTGCTGTGTCTGGCTCCTGGGTGTCGTCATGTCCAGCGGAATGGGATGGCAGAGGTCTGAATTCTGACACTAGGGCATGCCATCACAAAGGGGTGTGCCTCCTCTACCCTCTGATGCCTGCTACAGTGCCAGCTCCTCCTCAAAGAAAAAAAGACTGCCTCCGAGTTTGAGAACCTCTTGTTCCATGGATACCACAGGGGGGCAGTGCCAGACAGTGCTGGGGATTGCTGCTGTGGGGGAGCGAGACCTGGCCATCATCACTGGGTTGTCCTTGGTTGGCACCATGGATTTTCTTGGAGCTAGGGCTTGGTCCTGGTCATGTAGAGGCAGAGGTGGTGGAGCTGTATCCTCAATCAGCTCCCTTGCTGTCTCAAAAGTCTCAGGCATGGAGGGGAGCAAGCCCCTCCTTGGGGCCAGAGTCAATGGTGCCATGCCTTCCAGTTCAGGGCTCAAGTAGCCCAGTGTGGGTTTCACTTTGCTCCTTTCCTTGTGCACTGAGGACTTCATCATTGGTGAACACTATCAGTCTGCTCTCTTCTTTTTGAGGCATCAGAGAGTGGGAGCAGTGCCATTGCCCTCCAAGTGCCGGGCCTTTTGGTGCCAGGGAAGTATGCTGGTGCAGTGTGCCGGTGCCACAGCTCTTTGGGTGCAGAGTCCTTCTGAAGTGGCACCTCCCTCAGATGCCGGTCCACTCCTCATCAAGGCTGAGGTGCCTGGCCTCTGTTCCGCTGGGTTCTCCATGGGATGGAGGGCAGATTCAATAAGCAGGAATTTCAGTCTCTGGTTTCACTCTTTTTGGGTCCTGGGGCAGAAGCCTCTGCAGATCTTACAATGATCCTGCTGGAGTGACTCTCCCAGGCACATGAGGCAGGAAGAGTGTGGGTCATCCCTGGGCATAGGCTTCTTGCAGGACCTACAAGGCTTGAAGCTAGGCATGCCCCGTCCCCAAGGAGGGGGAAAGAAAAAAAAATAGATTGTCTCATAAGCAGCACTGCTCTATCCTACACCATGGTATTTCTGAACTATTTACAGATACTACTCAACAAGGCAAAGGGGAAGCAGTTGCAATGCAAGAAAACACAGTTGCTCCAGCATCCCTCACAGGCAGTAAGAACTGAAGGTTGCCAGAGCCCTCTATGAAGTGCCATAAAAACGCGACTTCAGGGAGCTCCAGGACCAACCATATGGGTACCATTAGGAGAAAACTTTCCAGTGGGCTGTGCACATGGTATGTACACATCTACTTGGAATGGACATGGGCAATTACTTAAACTACTTTTACAATGGCCTTCAAGGAGGCATTAGTCTGAATAAGGATTTGGCATTTCGTCAGTGAGAACACACACTCTCTCTCAACCTGTACCCAATTTAAGTATAGGGGAATACAGGCAGAAAGTTGCCAGAGCTAGAATTTTGCAAAGGTACTGGGGTTAACAATGCATACACTTGCAAAAGTTGTCAGCTCACTTACTTGGAGTCAGGACTAAGTCTGTATCTGATCTGAAAAAGATATCTTGAGCAGCAATGCATCCAACAGCACCATGCTTAGTCCCATGCAAACTTGACAGATTACTGCTAAACAAGATTCTCTTATACAGCTGTCCAATTCCCCCTCCCACCTCCCCATGGTTTTGACCTTAATTTTGTTAGTTTTAGTTTGAGGTTTTTTGCATTTGAAGTCTGGCATTTTCTCATTAGCTTGGAAGACAGGATGGACAAGTAGCTCATTGTTATCTTTGTCATGTTCAGCCTCAAAGACTATAGTGATTTGTTTAATACCATATTTATTAGAGTACTCTAAGAACATACATCACTTTTCAAACAAGATGTGACAGACACCCTCCGAGGAACACAGTATAACTCAGACAAATACAGAAGGCACAAGAGAAATGCACACAGCACTGGGGAGGAGATTAATGCTTCAAGGTGAAGAGAAGGAGTGGGTTTAGAGGAAGTAAAGGGAGGTACCCTTGGTAGATGGGAAGTTGTTCCAAGAATGTGGAAAAAAAAGACAATAGAAGCAGCACTAAGAAAAGGATTGGGTGGGTGTGTAGGACAATGGGTGCTGAAGTGAGCCCAGAGACAGGGTAGATAAGAATATGCATCTAAAAAAAGCTGTCATAGTTCCATAGCAGTGAATGTTGTGATGTTTTCATTGAAAAATGCTGTTTTACTGACACTTCCCATCAGTAGCACTTACCTAGTGATGTAATTAATTCATATTAATACTTTGCACTGATTGGGGCTTAAGGAATACAGATCCAAATGGATACAGGCAGCTGCCATAAGGAAAGTATCACTGAAATCTGCTTTGTCCTGTATTCCTCTGTCTCCTAAACTAGTCAGCTTGTCAAAATGGAAGCTTCCTACTTTAGCACACTTCAGTGCTGTTTTAATTAGAAGGGCATTATTTTGTGGTTTTACTCTAAAATACAGGGGGAGCAGAGACCAGACACACTATGCTGGAGGCAGTTAATTACTGCAAAGAAGTGTTTAGTTGTAGCTGAGTTTCATTTTAACCTAGTTTGCCTTTGTTTTCTGTAGGCATCCACTGGCCAGCCAGTTATACCTTAAGGCCACAGCTACGCAACAATTATAACTGTTTTCTATAGCTTTTGATTTTCAGAGTCCTAAATAAAAAGCTCATATGCAACACTACCTCTATAAATGTCAGGAGCCACTCCAAACTGCATGCACATCTTTTATATAGGCACCCCTTAAAAACAGCCTCACAGAGGCATCTACATCATAGCAACAAGCATTTGCAGACCAGCTGTGGTATCCAGGTTTTTGTTTCACTACGGAGACATACACACACAGATAAAGATATTTTTGGATCAGAAATGCATGGAGTTTGGAATGAAGCACAGAAGGCATTTGAACTCTGGAAAACATTTTTTTCTAGCAAATGGAGATTATGAAATTGATGTAGCTCATTCACTCTTGAATTCCAACTGTAATGCATTTAAAGGAGCTTTACACATGTATCAGGGTTTCTGCTCTGGATCATGCTGCTGGACAGACTGAGGACATATGCCTTATTAAACTCACACCGCTATTAAGGAAACATTCATGGGCAGTTTAATTTCAGATAGACATTAAGTATAAATGTCATGGCAGAATTATTTCCATGATATACAGAAAAGAATTATATTCACCATTGTAGGGATGGGAGTATTTTGATTGTCCTATTAGACCTTTACCTAGTTTCTTGTATGTCCCTGTTATACCACACATCACCATGGTATCTGAGCGCTTTACAATATTAATAGTCTAAGGCATCTCATAAGGCAGGGGTATCAAACATAGTTGTGACCAGATCTGGCCCAGTAACTAAGTCATGAGAGCGCTATAAGCTAGATTCAACATACTTTTTTTTGTTTGTTTGCTTTTGTAAATTTGGTTTCTGGCCTACATGACTGCAGAGGTAACCTTCCACATATGAAGCAACTGGAAGCCTGCTTGGGGCTGAAGAGAGCCTGAAACAATGACTAAGGCATTAATTCTTCTGCCTTCCATTCATGTGAATAGAAGGCAGCTCTAAAGCCTAGCAGTGATACATCCATGTCAACACTGATTGCATTGCTGATTATTTTAGCAGATGGAATAGGGTTGGAGTGAAGCCCACACAGGTAGGAATTAGAACTTGCAGCGGGGATGTAAATATAAGATGTTTACTTACTCCATAAAGGCTGTATTATCCTCTGATTTCTGTGCAAGCCTCCCACAATGCCCCCTGAATTTATATCCTAACCCCCTACCATGATTAAATATGGAATCTGGGGCTCACCTCTAATGAGTTTGAGACCCTTTTTATAAAAGGGTCTCCATGACTTAAGCTGTAAGATTAGACAGCCGACAGGTTGCAATTCTCAGACTGTCTGCATTTGTAACATGTGGAACTAAGAATTCTGGCTGCAATTTTCAAAAGCAGCTACTGACTTTGGATAGAGACAGTTTAAAAAAGCCTGATTTAGAAAGAGGTGGGTGCACAACATTCTGAAAACTGGGCCTTAATTCTTTCCTACTGGGTATCTAACAATCACTAGTCACTTTTGAAAATTTAGGTCTCTGCCTTTACCACATTGTTCTCCAAAGCTCATTGAATTGAAGCATGGACTGTCTCTGAGCTGATAACAGTTCTGGAGCAAGTAGGTATGCAATATCTGAGCATTAGCAACACATGGCAGTAGAAGATGGAGAAATCTACGGACAACCATCCAGAAATACTCGTTACGAGAAAGCTAAAACTATTGCTGGTGTGTCCTCCACTTCCTTTTCTTTGTGTCTAGCAATAGTTAGGGAGCATAGCTCAACTTGGCAATTTAGGCCCTGAACATTACAGAAAAATCTCAAGTGGAGGAGGGCAGTAAAACATCTTCCAAGATCCTCAAACTTGTAAGAAGCCAGAGTAAAATAAAGTAACTTTTGCATTGATACAGTGTGATAGCATAAGACAAGGGTGCTTTTGAAGTGGGATGCAACTGATGAAGGCAACATGTAAAAACCCACAAATGTGTAAAATACTCTAAGTGGCAGGAGTCTATTCAAACCAAGCAAGCAGCTCTGAAATAAATGTCATTGTCTTGTAAACAGCTTATAGGATTTTACCATACAGTAACACCAGAGGGCACTGTTGTTCTACAAGGCTGCTTAATCATGATGCACTGGCAATGTACCTAACATGATGAGTCTTAATGTTTCTAACACTGACTCTTTTCAGTGGTGCCATTTAAAATGCCTGCAGAGCTTCCTCTTTAAATGGAAAGGGTGTGGGTAGTCTGCTCACCTAAACGTTTCAATGTTGTATAGCAAAGGTGTCAGCTTTCATTGTGACAACTCCAGCCCCCCCCATTACGGTCACTTCTAACCGAGCATTCAGATGCACCATTGTATTTTAATCCTAGTTTGGAGTTCCTGGAACAGTGACAGCAGAGTCCTGTGCTTTTTCTGCCTTAGAGGTGAAGTTCAAGAATTGGAGACACTGTAAAATTGAGAAAGCACCACTACTGTATTTTCAATAAATCAGGCTCACGATTTTCCATGACCTTCCTGCTATCACAATCACTAGCTCAGCTCAGCCAGTAGGAGTGCTAGGGCATACCACTGCCATTTAACTTGTCCTGTGTAAACCTGCTCAGAGCAGACAGAGATGAAACATGGGCAGCCTGTCTGAACTAGTGCTCCTACTGCTGAGTTACTGATAGCAATAGCAGGAAGATTAAGGAAAAACAAAGTCCAGCATAGACAAGGCCTAGGAAAGGCATAACTAGAAGAGAGAAGTAGATCAAGAATTCCCTTTGTATTCCCTCCATGGCTGAGCTGAGACCCCCTTGGGATACCCCCAAGTCCACTTATTCTGTGAAGTCTACTCAACTACACAAATGAGTCATCATCATCATCATGTCTTGTCCAGAAAGAGCACAGATATCATTGCGAAGAGCCTCCTACATCAACCAGCAGCTTTGGTCAGTTACAGTTAAGTTAGTGTTCAGCAGTTCAGTGGTTTCTCTCACATGGGGCTGTTATCTGAGCACAGGATATTAAGAGGCTACTATTATGAAGTCCTGCTGAGACTCACTGAAATTGTCTCACTATGTCAATCTTCTATATGTTCACAGGATCCAGTTGCTATATGCAAGGACAGTTCTGCACTGTCTTTTCAGCAGTAAGACAAAAATCCAGCACCTAAAACCAGAAAGGTGTTTTAAGCTGTAGGACCTAGTTTTGAAAAGACCTTTCCATTTTACTCAAAGGTTATCTCCAAACTACCACCTGCTCCTCTCCCAGGGTCACTGCAGGGAGACAAGGAGGAGGAAAAAAAAAGGCAGCAACACTTCTTAAAGCACTTCACACAAGGTCCAATTTCCAGCTGAATGGTTCAAGTCTGCAGGCAGCTTACCAGGTAGAGGTTTACATGCTGGGGTAGAGGATTTTCAGGATGGGGTGGGGGGCTGAGCAGTTAACTGGACCCTTCGTTTGGCACATATGGCAGAATCCATTGCTCACTAACCATCTCGCTACATTATATGGAGAAAAAGTTTGAGTTCGGCATCAGCGATTAGCATTTAGCAATGAACTGAAAATCTACTTCTGTAAGACACAGCAGGCAGTCCCCTTTCCAATGTGCACAGCACAGAGAGATCAAGCAAGAGACAACAGTCCTGTAGCCATGCCTGATAGTGGTGAAGAAATTGTCATTCTCCTGCAGCCAAGACAGTGCCAGTTGGGGCAGGCTTCAGCTCATTCAATTTGTGATCTGTGCAGCTTTTAGACAAGGAAAGAAGAGAGGCCTCCTTCTGGCATGTGTCTGAGAAACATTCTCAGTCTTCACTCTGAGCCAGCAGGCCATGCTGTGTAAAGCTGGCAGAGCATGGAGAGAAGGACCATGACGGGCCAGAGGTAGACCCATTAAAGTGGCAGAAGAACTTGTGAAGAGGAGGTTGTGTTTGAAGCACTGGTTTAAACAAAGGCTTCCTCGTTGGGAGTACCATTGATTTTGAGAAAGAGTTTGGCATCTTCACTTCTCTGCTGCTTCTCTTTTTCTAGCCTGCGTTTATAGCAGATCAGATAGGCTGGCAGGCAGAAGCCCAGCATACTCACTCCAAGAAGCCCCACATTCACCTACAAGGACAGAGACAAGCAGCATTAGATAGGTAAGTGACAGACTGGATCGTCTCTTTCCCAAAAGAGAACCCCAGGGCCTCATTATTTCACCCACCCATGCTGGACGTATTGAGAAAGGCACCTCTCACTTCTGCAACAGCTTACAGGAGATTTTAGTTATACAACATTGCCCATAGCTCTCTGTGCAGGTTCTGTTAATAAATGCTGCAAAAGCACGTCAGTCAGTGCCATGTTTGAAGAATTTCTTGCTATACAGAAAGGGCAAGGCAGAGCGGTCACAGTCTTGGCTGTGGCAGTTTTCAGCCGCTGTATGGCACGGATATTTTCTCAATATCTCATGCTCATTGAAAGGAGAAGAGGAAGAGACAGAACTGAGATTGGGGCTATTCCATGCCAACATGGCTGGCCCTGCAGTTGAGCTTAGTACTACAGGAGCACATATAGTATCTGCAGTGGTGGCTTTGCTAGGAGCTGGGTATCATACCCAGGAATTAAGCTTGTCCTTGCCTAGATTGACTCTGCTCACCCATGATGCCACTTACAGGCTTCCTCTTCATTCATGCACTTCCAACAGAGCCATGTGACCCTTCTGATGCAATCTATCCTTGATCATCTCTAAGCAGCTCTGTTTCAGGGCTTAAAGCAAGTTGCCTGAGGCAGGCTTGACAGGAGGAGACCACACAGGCTCCATCTCAGACAGGCACCTGACCTTCACAACTCAGGGTTAGCTGCTTGCATTAATCTTAAGGCTTGCAGCTCCCTGGAGAGAAGTTCAGCTACATTAATTATCAAGGAGGGACGTGAGAGAGGGGCTCACTCCCACCTAACAAATGATCTCACTACACCTGCACATGAACTGGTAACACTTCTTGACAGAATTTAGGGCAACCAAAAGCCAAGTGGACAGGTCCAAAAGCATATAGAGTTCCTAACACATTTGAGAGCTGCCGAATAGCCTCTAGAATGCTTCCATCTCCTAAGGAAAGGAGCATCTCCTGGAAGGGTCGCCACCACCCCCAAAAAGGGAAAAAATTCAGCACTCCCAAAGGAAAAAAATCTCGTTCTTGGTCTTTATGAAGCAGAGCTGCTTTCTGCACACTTACCCCACACCCTTCAAGGATGGCATGAGCCTTACAGCCCTAAGACCAGGTTTCTAAGGCTAATGGCAGACCCCAACAGAGCTGGGTCAGAAATCCACACCAGTCTCATGTTGCTGAAAGTGAAGACTTCTCCCCATTTCTCATAATCACTACTCAGATTCCAGCATTTCCTCTCTCACTGCGATTGTATAAAGAATTACCTACCAATAAAATGCCCAGCTACAAGGCATCATCCTAACTATGGCTAGATTTAATACAAGGCTTATTAACTTTAACCACACATCTTACTAAAGGTTATGTGAGCTAAGAGAAGTATAAGATGGCATAGGCTGGGAAGGAATCCATAAAACATTCCAGAAACAAACAGATTGCATGTGGGTGGGCATGTTGCCTTCCTCTAGAGCAGTTATTGGCCACAGTTGGAGGTGGGCAATGTACTTGAGGACCCATGGTCAAACATCAGAGCTCACCCCTCACAACAGGGGTCTGTGCATAGCATCCCCTCCATTTTGGTTGGTTGGCTCTGTTGAAAAGGAATCCCCTCCCCACAAATCAAATTGGACCCCACCACCAACCCTTCATGCTAAGTTTGGAGTAGACCATATTTACTCTTCCCTCCCTTACCCAAAGAGGGTCTCCTTTCAGTGGTCCCATCATTGCCAGGAACAGGGGCTGCTGCAGAAGAGCAAAGAGGGCACTGACCAAAGACTGCAATCCTGTCAAGCTGCCAAACTGTGTTGAAGGGTATCTGTCAATGCAAAAAGCAGTATAAGTTACCACACTACCTAGGATCTTTTGTGCTACTCAGAAAACCAGACTGGGCACTTCTTCCAGCAGCAGGTTCCCAGCTCACAGCACAGCTATGCAGAGAGTGGGAATTTCTCTTTGTGTATACATCAAAAACCACATTCAGTTATTAAGATTGGCTCCTGAATCTGAATAGCACTGCCAAGTGTCCCATCTCTAGATAAGTCTCTGCCTGAATTTTAAAATTTAGGGATCTTTTTGTCAAAAAAAAAAAAAAAAAAAGAAAAGATTAGAGTGCATGCCAGAGCCAACACAGGCCAGCTGTATTCTGTAACTATTTGGAGTGCTTCTCAGTACCCGAACGGTAACAAAAAGGATGAAAATAATAGGTTTTTGTAGGGGCTTCTTCAGATTGAGGCCTGTAGGTCCATCTGAGCCAACATCTGGGGTTCGGCCATCAGTTTCATTCCCCCAGTTTATCGGGACAACAACTAACTCACTCTGGAAATCACCAAAACCTTGTACAACATGTTAGCATGTGTCAGACATGTTTTCCTTTAAAGGAAAAGTCTGATCCTCTGTCAACTGAAGCTATATTGTTGATTGGAAAGTGCAGTGCAGCAAAAAAAAAAAAAAGGTTACTAATCTTCTGTAACTGTTGTTCTTTGAGACATGTTGCTCACATCCATTCCAAGTAGGTATGTGCATGCCACGTGCACAGTTTGCCAGTTTTTCCCCTAGCAGTATCTGTAGGGTTGGCTCTGGTGCCCCCCTGGAGTCATGCCTCAATGAGGATCTATATAGGGCCCTGCCAACCCTCCACCTCTTTAGCTCTTTGCCAGCAGGCTCAGACAGGAGTAGGAGGGTGGGTCTTGGAATGGACATGAGCAACACATCTTGAACAACAGTTACAGAAGGTTAGTAACAGTTTTTTTCTTTTTGAGTGCTTGCTTGGGTCGATTCTAGGTAGGGGACTCCCAACCCAGATTGTAGGAGATAGGGTCAGAGCTGAGAGTCCCACAGATTGAAGCACTGCTCTGTCAAATGCAGCATCTTCTCTGGCATGCTCAGTAATAGCGTAGTGGGTGGCAAAGATGTGAATATTTTACCATGTTGCTACTCTACAGATGTCCTGAATTGGTATCTGGGCCAGAAAAGCTGCGGATAATGCTTGAGCTCTGGTGGAATGGCCAGTTAACTTTGGGGCAGACACATTCACCAAGTCATAACAAGTCTTGATGCAGAAGGTGATCCATAAAGATCCTGTGAAAGGAAACAAACCCCCTTCATCCTGTCTGCAACCTGTGATGAAGAGCTGTGTCATTTTCCTGACCAGTTTGGTTCTTTCAATATAAAAGGCCAAGGCATGTCTGACATGACAGTTTGGGGAGGGGATTGGACTAGATGACCTCCTGAGGTCCCTTCCAACCCTGATAGTCTGTGATTCTATGACATCCAGCGAATGCAGTCTATGTTCCCAACTATTAATGAGCCTGATGATCAAGCCAGCTCTCTATACATTTTATAGTCCATCCAACCTATACTTTTTTAACTTGCTGATAATATGGTGGGAGACTGTATCAAAAGTTTTGCTAAAGTCCAGGTATATCACATCCACCGCTCTCGCCACATCCACAGAGCCAGTCACCTCTTCATAGAAAGCAATCAGGTTGGTCAGGCATGACTTGCCCTTGGTGAATCCATGTCGACTGCTCCTGATCACCTTCTTCTCTTCCAAGTGCCTTAAAATGGATTCCTTGAGGACCTGCTCCCTGATTTTTCCAGGGATTGAGGTGAGGCTGACCGGCCTGTAGTTCCCTGGATCCTCCTTCTTCCCTTTCTTGAAGATGGGCACATCTTGAATATTTGCCTTTTCCAGTCATCAGGGACCTCCCCCAATTGCCATGAGCTTTCAAAAATAATAGCCAATGGCTCCGAAATCACATTAGCTAACTCCCTCAGCACCCTCAGATGCATTGCATCTGGCCCCATAGACTTGTGTATATCCAATCTTTCTAAATAGTAATTAACCTGTTCCTTCAGCACTGAGGAATGTTCACCTCCTCCCCATTCTGTGCTGCTCAGTGCAGTAGTCTGGGAGCTGACCTTGTCTGTGAAGACAGAGCAAAAAAGGCATGGAGTATTTCAGCTTTCTCCACATCCTCTGTCACTATGCTGCCTCCCCCATTCTGTAAGGGGTCCACACTTTCCCTAATCTTCCTCTTGTTGGTAACATACCTGTGGAAATCCTTGTTGCCTTTCAGGTCCCTTGCTAGCTGCAACTCCAATTGTGCTTTGGTCTTCCTGATTTCTTTCCTGCATGTTCAAGCAGTATTTTTATAATCCTCCCTAATCATCTGACCAAACTTCAATTCTTGTAAGCTTCTTTTTTGTGTTTAAGCTCACCAAAGAGTTATTGGTGTGTCCACTGAGAGATGGAGCGTGGTCCGCAAATCTTTCGAGCTATGTAGTTTGGAGCATGTTTGGGAAGAGAACAAGCCCAGGCCCTTCAACATTAGGTCCTGGATTGTTACTTGGACTTCACGTGGGAGTCCTGAAGCCCCTCTGAAGCCATAGTCAGTGCTGCCACATCTGCCTCATCCAGGGCCGCTTTGTCGCCACCTTTACCGTGCCAGTGAATTTGGCCCTAGAATCTGATGGAACCAAGTCTGAATTTTTTCCATGGACTGCCAGGAGTAGAAGACATACCTCCTGAGGATGGCCTGTTGGTTTGCAGTTTGAAGTTGGAGCCCCCCCCGGTGTAGTAAGCCTTCCTCTCGAAGAGCTCCAACTTCTTGGTATCCTTAGCCTTCAGTGTGGGGCCCTGATGACCTTGCCTCTCACACTTGTTGGCAGCCACCACCACGAGAGACCCTGCAGGACAGTGGCTATAAAGTAGCTTGTGGTCCTTTGAAGACACAAAGTACTTTCTACCTCCTACTATGAAGAAGGTACAGAGAGAAGGAGGTGTTTTCTGTAGAAACTTTGAGATGTATCTGATGGTCTTAATTAGTGACAGAGCTACTCTGGAGAGACCATCTGGGGCTAGGATGTCCACCATCAGATCTGCTTCCTCTCCGACTTCCTCCACCCGGAGGCCCATATTCTGGGCAATCCTGCAGAGAAGCTCCTGGTGTGCCCTGCTGTCATCCGGTATCGGCACAAGGACTGCTCCTGCCACAGCTTCAGCAGGGGACAACAAAGAGGACACCTTAAAGAAAGCTGCAAATATCTCCTGACTCTCAGCACCAGAAGGGTCATATGATGCCAGATCCTCATCTTCTATTCCAGGGTCAAGGGCAGTGTTCGGACTGGTGTCTTGCAGCAGGCTTCCAGCAGAGTGGGATGGCCAGGGCCTGAAGTCAAAGGCAAGAGCGAGAAATCTGCCGGACTGGGACCCTTGAACCTGATGGTCTGCCCATCAGACGGCCATCGGGCAACAATTTGTCCATGAGGTGGCCATGGCATCAAGAGCAGATGTGATGCCTCTGCCCTCTGGTGTCCAGTAGGGTGGTGTCAGCTTCTCCTTGAAGGAGGGCTCTGCCTCAGAGTCGAATGAGGACTGCTTACTCCTAGGTGACCATGGAGGTGTGGTGCTGGGGAGAGGTGCTGTGGGGAACATGACCTCGCCATCATGGCAGGCTTGCCTTTTGGTAGAACTGTGGTCTTTCTTGGTGCTGATTCCTAGTCCCAGTTCCACCTCTGTGGGAGCAGGGGGGACTGTGTCCTCAATAAGCTCCCTCGCCACCTCAAACATTTCAGGCATCAAGGGAAACAGTAATTCCTCCTCTTATCTGTCTCCCCGCAGGGAGTCCAATGGGCCCAGACTCAACAAATGCCTGAACGGGGCTAGAGTTGATGGTGCCACCACTGTGGGCTCAGGGCTTAGGTGGCCTGACATGGGTTGCACCTTGCTTGAGCCCTTGTGTGCTGATGAACTTGGCGCTGGTGAGTGACCCTTGCCAGTGCGGCACCAGGGAATGTGAACAACGCCACATCTCTGTGCTTTGAGCTCTTCAGTGCTGGGCATCTCCCAGTGTGGAGTCCTGCCTCAGCACCACTTTCCTCACTGATGCTGGTGCACTTCGCACTGAGACTGAGGTGGAAGGTCTCTGGTCAACTAGGCTCTGCTCCATGGGGAGAAAGGCTGATTCCATTAACAGGATTTTGAGTCTCTGGCTCCTGTCCTTTTGTGTCCTGTGGCGGAACTGAAGAGGCAGGGGGTCAGCACCAGAGCCGACCCTACAGGTATTACTAGGGTAAAAATCTTCCAGCAAATTGTGCACACAGCACACACACACCTACTTGGAATCAACAAGAGCAAGCACCCGAATAATATTTAAATTTGACTCTTAGAAATAAAGGTGGGGTTGGACAAAACTAAACTTAAAAAAAAATAAAAATCAGATGAGACACAAATATTTTAATCCAGGAATTTTCAGAAAGTTATAATAGACACTACGCTGACTGGTATCAACACAGCAGAAGACTCCATGTTTATGTTAAAAGGTACCATAGAACATAAAAAGGAAGCCTTGTGCAAGCAAAGCTTCAGATAAATTTATTATTTGAGTTTTGAGTACAGGCAGTTAGGTGAAAAAAAGTTTATACACAGAAAAAGTTAGTGATCTTTTTGGCACTCAGTCCAAGAGTTCAGATCAGAGGAAATGGATCTGCCCATTGTTAAGTAAATTTTTTAGTTTTGGAAGAGAACACTGATGTTTATCTATTGATAACTTTTAGATACAGGAGGCATGATCCATGCTGCTGGGTAAAGGATCCATAGATCTCATGAACTACATGTGTACTTTGAGCGATGCTCTGACAAGCTGATAAACATCTAGAAACATGCCACATGCTCAGAGCAAACTAGCTATTTGCCCCGGCAGTCAGAGCGCCCTGACCAGTATGTCACCAAGACATGTACCTGTAGCTACTCAGCAAGTTAGTTAACAGTTTCAAGCCTTTTAACCCATATGATGGTGAAGCCAGTTTAGGATGGCTAAACAGATTGCACCTGAAGTCCATATTAAGCATATCTGTGCTTAGTTCAGTGCAATAAGTAACTATAGTGCAGCATTAGGCACAAGCAAAGAAAGTAATCATCTGGCACCCTGCAGTCCTGATGCCAAGTTCCATGGTGACCCAAAATAGGTCATAAGTGAACTCAGTTGCTCCCTCTGACAGCAGACTCTCACCATCAGGTATCCCCTCCACCCTGGCTGTTTGGGTAATCAAACCCTCAGGCTGGTCACGTGCAGAATACGGGCAAGGTTAGACTTACACAGCTGCATACAGGCCTCCCACTGCTGAATGGATGAATCCTCTCACAATCGTGTGCAAAATGAAGGAAAGTATCTGAAAGAAGCAGGGAAAAAATGCTGAATAGGAGTCCAAAGCCACCATTCCAACTCTGCAGCTGCTGTTCCTCCAGTTCTACGACAGACCTAAGCAGCTCCAGAAATGAAGCCTCCTCACACACAAGGGTCAGCAGAAGGAGAGAAAGAAAGCTTGTCTGAGATGGCACATTGTGCTTTCTGAATCCTGACGTGTCTTTCTCTCTTGAAAGTTACATGTCAGATGAGATGACGACAATTACAGCCAAAGCGCAATCTCTTTTAAAAGTTTCATATAGTAAGAGCATAAGGCTTACACTCTCAAATCTAGCTAGCTAACATAGACCTGATCCTATCTACTTCAATGGGCTTTAGATCAGGTCTCTGGTAACCTTCATGGCTGAGTGCCCTGTTAAATTAAGATCTCTCTCGGTCCTTCCCCTCCCCTCCCTTCAAACAGAACTGTAGTCCAGCTAGTCAGTGCCCTCTCCCCAACTCCACAACAACATTAAGAAAAAGGACACCATGCAGCTAATCTTCTGTTAACAGTATCAAGTTTGTGCCCTAGAATATTTTCACGCCAACTTCCTAACTCTGCCTGGAATTCTTTGCCAGTTACAATTCCTCTTGCTGCCAATGAGTATATCCCACATTTCAATCTATGCCTGCAGAAGGGAGGTTGCTGTTCTGAAAGTGGATCCAAGGTTTTATGATTGTTAGGCACTTGACCATTGCTGGAAATGCCAAAGTTCAGTAGAGCTGACAGAACTGCATGCCTACTCTCTGTTTAGCTTTATTCACTCACTTCCAGCTTGATCCTCTAACAGCATTCAAGTGGGGGGGAGGGAGCAGCTGGCATCCCCCCCAGTGGCTTTTGTGCTATAGAAATGTAGAATTGGATGGGAACTCAAATGGTCATCAAATCCAGCACCCTGATGTCTCATTCTTCTGTCAGGCACATACCACAAGCCAAACATTTACATATGTATAATCCCACTGACACTAAAGGGTGGGACTGAGGTCATTTGTGCAGGTATCATGCTGTTCTTCATTACAGATTGGCCTGGAACCTTCTATTTATCTATAGCCCAGGTCTGGATTAATAAAGGAACTACTGACAAGTGCTGGTGCTCTAGGCCTAAACTCAGGGTTCATTTATTTTAAACAAAAGTATGTATTTATAGCCCCCATAGTTGCAAAGAAAGGCCTGAAAACATGACTAGAGTGCAGACCAACTCAGTGACATGCACCTGAGCCTGCAGAGAGCCTAAAGCAACAACTGGATTATTTCTGAAACTCATTGCTCTTGGGGACCCTGCCAAGACTAGCCCAGCAGAGGACTCTGCATGGAGGTGCCTTGCTACCATCAGCCCACTTGGATGTTGCCAACTCTAGTGATTTAACATGAGTCTCGTATCTGGCATTTTCCTAAAGCCCCAGCTTCTGGATTCAGATGGTTATGAGAGTCTCACTTCTCATTGAAATATAAAAGTAGGTTTCTAGCTTTTGTGGTTACTAGAAAACTATAATCCTGTTTTAAACTAAATAGTGAACACTGGGGATCTGTTTATGTGCCTCCTGGTTTTTGAGTCTCTGACTCTGATTTCTGAGTGCAGTGGTCAGTGCTACATCATGGCTCTGCTGGAAGAGCCCACATAGACATAGTGCCATGGTTAAGGATAAGATTTTTCATAGAAGTCATGGATTCTGTGACTTCCAAAGACTTCTGTGAGATTATCCTTTTCAGCTTCTGTCTGAAGCTGTCAGTTTCTGGAGGCTGCAGGGACCAGAGCTCTTAGCTGCCACAGGCAGCAAGGGTCCCAAAGCTGGAGGGGAGGAGGACAGCAGTTCTCAGCCATGGAAGGGACCCCAGAGCTCCAAGCCACTATAGGCTGCAGGGACCTCAGTGCTGTCTGCCAGCGCAAGCAGCAGGGATCCCCAGCAGCGCAAGCCACAGAGACCCTGCAGCTCCAAGCCACAGCAGGCAGCAGGGATCCCTGCTGCTGTCTGTCAGGACGGGCAACATGACCCCCAGTTTTGAGCCACTGGTGGCAGCAGAGACCCTACGGCTGTGAGTTGTGTGCAGTGCGGGGGGCCTCAAAGCACCCCAGGTCCCCCTACCACCTGCAGCAGCTGACAGTGGAGGGCCCTCAAGCTATCAGCCACCACAGGTGGTCCCAAGTCACCCCGGGGGGATCCTGGAGCAGGTGGCAGGCCTCACTGCATCCCCCCTCCTCCAGTGACCATTCTGACTTTTACTAAAAGTAACTGACAAAACCTTAACCTCAGCCATGGTGTGGCCCTGGCATGGGGAGTGTGGCCACAGCACTGCCAAGGGCAGGGCCAATGAGACCCAGTTTGTCTTAGCCTGGCCCTATTCTATACTATGTTCTAATTTATCCAGGACAGTTTCATTGTGCAGAGTTAGCCCAGGAACCTCCCTAGTACACCACTCCTTCCTTGAAATACCCACCTGCAAGGGCAAGTTAGGAATGAGACAGGTAATTCCAAATCCAACTAGTAATACGTTGGTAAATGCGAAAGCTCTTGTGGCATTTGATATCTTCTGAATCTGGCGATCACGTTTTTTCTTTTTCTTACCATCTCTGCAGGGGAAAGAAGGCATATATCACACAGGCACTTGGAGCAGCTACTGGAACACAACTAGGAACCTGAGAAGTCAGAGGATATAGGAAACCAAAAGCCCCATACTGGCATATTTGAGCCTTGGATGTACTTGAGCCTCCAACCTCCTCTACAAACAGAAGTTGCACCATTTAACTAAAGTAGTTTATGGCAATCAGTTTAGTTAAATTGATTCAAATCCGTGTATGGACTCACATCCCTCAATTTACAACAGTATTATATGAATTTACTTTAACTGGGCCAGTTAACAAAAGCTATCAGATTAGACCCTGCAATGTGTGCTACATACTGATTAACATCACTCTCATCAGCCTCTTCTGGGCCATCATCACATTCCTTCAGCTTCCAGTCCATGATGTATCCAATCATGGGGGCAGTCATTAGGCAGAGCAGCTGCAACACCCCAAAAACCGAGGTGTAGAGACTCACTGCAGAGAAGAGAGAGGATATGTCAGAGCCCCCAAATGGGACCCAGCAGTAATGGAAAACAGCAGCAGGTCCCATTTCATAACAATGAGTCATTTTATCCTCCCAGAGCCCAGATCATTTAGTAGCCTCAGACTAAGGGGAGGAGGGGGTTGTCCCTTTTACTGCACAGAGTCCCAGATAAATTGGTACTCCAGAAGGCAAAAGAGTGTTACAGTGGACACGCCACACTTGTCCACGCCAGCAAAGTGATACACCTCCTTGGAAAATGATGAAAATGCCAACTAACAGTATCTAGTTCCCTGGAGGATGGTACCTGGAAGCTGACTAACTTCCAGGGTTTAGTAATGACCAGAGTGTGCTACGAAGTGGAGCAGACACACTTCTGGCTGTTAAGAACCTGCCCACCCTGCTCTGAGGAGGAGTAAGTTCCTGCCTCCACAAGCAGCATGGCAAAAGCCAAAGGACATAAAAGGCAGCTGCACGACATCCATTTTGTCTTTAGTCTCCAGCCTGCCTCTGAATCAATTCATCTGCAACCGAACTGAAGCTGTGAAACAAAGGACTGAGACCCAGCCAGGAACTGGATGTATACCAGAGGGACTATACAAGCCTGCAAACTCCACAATTCTACTAGAAACTTAATCTATATGGACTTTCAAATCATTTGTATGGATCAGATTGCTTTAATCTACAGCTAAGAATCTTTTCCCTTTTCTTGGCCTGGGTTCTAGCTGTGCCTCATTCTGCTGCTGATTTCCAATTCTTCCCTAGGGCTAGGAACCAATAGGGGAAGTCAGCAGGGCAGGGAGAACCCCGTGTGGGAAGGTAATCTCGTATTTTGGAAGATTGTGTGCTTGGGGAGGGGGCTCATTTTGCTGAGGGGGAGGAAGTGGGATTCCTAGTAAGGGAAGGGCCCCAGGATCTTTTCCCAAAGGGCTAACTACCAGAAGAATAATCAAGAGAGATTGGTAATTACCAAGTTTAGGATTCTGTCTCAGTATTTTTAGTAAAAAAGTCAGGGACAGGTCATGGGCAACAAACAAAAATTGAGAGAAGCCTGTGACCTGGACCTGGTTTTACTAATACTCCAGGATTTGGGGGGCGGGTGGGGGAAGGGTAGAATGGATGGATTTAGAGAAAGGAAGTGTTTTAACTAACAGTGTTCAGGAGTCACTCATGAGAAGGAGTGACCCACTCAGTGCTGTTACTGCAGGGTCCCCCAAGAAACACTAGCAGCACTATATCTAGGTGTTAGGCACACACACCATGCAGCAAAGCATCACTGAAAACCAGGAAGGAAGGAAATGTTAGAAATGTGCTTTAAAAAAGTTTACCTGTATCCATCACTGCAACAGCAGAGCAGCAAAGCAGGAGCAGCAGCAGCAAGAGAGCAAATATGGAAAAGCAAAAAGATTAGCAGCAGAAACCCCCGGAGCCTACTATATCCACTAGGACAGACATGAAGGTACAGACAGGATATGGGCTCAAAGAGCAAGTGCTTCATTCCACATCAGAACCTAAAATAGAGAGCTCCCCAGCTAATGGAGATGAGTTTACAAACATCCTTGTAGAAGAGCTGGTGTGGGCTCATAAGGAAACTATATTGACCCTGGGGAATGTTCTTTACAATGCTTCTTCCCCACCACCACCACATGACACAGAGGGGCTGATGAATCAGAGCCAGTACAGTTTGGAATAAGGATCAAGAATTAGAAATTGCCCACCTCAGCACTGAGTGTCCACAACTGCAAGTGGATCAGGACTAAGCAGAGCGGTTAGTCCCCTCTCTCCGTATGTGTCTCCATCACAATGAAGTGCCAGCATGCAATGCCCATGATGAATGCTGGAGGCTTTGGAGAGGAGAATTTAACAAACCCTTCTACCCCATGTAGCAGCAGCAGAACTCCAGCTGTCCTCATCCCTACCATGTTCAGGAATATTTGTAGGTGGGGTCAGTACCTGGCACACTGTCACCAGGTATGTGTCCATGATTGCAGTTGTAGTAATTAGGACAAAGTAAGGAACCTGCAGCTCCAGTTTCAAGTATGCACACCGCCAGCCCTCCAGCAGATGTGTCTTTATTGGATCCATAGGCATTTCCACATCACAGCATCCTCCTCCAGCTAAGACAACAGGGTTTGGAAGAGCATCACCCTCCCAAAAGACAACCAACCATCTAGCAAGGGTTTTTAAATGAGAGCAAGAAATTCACCCCATGGCCAAGAGCATTTCCTCTAGATCACTAACCCTGTCCTGCCTTGACATCTAGAGACCAACTGTGGGGACTGGTTGGGGAGAGGAGAGACTGTTCTCTCTGTAGAAACTGCAGGACCAGATAGGATAATAAATTAAAACTGGGAGCCCTCTCTCAAAACCCACTTCTGCTCAATGCTTACAAGACTCGGCAAATGAGGGCAAGGCTTTGGGGGAGGCAGAGCTGTATATCTGAATGCACTTGTGAACAAATTTGAGAGCAACACAAATGACAGAAGGTTTAGAAAACCTGACTTAAGATGAAAAGATTAAAAAAAAAAAAAACTGTGGCTGTTTAGTCTTGAAAACAGATGACTGGGGGAGGGGGACACCACATCCTGATAACGTATCTTTAGACTGTTAAAAAGAGGACTGTGATCAATTGTTCTCCATGTCCAAGGAAAGTAGGACAGGAAGTAACGAACTTCATCTGCAGGAAGAGATTTAGGTTAGCTATTAGGAAAAGCTTTCTAAGTCCCTACAACAGCTAAACTCAAATAGGCTTCCAAGGGAGGTTGTGGTAGCCTCATCACTGGAAGTTTTTAGGAACAGTTTGGACAAGCTCCTGTCAGGTATGGTCTAGATTTACTTGTCCCTGCCATAGTGCAGTGGTTTGGACTTGATAACTTCTCCAGATCCCTTCCAGCCCTATATGTATTCTAAAGTAAATTTCTACATCTCTGCACCCTTCTCAGAACGCTTCATGTGAACCAAGTTGGTACAACCCAGACAGTGTTAAGACTTCGGACAATTCTGTTTTCCTGATACTATGAAAATTCTAAGATAGCAACTAGCACAGTGTGTGCAGGCTGCATCGTAGGAGAAATCCAAAAGGCAGCCCAGAAACAGATCCCTAAAGTGCTGAGAAATTGGTTGTGCCCCATAGATCTGGTATTTGTCACTGAGCACTTGATCTAATACAGGGTCCAAGTAAGAGTTGAACCAAAAGAATAAGTCCGAAATTGATACAAAATTTAACATTCTTGCTTAAAAAAAGCTGGGACTAAAAATAAAACTAGAACTAATCTCAAGCAATAAAGCAAGCAAAGCAGGAGAGTAACAGTGAAAGAATCAATGTTAAGAGTGAGAAGAATGGAACCTATCTTGGGAAAGGCACCCAACCCTGGGGTTTGTTCTATTTAATGTCTGTTGCTTCTCGATTGGGGAGGGGGAGAGAGAGAGAGCGCACACGAGCATGAGCACCAAATGCTAGACTGTCGAGCACTTGACTAAAGAAACAAAGCAATTCATGGAATGCCAGGTCTGAGTTTCTTGCATTTACTCTCCTCTCCTCCCCTACTGCCTCTTGATTTATCAGCTTCACACATTCCAGATTTAACAAGTTCAAACTGGATCTTACTACGCAAGACAACATCGGCTGTATCTTGTTTTGCAATTCAGGGTACTTTCAGTAAGTAGACTGATGTACTCTTTCCTGTTGGCTTCCTTCACTGAATCAGGCACTATAAACACAAAATGAATCCCAGAACAGCAGCTGCCAGTCAGCCTCCCAGACACATAACAGCACAAGGCTATGAGGACATAATTTCCCCTCAGTGCTTTGGATTGAGTCACAGGGAAAAAAAATAAAATCTATTTTTAAACCATCTGCAGTTGAACTCAGCTGCTCTGTATTTTGTGCTTTCTCATGATAAAAACACCCCATGGAACAGGCTTTTATTCTCGTCCTTCCTGACCCGCCAAACTTGGTAACCCCTGTTTAAGGATGTAACAGAAAGTATTTAATAAAAAGGTTGGCTGAAATTAGTTTGACATTCAAGCGTGCACCTTGCTGTTTGACATCTTGTTGCCCCCCTGCTTTTAACAGCTTCCAACCACCCATCAGACCATGACAGCTGCTGTTGGTGACACTTGTACCACCGAGCTGGTGGCAGGCAGATAAACAGAGTGGAATCTGGTGACTAATAACAAACCAACATCCCCTGTAGGTGACCGGTGAGGGTCACCTCCCTGTTCCAAGGCAAGGTGAGAATTCTTGGTGTTAAATCTACCTCTTTCCAGGTCTCCCTCCACAAGGAATCCCAGGATGTTGTTCATGGCCCCCATGTAGAAGATGAGCCGCAGCTGAGTGACACACATGGTGATGAGGCTGAGCAGCAAAATTGGGCTGAAGACACTGTGCATAAAGGACGGAGATGCTGCAGAGGAAATAAGAGTTTGTAAAGAAGGCAACCTCCAGTCATAGTTATTAAACAGACAGGGCCTCAGAACAGTCTGGATTGTTTAGTTCAGTAGTCTACTGGCTACAACACTCTAGGGATGGCCCATGGGGAGTTCGGAGTCAGTGACTCGTGTGTGTTAGGGACTCCCTTAAAGAGGGATGATTGAAGGAGGACAATGATGAGTAACTAAGAATTTAGAGCATCAGTTTTTAGCAGTAGCAGTTCATACATTACTCTGACTGTCCATGTAATGTTCACCACCAGCCAGACATCTGACTGGGAAGCAACATATGTCATCAGGGTCTGTGCATGCATAAACAGAGTTTATATGTGCCTAAATATACTTAGCCAGACTGTGATGAGTAGCACACGTAGGTGAAAATCACCACAGTCGGGGGCCTGCACAAGGCCTAAACGTTGCTTAGGTCCTATTTTGAGGAATTAAGTGGTGCACTGACCTTGTGCTGGCCCTTTGCATCAGGGTAAATGTCACACATACAAATCCAAAGACAATACCTGCATTATCTGGTTGACACTTGACTTCTAGGTCCACTGTTGACAGACAGAGTTTGTTGCCCTCTTGAGCTGTCAGCTCTTTGGGGTTCTTCATGGAGCTCCCCACACTCAGACGACGTCCCACCGTGGTCACCTGCTTATAAAACTGTTTCCCTGTAATTTTGTGGTCAAATCCCAGCCAGCTGAACTTTATCTTCACTCTGTGTGGCAGCAGAAAAAGCATGAGAGCTGCAAAAAAGGGCTGAGATTCACAGACTGGCCTAAGGGTGCTGGAGTCACAAGATGCAGGAAGACTATGGATTACTAGGTGGACATCAAGCTGTTGATTTTAACCTATAAAATCCCATAAAGCTTGGGACCCAATTACCTAAGAGAAGCCTCTGTTTATGCCTTACTGCCAGATGCCAGAGCTGGAACTGCCTCAGTGGAGAAATTAAGTTGCTGCTAGGAGAGTGTTTTCTGTAGGGAGTCCTAGAGGCTGGAACATACCATTCTCCCTGAATATCCAGAGTCTCAACAGATAGGATAAGCATTTACGAAGGCTGTAAACCCTCACTCTTAGGAAAGAAGTCAGCCATAATTTAAGGTTATTCCCTTGCACATATTCCCATGCATCTTCCTCTGAAGCAGCTAGTGCCAGCCTCTCTCAGAGATGGAACTACATGGTCTCCATGACTGATCCAGTCTGGCAATTTCTACATTCCTAAGAGAAGGAGACACTTACGTGTAGTCCATGTCTTCTGGTCCTGGGAAAGGCTCCAGTGGCCAGTTGAAGAAACAGTTGAAGAAAACTAGCCCTGCACAGCATGCCCAGACAATCAGAATGAGGATGAAGGAGACCCCAAAGTCATATATAACCTGGAAATCACAACAGAATAAGATTATTAGAGTGTAGGATAGTTTGTGCTAATGTCTGCTGAAGTACATTTGGGAAGAAGGCATAGGGAAGAGCACGTGGCATTTAAAAACAAGGTTAAAAAGCAACATCTAATGAAGGAAAGAATGTGTAACATCACATAAGCACAACAAAAAAGTTTTGCACAAGTTTATGCAAACATCTTTATACTAGACATCAGTTACAGCAAAATAAGGAACTTCTATTGACATGATATTGATGTCAGAAACAATAGTCATTAGAGAGCTTGCATCTAGATCTTCTAGGAAACCCATCTGGAACTTTGCTGCATTGCTAGGAAGGGTATAACTTACTCTGATCTACTGGCTGGATCCAGAAGAGTGTTGGGTTTATATAAGCTAAACCATAATAATTTTGCTTCTGCAGATAAAGATTTGCCAGTGAGCACTAGGGTCAGTGTACTAAAAATATAGCACAGATTTACTGGCTCTCCCTCCCTTTCAGAGCTCTCCACAAAACTCTCCACAGCTAGTTTTATCACTCTCTGGAGGTACCGCCACCTCTGAATAATCAGAGCGAATATTTTATTACCCTTAGTCCCATGGATTCCAGGATTTAAAGTTTATATTTTTTTCAACTCTAGAGATCCCTTATATCACTAAAGGTGGGAAATATTTTTGTTTGTTTAACACCACTATAATCCCATGACAATTTTCATTGAAAAAAAATCTCAAAACTTCTAAAAACCATCCTGGCAAACCTATTTACCTATCTAAGGTATTATCTCACCTCCGTTATCATAGTATCTGAGTGCCTCACAATCTTTATTTCCCTTCCAATACGCTTTTGAGATAGAGCAGGACTATTATCCCCATTTTGAAGTGATTTGCTCAAGGTCACACAGGAAGTCTGAGACAGACCAGGGAAACATATGGAGGTCACATGTCTCAGGTGAGCACTCTAACCACTGGACCATCCTTTCTCATTACCATCATGCAGCATGGAGCCCTAAGACAGCAACATCAGAACTGCTGAGCCAAATTTTCAGAGCTCAGATTCCACATCCTCACCTTGATTCCTGGAAAAGTGACAGCTGAGGAAGCGTAGGAGCCAATCATCAGAGCAATGAACGTGGAACGAAGATCACCAAACATGTTGGGCAGCTGAAGGGGGGAGAAGGGGAAGGAGAGGGGAAAAAAAAAACAACTTGCTGAAACCGGAATATAAGAAGGAGGAAGAGAGTGAAGAATGCTGCTTTGAGAAGCCCCTGGCACCAAAGATATAAACCTCTTGATCTAGGAAACAGAAGAAAATGTTAATTATTCAAGAATTTATTTGGCTTTCCACTGTAGTATACAGGAATGCAATAAGCTGTGAAAGTGCTGATCTGCTCTACAGCCTTCAGTGTTTCCCACATCAGGGCGTGTCTACAAAGGGAAGTTGACCAGCATGTCACATAAAATAAACTGGAAAAGTGTCCACAGGGGAGTTATAAGTGTC
Organism: Mesoclemmys tuberculata; assembly: GCA_007922155.1. Lineage (NCBI taxonomy): Eukaryota > Metazoa > Chordata > Testudines > Chelidae > Mesoclemmys > Mesoclemmys tuberculata. The sequence continues at coordinate 20,900,781 of ML675623.1, read as the reverse complement.
TCACTATAGTTATACCCATACATTTCCCATATAGAAAAAGCCCTCAGTAACTAGCTTTTAAACAAACAAAAAGAAACACGGCCCTGGCTGCAGCTTCTCTTGCTGGCTTTGGGAGTAGGTCTTCCCCACACATTATGCAGAGGGTAATTAAAGAGGAAAGAGGATATGGAAGGAAGATAGTACCAGTGGCCTTTTCATAGTCCATCTGGAAGCTCTCTCTTTTAGGACCAGTTCCTCCTCCCCTCTTCTCCTCCCCACCCCATTATCCACTTTAAAAAAATACCTCCCCCCCACTCACCCACACCCCCAGGTTCAGATTATCAAATGGTCAGGGTCAAGAATGGACTTCAGAGAGTTCATCCAATATGCTGAACTCTTGAAAATCCAGCTATTTATTTTAGTGCCTAAATGGAAGCTGTGCTCTTTGGAAAGTCTGATTGCCTTTTCAAAATTCTGCCCTAATGCAGAGAAGAGCACAGCTTCTGCCTTGCCCTCCTTGCCTTAAAAATATTTTGATATGATGACAAAGGCTGCTTTTCATGTTCAGTCATAGTAGTTGGTGGGAATTTTTAGTAATGTACCTGAAGTGTCACCTAGGCTTGAGACTTGCTTCTATGCTGTGTGAAAAAGGCTCTTTGTATAATCTTTATTATTAGAAAACCAAGCCACGAAGCAGCTGTGTTTATGGAGCACTAGCCCTGCTTCAAGCCCCTCTAGTAGCAGCTGTTGTAATTCTGGGGACTGACTTAGGTTTAGAGTATTACTGAGTTTAAATAAACAGGAGCTGAATTCCCTGCCTGGTTACAAAGACCAGCTTCTTTCTAGAAGATGACAGGTGGAGGTTAGAGTGCCAAGTGTGTTGTTGTGCAGATTTAGGCCACCACACCCAGAGTAGCAGTTTCATGCCTGGGAAGAGATCCCTTTATAGGTTTTCAGTGCACAACAACTTCTTGGAATTCCCACTTTTTCTATTTTCTAGCCAGTTTTCACCTCAGACTGTGTCTCTGCCACCTTCTCAACATCTCTGAATTGTATACACCTCAGTGCTGTCTAACTAGAATTGAAGATTAGGGTTGGAAGGGACCTCAGCAGGTCATCTAATCTAACCCCCTGCTCAAAGCAGGACCAACCCCAACTAAATCATCCCAGTCAAGCCACACCTTAAAAGCCTTTAGAGAGATTCCACCACCTCCCTAGGTAACCCATTCCAGTGCTTCACCACCCTCTTAGTGAAAATGTTTTTCCTAATATCGAATCTAGACCTCCTCCAATGCAACCTGAAACCATTGCTTCCTAGTTCTGTTATCTACCACCACTGACCTATCCCCTTTCAGGTAGTTAAAGGCTGCTATCAAATCCCCCTTCATTCTTCTGGCTAGACCATAGGGCTCAACGAGTAGTAATCAATGGCTCCATGTCTAACTGGCAGCCAGTCACAAGTGGAGTGCCCCAGGGGTCGGTCCTGGGGCTGGTTTTGTTCAACATCTTCATTAACGATCTGGAGGATGGGGTAGATTGCACCCTCAGCAAGTTTGCAGATGACACTAAGCTAGGGGGAGTGGTAAATACCCTGGAAGGGAGAGATAGGATACAGAAGGACCTAAACAAATTGGAGGATTGGGCCAACAGAAATCTGATGAGGTTCAACAAGGACAAGTGTCGAGTCTTGTACTTAAGATGGAAGAATCCCATGCACAGCTACAGACTGGGGACCGACAAGTTAGGCAGCAGTTCTGCAGAAAAAGGATCTGGGTGTTACAGTGGATAAGAAGCTGGATATGAGTCAGCGGTGTGCTCTGGTTACCAAGAAGGCTAATGGCATATTGGGCTGCATTGGTAAGAGCATTGCCAGCAGATCACGAGAAGTGATTATTCCCCTGTATTCGGCATTGGTGAGGCCACATTTGGGGTATTGTGTCCGGTTTTGAGCTCCCTACTACAAAAAGGATGTGGACAAGTTGGAGAGAGTCCAGCGGAGGGCATCAAAAATGATAAGGCGGCTGGAGCATATGACTTATGAGGTGAGGCTGAAGGAAGTAGGCCTGTTTAGTCTGCAGAAGAGAAGCATGAGGGGGGATTCAATAGCAGCCTTTAACTACCTGAAAGGGGGTTCCAGGGAGGATGGAGCTAGGCTGTTCAGTGGAGGCAGATGACAGAACAAGAAGCAACGGTCTCAAGTTGCAGTGGGGGAGGTCTAGGTTGGACATTAGGAAAAAGTTTTTCACTAGGAGGGTGGTGAAGCATTGGAATGGGTTACCTAGGGAGGTGGTGGCATCGCCATCTTTAGAGGTTTCTAAGATGCGGCTTGACAAAACCCTGGCTGGTATTATTTAGCTGAGGTTAGTCCTGCTTTGAGCAGAGGGTTGGACTAGGTACCTCCTGAGGTCCCTTCCAACTCTAATATTCTAGGATTCTCTTCTGCAGACTAAACAAGCCTAGTTCACTCAGCCCCGCCTCAATAAGTCACGTGTACCAGCCCCTAATCAGTTTTGTTGCCCTTTGCTGGACTCTCTCCAATTTGTCCACATCCTTTCTGTAGTGTGTGGGGAGGGGGGGTGTCCAAAACTGGATACAATACTTAATAAAGCTTTAATGCCCCTAATAAACAAATACATCCCACAGAATACGGATCTCCATTACTCACTTCCATATTATTTCCATTCTTCACCATCCTGCCTGTATCATAGTGTCTCAAACTCTAAAGGACTTATTCCCAGCACTTTGTACAATTCCACAATTGCCAGACATAAACTGTTCATGAATAATAAAGAAGGGACCAATGATAATCTATTCTGACCTCCAGTGTAACAAGCTCTAGGACTTCCCTTAATTCCTGTTTGAATCAGAGGACATCTTTTAGAAAGATATGCTTGATTTAAAAATTGCCAGTGATGGAGAACCTACCACAAGCCACTGGAAATTGTTCTAATCATTAATCAACATCATTACTGTTAAAAATACACTTAATGCCAGGAAAGCAAAAAAGATTCACATGTAAACACTGCAAAATTTTGTACCAAGGGGTTTAAAGATTCTGCTGATCCCAAATCCTACCCTCTAATGTTTTTAGGTTGCTTAGATTCCCAGGTAAAAGGAAAGATGGGTCTGAAAATTATAAACTAATTTTCTTTGGCAAGTGGCACCGAAACCCAAGCTCCCTCTCTGATGGTTCCTGCAAATTCACACATTATTACAGGTTCTCTTCCAGGTCCTTAACATACAACAAATAGCAGCTGGGACAAAGCTCATCATCTTAGCACACAACTGGGTAAGACAAGTGACCATAGACATAAACAATTTATCTTTTTTGAACCTATTTCACACAATGTGTTCCACTTCTTTGGGGCCATGTGTGATCTTATATCCCAGGTGTGCTGGAGCAACAACACACATCAGTTCCATCTCATGCTGGAGCCCTCAATTTGCATATCTGGAAATGGGAAACGCCCATCTCATTTTTTATTAAAGTGAATTCCTGCCAGTCACACTCAGTAACAGATAGATTAATTAATCTCAGTTAATTAACGTGGCCTTTGGCTGCAGTGATGCATTGTCACTAACATGCAAGCAACCCAGGTTCAGCTAATGGGCCTGTCCTATCAAACTTTAGCTGCAGAGGCAATGCACTTACTCTATGGCAGAGGGAAGTGCCTCATTCTCCAGCAACCCTATTGGTCACTCTAACAGCTGCATTCACAGGTTCCAAAGCTAGCCCAGCTGGCTCAAATAAAGGAAGGTTGCTGCAATGCACAGCCTTGAGAGCAGAGGGAAAAGTGTAAATTTGGGGGGAGGGAGGAAATCTGTAAGAGTCCTGGAGAAGAAACACCACCTGTACATAAACAGCTAGAAAGGGATGAGTCCCCATGACTAATAGCCTGTGAACTTGAAATTAAAAAATCAAGTCAGAGGGGTGCTGGGAAATCTCTAAAATTGATGCTTTCCTGCAGCTTATAGGCAGAAATTCTGCTCCAAGTAAAGAGATTTTTTCCAATTTTCATCTCAAAACGAGTTCAGGAATTAAGACAGTCTTATTAAACACATTAAACGGAGGCCCTAGCTGGCACCCCCAGACATACACAGTTGCCCTGATTGATAAATAAAGCATTATTATTATTTTACTTGTTGTTTAGAGACCTTGCTGAGCTGGGAAAAGTTAAACCAAAGCTGAAGAGACCAGCTGTCACACACATGCACTGTAACAGGAAAACAAATCCATCTTTCCCAGTAACTACAAACAAGGTAGGCATGCCAGTCTGTGCCAGGGCTGGATCAGCATGTTTGCAATTTGCAGTACTCCTGTAGGTTTCTCAGGCAAGAACGCTCAAAATTCCATCCGGGTCAGTTATTTGTCATGGTTACAGAGCTCTATATGCAATGCATCTCCAGATCCTTGAATAACCCCAGAGCAGACGTAGTAGTTATCACATTTAGAGATTTAGACAAGGTCTACACTACCACTTCAGTAGAAAGTATGTTGCTCAGAGGTGTGAATAAGCCACCCCTTAGTGATGTAGATTACACCAACTTAAGCGCCGGCGTAGACAGCTCTGCCACCAACATAGCTACCAACTCTTGTGGAGGTAAATTCATTATGCCAACAGAACACCTTCACCAGATGCATGGCAGCTGCACTGATATAGTGCTTATTAGATCGTAGACAATCTCATAAGATCACCCTTGTTAGGGATGTAGACCTAGCCCTTACTCTGCTTTTGAGGAATCCTGAGAAAACAACTTGGCAGCAGCAGGGTATGCTGCACTGTTCTGCAGTAGGACATGCCCACACCCAGATACATGGTGCCAACTCTCAACATTTTTCTTAAAATTCCAGCTACGAGAGGCTGGCAGTTGTACAATCAGCTTTCATTATTTAAGAAAAAAATATATTTTCTAGCTCTCGTGGTTACAGAAGAGACTTGCAAATGTGAACCATAAAAGGCAGGCAGACCCAAAAATGTTCTTATTTTTCCATATATTTTAAGGCTGAAAGGGACCATTTCATTCAGTCTGATCTCCTGCATAACAGACCAGAGAATTTCACCCAGCGCTTCCTGCATCAAGCCTTAACTTGTGGCTGAGCTACAGCACGTCTTTCAGAACAAAAGGTAATCTTGATCTAAAGATTCCAAGTGACAGAGAATCCACCACGTCCCTAGGCAAACTGTTCCCATATTCCTCACTATTCCAATTTTGCACCTTATTGCTAATGTCAATTTGTCTAGCTTCAGCTTCCACCCATTGGCTTTTGTTATGCATTTTTCAGCAAGACTGAAGGGCTCCTCTACTATCAGAAATCCTTTCCTCACATAGTTACTAATGACAGTGATCCTGTCACCTCTTAACTGTGTCTTGGATAAACTAAATATATTGAGCTTCTCCAGTTTCAGAAAAGATTTTCCACACCTGGAATCATTCTTGTACCTGCTTTCTAAAGCCTTTCCAATCTTGATCCACTGCCACCAAAACAGGACACAGTATTCCAATAACAGTCTCACTGATTCTGTACAGTGGTAATAGCAACTCCTACACGACATTCCTCTACCGATACAACATAGAATTGTGTTAGCCTCTTAGCACTGAGAGCCTGTGTTCAGCCAGTTTCCACCATGACCTCTATGTCCCTTTCAGAGTTACCACTTTTCAAGATATAGTCCCCATCCTATTATACACATGACCTTATGATTAAAGGCCTGAGAAGTGTTCTGAACACCTGGGGTTGCAATACTGAGACTTCTCCATTTCAAGATGAGCTACAAAGCAAAAAAGAAAAAGCATGTTTGTGTCTTTCTTTCTCATAAGATATGAATGTGGCAGGAAAGAGTTGTGTATGCTTGGGGTTTGGGGCTCTCCCCCCCTTTTGTTTTTTTTAAACATTAGAAATAAAAGTTCTAACTTCCTGGTTTTTTTTGCTGGGAGGACTAGAGAGAATTAGTGGGAAATCCTAAGGAACTGAAACCTGAGCATCTGGGAGAAGGCATTTTTAGTCAATGTCTAAACTTTGTTTTCTGTTAACAGCTATTTAACTTGGACACCGTCCAAGCACTAGGGAAGTATTCACTATGAAAAGTATCATTCCACCAAGACCAGGGGAAGTTCCACATCTACAGAAGAAAAACTTGACATTCCTAATACTGCTTAGTAGACACGACTCTACAAGGCTGTCCTTCCCCATTACAGAAGAGAAACAAAGGGCACAAGCTTGTTTTCTGTCCTATTCTCATCCTAAAATGCAGCTGTTTTTCTTCTTGATGCTCGCTGCTACAATCTATAAAAGGCCCTCTGTGGTAATTTATTATGTGTTTATTCTCCTTGTGTGGAGTGGTGTGTCTTGAGCTCCCTGTGCTCCTAGATTCCTGTTTTGCTGTCACAGCCACCAGCACAGAATGCTGTGTCCATTTACAAATGCCTGATCCTATTGGCTAAGTCCAAGTCACTCCCTAGAAATCTCTCCATTGCACTGTAACAGGCAGAGTCTGTCTGATCACCTTCCCACAACTGGGAACACCAACACCAGTCACTACTGCCCTCCCACCTGCTCCCCAACTTGCCAGCTCTGCAGCGAAGGACAGCCAGGACACACAGACTAAGCATGCTCCAACATTAGGTTACCAAGGACTCTATACTGCCTGCCATTTGTTTATTACATCCCAAGGATTAGTTACACAAAAGGCTTTAGAATTAGGAGGTAAATTTTATACACAGGGTCCCACATCTTGTGTCTCAGAGAGGGAAATTCCCTCTTTGCCCTAACATGGCTGTTTGTATGCACAGGATGCACCACCCTTTCTCAAACATCACCTGCAAGCTTCACCCTCTACAATGGCTGGTAGGACCAACTCTCACTTCCCCATGACTAAGGTCAGGAAAGAGGGTGCCTGACCCACACACACACACACACACTTGAGGCCAGATAGTATCTCTATGCTCCCACATGGGGTTCCACCCATTGGCTGGAGCTGATGGACCCTTGAGGGAATAAGCAACTCATACCTCAATGCCTTGTGCCCCATTTGGAAGCATTTGAAACCTTATCAGCTAAGGTTGCCACTCCTTTGAGCAGTTAGAATCTGAATAAAAGATAATCCCACCAGAATTTATTTATTAAAGTAGCAGCAACCCTCACCAGACTATGGCTACACAGAATTAGCTCCTACAGCAAAGGATGAGGACCCTAGAATTTGTACTCCCAAACTAAGCAGCACCATAGGTCATTGCAAGTGGTGGGAGTGATGAAGTCATACTGCTTTTCCTCAGGACTTACACACACATGCCCCCTGCCCCCCCCCCAACACTCAACAGTTCGTTCCTGTACCAGCCAGAACGGGCTCCTCACACCACATTAAACTCATTAGGGCTGGAAATGTTAGTGCAGCAGCATCTGGTCTTTGGGCAGTGAATGTCCTTGTGGAAGCTTTTCTGATCTCCTTTCCCAAACTCATCTCAGTCACTGTTTCCAGCTCACCTCTAAATTCCCTGCTCATGTCGTCAGTATCTATAGCAGCATTTCTCAAATGTGGCCACCAGGGGATTTTTTGTGGCCTTGACAGCCTTCAAAGCATGGGTGGAGACTGGGGGAGTGGAGGCAAAGCTGAGACTCATCCTTGTAACACCCAGCTGTTGCTTCTGAATAGCTGTTACCAAGGGCAGCAAGATGCACTCCCTTGGTGTTTGTACTGGTGTTGCCAGCAGATTGGCACCCTGCACTGTGCAGCCTCCATGGGGGCTCCAGCAGTGCCTCTGGAGACATGTGGGGCACTGGAGGCAGTTTGCCAGCGCAGGCGGCTGCAGCCTTCAGTCACTTGGGTGCTCTCCTGGGCAGCTCCCCTGTTCCAGACTCCCCATGCTCTGGGTGGGCAGGAACCCTGCAGGAAACCGATGAGTTCCCAACCCACCTTCCCCAGGACGGGCTCTCACTGAAGGGCTGCAAGAAGTAGGGGCAGAGACAAGTTTGCCATGGTCATTAGCAAGAGTTGGTGGCCGCACTCTGAGGCTACCAAAAAAATCTATTGAGAGAGCCCGTGATCTACACTGCACGTGTAACATTCACACTGCCACAGAGCAAAGAATCCCCTGTAACTGCCATACCTGTGTCTACAGCAGGGGTGTCAAACTCAATTGGTATGGCGGGCCACATTTACATTAAGTTGAGTTCAGGGGGGCCACGCTTAACACACACTAGTCTACTCTACCTTTCATGCTCTACTCTCTGCCAAAAAAATTCGGCGGCACAGTAGGAGAGTAGGAATGACAGCAGGCTCTCACAGGGACTCGCAGACTCCACTCTCCGCCGTGAAATCTCCTTGTGGGGTCACATTCGGCGGCCATTTCCTTTTTAAGAGCTCACGCAAGATCTCCCACAACTTGCCTGAGCTCCGCTCAGAAAACACTTCCGGCACAAGCCTGTGGGCCGAATTCGGACCGCGGGCCAGATAACACAAGCCCGCGGGCCAAGAGTTTGACACCTGTGGTCTACAGCATTCACGCTCTGTGTTTCACCATTCTCACCTTTTTACATACAGCTCATGGGCCACAGCTGGAGAGGGCCTCACACAAGCACCCACATTTACATTTGTCGCTATTACATGCCCAAAAGAGAATTTATGCAGGCAAATCAGGCTGATGCCTAGCTACCCAATCTATGCCTGAAAATGCAGGTTTGGGGACATAAAAGCACAGGTGCAAAATTAGAGACTGGTGTTGAAACCTGGGCCTGTGGCCACAACATGGGGCTCCTGCTGAGACGCACTGTCATACAAAAGCATTTTGAAGACCACTGCCTGCCCCACAGCTCTGTGTGCAAGCTCACCTGCAGATAAACACTGGCAACCAAAGGTTTACCAAGAGTTACTTTTAGAACTGTTTAGATTCAAATATTTATTCTTAGAAGGCTTTACCTTCACCTCTGAAGACTGATTTCCTTATTGCTTCTGTTCTCCTTCGCTGTGATGAAGGTATTAATAGGCTGCTGTATTTCTTTCTATTAAAAGCTCTAGACACAGGAAATACTCACTTGATTGGTTATAGCAAGGATACTTATCTGCCTGATATTGCCATTACCTGCAATTCATCTACTTGTGACCAGTGACACCTGTATCTAAGCCCCTATGGCATTCCCCAGTGGCTCTGACATTAGGCATCACTGACTTAGCCCCACCTACAAGTAAAAACTGCTCTAAATCAGAGCTGCAAGCCACTCTCAGGCACTCTCTGCAGAGCACTTCAGACTGTTGCCTTTGGAACCAGGTGGGGATGAACTTGAAGGAAGCAGAGGAAGAGGAAACATAGGGAAGGCCTGCTGTCAATTCCCCTGTCTGGCACCTTGGTTTATTAGCGCTGCCATCAGGCTATGGTATGTGCACCACAGAGAGGAGCACAGTTCCTGCATTTCTCCCCAGGCCTCACCCAGTTACATTATTCCAGTACAAGAGCAGTCGTGCGTGGAATTTTTATCACTTGTCAGGCAGAAGCCCAGGAAAGAGACCGTTAAGGATGCCAGATGCCTGCATGGGAGGGCTCTGCCTTCTCCACACACACAGCATCTTCCATGTAGCATGTAACCTCTATTCCTTCAATAGCCACCCAGATAAACAAGATGTTACAAAACCACCCCTAACATGGTATGAGTCACCCTAGCAGCCCTACAGCATTATTCATGGGCCCCTCCTTCCTCCTAGCAGGCGTTTGTCTCTTTATGTTCTGCCTTTGTCATACTCCACTTACCCTGTGTGTTTTTGGGTCAGGGACCACAGTGAAGGTGTTCAGAAATGGAGGTTGCATATGAAGCCTGACTTTACAAATGTTTTTGAAACTTTTGGACTATGAACTTATTTGCTATCTAAAGCACAACTCTTACATTACACTATGTACAACAGCCTCCAAACCCAGCCTCTGCCCATCACAATTCACAGGAACTCAGTCTGTGTATAACCCATATTAGGTAAGCGACAAATTTAATAACAAGATGAAAGTGAGCTGGGTCCAAACCTTTGAGACATTTTTGTTCAAAACAGGTAATATAACCATTCTTTAAGCAGTTTTCAAGAGATTTATTATCTATTCTGAGCTAATAAGTATAAGGGTAATGACACAGAAAAATTCATTCTTAAAAGCAGTTGCTGATCTGCTCCCATCTCTAAGCAACAAGAACCCCAAAATGCAGAGACCCAGCACAGCAGACTTAGTCACAGGCAGATGTTCGTGCTCCAATCAATGGACTGAGTAAACAGATAGAAGTATGCTGCACAGATGGAGCTGGGCATATTTCAACAGCTCAGCACTTCCAAGAAAAAGTCTGTCAGCACCTTGGAGTAATTCTCCCCCATATAAAAGGGCAAAGCCTGTTGTGCCAAGGAACTCTCCTGCCCTGTCTGGAAAGGGAAGTGACAGCCATGCTCAGAAGGAACCGGTTTGTACTAGTATTTCTCCCCACCTCAGAACAACTCCCTGTTCTGCTAATGGCTTTGTTGCTGGTACAGTGCAGCACTACAAACAATAGTACAGAATAGTACTCCCAGAGATGTCCCTATGCCATTCCGCTTTCAAGAACTTTGTTCCCCTCCATCTTCTCCAGAGAAGAAGCCACAGCTAAAAAGTCATTTCAGTCAGCTGCATTGCCCATGCGTAAGTGGAATGCAGAATCTGGCTCAAAGGAGAGAAAAGAGCCATCACTTCCCTCTCACCAACTATCCACACAGGTAAGGGACAGCTGAATGTTGGGTAGCCATCCAAGATCAAACTTTTCAAACAGAAGAGTCATAGGCCAACTGCCCCCCTCAACAAAGGATGAAGGATCCACCTGGCTCCTCCCTGGCAGTTCAGCTCATCAGCTAGATATTGGGAAAATAAAATCTCCTTATTTCCTATTGGTGGGGCCCTGCAAAGAGCTGTGGACTAGAGGTCAAAGAGGATAAATGGGGGATTCGGGGGGGGGGCAGGAGGAGGAGGAGGAGTCAGATTCACAACTGCTCACATAATAACTCTCTTCACTTACCGTAAGGGAGGTGAAGGTCATGCACATTCCACCAAAGCCATTCAGAGCTAGTGAGATGAAGATCAGCACTGACAGTGCTGCAGTGGAAAAACAAGAGCATTTACTGGTTGGCACCACAATCTCTCCCTCCACTCCCCCAATCGCCCCCAAAATCCTGGTTCCAATTCAAGTACAATTTTGGCAAGGGTTGAGTTAATGCCCAACATCTAGTGAAAGGTTCCTTCCAAACTGGCTCATTCTAGCTACTCACACTTCACCCTAATCCACGGTCACAGGGAACAAAGTTCAGGTACAAGGAGAATCAGAATTCAGTGTGGGCATCAGCTTGCAGAGCCATGGACATTAGTTTCTTTCTGGGATGGGATTAGTCCTCCCCGCCCCCCTTACATTTCACACAGAGTTCCTCTGTTGAGGTACCTTACCCTGCCAAAACATTGAGGCTGGGAAAGATACAGCTGTCTCAGAGCCACCTTTGAAACTAAGCAAGGGACTGTACGATAAGCACACTTAGAATCTTCCTACTGGAGACCAACCCTTACACCCCCTCACCACAATCTGTACCTCACTTGTCACTGGCAGGCCTGGTCAGCAGCAGTGCAAGGTTATCATGCTTTACAGGTGACAAAAAGCAGGCAGGTAAGAACAAACAGTGGCAGTGTGGGCTTTGTTTTGGGTTGTTTTTGGTTTTTAAACTTTTTGTTCACAGGATTCTTGAGGTATAGGACTCGGCTGCATTCCCATCAGTGCTTCCAAGAGACATTGGAAATACCTTGGAGCCACTCAACCCTCCTCGTAGACAATAAGCAAGTTTATTCTGTACTTCTTTGGGGTGATCTGTTTGGCTCACTGAGGACCCTATAATCAGAGTACGTGCCCTGGTTTTATAGTGTTCTCTGCACACTACAGTCCCCAGTTACTAGCAAAGCCTTTCAACAGTGCAGTAACCCCAAGACCCTTCCATACAGTCCACAGAGCTCGGTACTTACAATTTGGATTACTGGCTCCATATGCAATCATCACACAGGACACAGCAAAGCATGCACTGAAACAGAATTGAAGCCTTTTAGCCACGTGTAAGAAAGCCTGCTATAGGTAAGTTATACTGTCTCCACTGCCTCAGTGCATGGCTAAGGCTGAGACTTTGACAATAAATTGGCTAAAGCAGAAACTAGATAAGATGGAGGGAAGGCTGCTGGTTTGGAGACAAAATCTAGATAAATGGGGGTAGGTTGCTCATGCACCTTCTATGGGCATTGAAGAGGCAACCTTTCGCAGTCCAATACTCAAATTTGAGGTCCTAACAGGTCCTGAATTCTCAGGCAGTGTCAGCGTCCCATAGGGTCTTCCCATCCCTCCTCTGCATATAATAAGGAAACTGCAACCTTTCCCCTATAACAAGACCCTAAATCGTAACTATCCAGACTTCTGTCACTTCCGGAATGGTTCATTGTAAGGCAGCAGTCTGCGTGAAGAGCTTACCTGCCCACCTCCCAAATAAGGCAGGTCAATGAGCACAAATACCAGCCTCAGTGCTCTGCACTAAGTGCTGGCTCAGTTCCAGGTGCAATTCACATAGTTATACTTACAGACCTAGTGGGTCTGGAATCCAGCTATCCCAAGAAGCCACCTCTCCCCTGCCTTCTGTCACAGAAGCTTTTAGTAGCAACACCACAGGATAATTTAGGACAGGAAGTGATGCATTGTATTCTTTTGCCTCTTGAAAGCACAATATGCAATTATCCCACTTACTCCAGGATTAACATCCAGTTCTTGCAAGCCATGTGGGATGGGATAATTTAGTAACCACAAGCAAGACAGACCTTGTTTTCCTGTGTGGTACAGCACCTTCAGCAATACTGAAGTACCATGCTTCTCTCCCCCTAGGACCTCATTTCCCAGGGAATTCAGAAGCCAGAGCTCTAGAAATATGGACTTAAGTCCCACCCTTTTCTCCTTATGGTATGATTCAACATGCAACCCTGACTACTGAAACAGATCACCTGTCAGCCTCAACACTACCCTGTTCATAGCTGATGGAGCTCTGGGAGATTTCCAGTTTAGTCCAACAGCAGACAGGCTCTTTGTTTACTGGATGTCCATTTTACAATATTGCTCAGATACCAGGGAGGTGACCTAGTTCTACAGCCAAGTTCTACAAGGCTGGGCATGGTACAAGAACCCGCGTAGAATGAGCTGTTTGCCATAAGTCATTGCACTGAGGACTAAGCACAACCTGTCTCAAAATTAACTTCTAGGCTTGAAACAGCTGCTAGGCCTCATGACACCAACCTGCCAAGCAGACGCAGTTTGCGAGGGCCATATTTGTCCATGACGATCCCAAGAGGCAGAGTGATTGCACTCAACAAGAAGGAGCCAATGGTAAAAGCCAAGTTCAGCATTTCATCCTGCTCCTGGCAGGTGAGCCACCCATTGATCCGAATCACAACCTCCTGCTCCGTCCTGTTCCCATGTGCAGAGCTGGTGGTAAAATTCTCTAGACGGGATAAAAGAGGGACACAGTTGTCATGTACCGATGAAGAGACAGCCTAAACCCAGGTACCAAGAGAGAGGCAGGTATACCAGCCCTGCACATAGGCTGTTGTAAACAAAAAAAGGCACAGATCACAATTGCTTAGACACATAAATCAATTTACGACTCTTAATCCAGAATAAGGGTGTGCACATACAGACTTCCACCAAGACCACCAGAGGTGTGCATTACAACCCATTCAATTATTTCTGTTCCAGTCATCATACAGACAACCCCTTAGTCTAGAACAATCATTTGAAAGGACTGATCTTCAGGTAAGCTATGTCACTCCAACTCTAACTCTAGCCAGTTCTAATATATGAATGTCTAGTTTTAGTCCTGACTCTCTAGAATTCAACAGCCTCCCAGGCCATTTATTCCATTGCCCCAATTGTTCTTTCTGTAGGAAGTTTCCCTGCGATCAAGGGAGCTTGGACCGATAGTTCATAGGGGCTCCCTATGCCTGTAGATAGTTTGTCTCCCTCACTCCTTTCCCCAGACTTCAAATTTTCAATTCTTAACTCCCAAATTATATTATCCCAAACACTGATCATATTTCTCTCTCTTTCCTCCTTGCCTTCAGGTAAAGAATACCAGTTGCAAACTCCCCTATAGAATGAAGTTTCTCTTTGTTTATATTAGGGGTTTCACTGATTCTTGTCAGCTCTTTTGTTCTCCTGCAAGAACATCCCAGAAAAGCTTTAAAAAGAAAGTATGCTGCCTTTTATATATTTTTATTTTCTGGCAGGATCAATTTTCAAGTTGAGTAAGCTTTGTTGGCATGACAAGGGGCTTGGTCTTTCCCCAGATGGAGAAAAAAATCAATGTCATATAGAACTTTTCTATTGTATCTAATAACTGAAACTGCCTTAGTAATAGTAAATACAGGTGAAAAAGTTTAACATGCACAGGTTTCGAGATTTTTTTTTTATACATCTATAAAATGAGAATGATGCCCAAAATTGAACATATTCAATAAGTAAAATCTAATTAGCACCAGGAAGAGAGGAATCACCTTGTGTGAGAAACAACTGAATAGGACATTTGCCTTTTGGTACAGCATTACCAAATCTCTGGCATTCATCACTCTCTCTAATCCTAGTGGTCCTACTGCCCAGTCACCCTGCAAGTTAGGCTTTTAGATATTACTTCTTACCAGAACCTCTATACAGTTCGATTTCAACCTAGTTCTACAAGGCTGTGCTATGGTTTTATTTGCATCTGCTAATCTGATTACTCTCAGCTTTATATCAACCAGAAATAAACTCTGCTCTACCCTCTAGGTTTCAAACACCTACAGACACTTAGTTACACCAATATTTGGGGACTGGAAAGATACCTTTTACACGCACATACCTAATATAGAAGCACAGGTGCTCTGCAGACATACCCCCAGCAGTACTGGAGTGTCTCTACCTTGTTTCATCTAGATTCTCTCATTAGCACTTTCACTAATAGGGTCTCATGCTTCCCCTGGCGAGGAACCATAAGGTTTGACTTATTGTTCCCCCTTTGTTATTCCCTCCAACATTTATAAACCTTTATCCTGTAGTGTACCCTCTCTCTTGCCTGTTTACCAGATCTTCACGTCCAGTTCCTTAGTTCCTCTATCTATGTGACCCATTTTTTGGTTTTGGCCCTATCAGCATCCATTCCACAGTGCAGAATGGAGAAGTAAGCATAGTACTGCAGTGGTAGTCTCATCACAGCTGACGACAAGAGAAACCAACCCCTCATTTGAGGTAGCCTTCACAAAAGAATTTCAGATTCAGTGCAAATACTGCAGACCTGCTCCTATCTCCTCCATCTTATAATACTTTACAAACACCCCTGCGAGGGAGGCAGGGGATACAGAGAGGCCACTTCACCCAGAGCCTCAATGCTTTGGGCTATCTGCAGGGATAAGGTCATGGGAAACAGATATGAGTGAAAGGTTAACCTCAGACAAATAGGAATTAGACAAAACAGAAGTGAATTCCCGGTGTCAGCACTCTATAAAGATAGCTGCAGTGCTTAGCTGTGTGCTAGGACAGAGGATGGGAGCAACACTGACGATGCAGTGACCTTATAACTTTTGGTTGTGCATGTCAAACAGTCTGGCAGCTCTCCTCAGGAGAAAAAACAAGCCAGAACAGGTAATACTTCACAACAATGGATGAACCATCATTAATGTTACTAGTGTTTATCCTTACAACAAAAATCCTTAGCATGCATGTGATAATCACGTGAATGTTATGGACAGACAAGCATGAAAGGCAGAAACAAAGAGGGCAGCAATGTGGGGTACAGCCTTGGAAAAAGTCAGATTTCCCTTGAGATTAAACAGACACCACAAGTCTGTGCAGGTTGCTCAGCCAGAAACGGGAGCGGGGTGCTGCACTTCAATTTGTGGCTCTTCGAGTCATCAGGTTGTGCATTGGTCTCAGAGGAGGACCCTGCTGATGGTACCACGTAGGACCTAAGAGTCTTATTGCAGAAAAATAGGAATTGCCCCGAGCACTGAAAAAAAAATCCAAAGTAAGATCAAAGTTGTTTAATGAGGGACTCTGCACCTTGTTATTCTCTTACCCTTTCAATAGTTTCTACACAAAGAATAGACCAGCATATAAAGGATATGAATGTCAGAAGATCAGCCTGATGGCATTCCATTTGGGAGAGTAAATTGGATAACGAGAGGCCCAGATGCACTGTACCCCAAGAACTCTCATGCTGAGTCAACAAATAGGAATTAGCACCATCCCATGACAAGGAGCTAGGATGATATTACCTTGAACAGAACCTGAATAACTACTTTTAGGTACTTGGCTACAGCAAATACTCCAACTCCCACTCGTACACAGCTCATATCCTGATGTGGACCACTGTGTGGCATGGTCAGTGCTGGTCTCACATTCTTGTGGTAGTCTACAGCAGTGGTTCTCAACCTTTACAGACTACTGTACCCTTTTCAGGAGTCTGATTTGTCTTGCATACCTCAGGTTTCACCTTTAAAAAACTATTCACTTATTTAAAAAAAAAAAACCAAACACACCAAAAAAGTGTCACCACACACCATTACTAAAAAATTGCATACTTTCTGATTTTTACCATATAAATTACAAGATAAATCCCTGGGTTGAGAAACATTGATATAGCATATACAGCAGTACAAACAAGTATTGTCTGCATGAAATTTAGGTTTGTACTGATTTTGCTAGTGTTTTTCATGTAAAACTTGGCAAATATCTAGATGAGTTGATGTACCCACTGGAAGACCACTGCGTGCCCTCAGGAGTACGCGTACCCCTGGTTGAGAACCACTGCTCACAGAGCACAAGGCTCCTACGGCCTGACAGCAGCATCCTTTCTGAATTCTTCATCCAGTGCCCATTTGTACCAAACATTTTAGGGTGTCCCTGAGCATGAAGTACAGGAGGTTACAGCCTGTGTAAGTCAGAACAAAGATATAGCCTGGACTGCTACACACTTACAGCAGTTTCACATCCTTGTTAAACAGAAACAACTAGCTAAATCAGCAATAATAAGATGACTCATTGAAGCCAACAGTTATTCCTTTTACAGAATCCCCAATTCCAGCTGCAGAACAGCAGTTAGCAGCCTCACAGCCTAAGAACCATCTCAAATTATTTAAACTCTTCAAAGATAAGGGAACTCAGGTGCAACTGCAGTGCCCATCAGAATTTAGTTATTTCTGGACCTGGAGTCCCATGCTCAAAAAAAAAAAAGGTTCCCCAGACCAAGAGTTCCATAAGGAGGTCATTCATTAACTGTTCTTTGCCGACTTCTGTGCATACTAAGCAAATACAGTTATACCAGGGATGAACTTGGCCCTCGTAACAATGGTAACTGCCATCTCAAATCTTCTGGTTCAGGAAAGATTCAAGCAACCCAGTCTAAAATCCATATGGGGGGGAGAATGGGGAGAAAAGCAAGGATAGCTAGGAGATAGAGGATTCCAGCACATGTAGACTTTCTAATCTGAGATTTCTTTGGCAACACATATTTCTAAAAACGTCAGGGGCCAAAAACTCTCATTTCCCTGTTTTTGCTTCCCATCTTTTCTTTGATTTCTCAGATAATGCATCTAGAAAACTAGAGCAAAGAGACTGTATATGGGTGAACAACTGACTGAAATACACAGGTTTCTTGTGCCCATAGGAATTTGCTTATCTTTTTAGTATTTTATGCTTTACACCCTTGTAACTGCAAAGTTTAAATCAAGTTTGTGTTCCAACCCATACAATGCACTCTGTCTGCTTACACAATTAGGATGAGCTTCCAGTTGGTGGAACTCCCTTCCAGCTGGACATTCAAAGTTAATTTTCAAAACTTTTTCCAAGTACAATCTTGAGTTTCCGAGGCAGTTATATGGTACCAGCACCTTCTCCACAGCACTGTGATTTCACTGACAAGTGCTTTGCAAT
Source organism: Mesoclemmys tuberculata (assembly GCA_007922155.1). NCBI lineage: Eukaryota > Metazoa > Chordata > Testudines > Chelidae > Mesoclemmys > Mesoclemmys tuberculata. Next base: position 20,882,837 of record ML675623.1, on the reverse strand, counting down.
TCAATACAAATGGAACATTGCCACACAAACCAAACATTGTACCAGATGTATTTGATTAATGATCAGCCACGTGTCTGGCCTTTCCACCAATAGGTCACTTCGAAGTGCATGATTTGTAAGAGCCACTCGTGGCTGCAGACTGTGGGTATGTATATGCAGCACCGAGAGACTGCGACTGACCTGTGCCAGACAAATCAGGCTTGCAGGGGTTGAGCCGTGGGACTGTTTCACGGCAGTGTAGACTCCCAGGCTCAAGACCCTCCCACCTCATAGGGTCCCATAGCTCAAGCTTCAGCCCAAGCCTGGAAGTCAGCTGGCATGAGCCAGTCACAGGTTTTTCTTTGCTATGTAGACATACCCTCACTGTCCTGGGCTCCATAGCTTTAGTTTGGCGCTCAATTCCAAACAGGAGTTAACAAGCCCCAAGCAACATTTTCCTTCTACTTTTTTGTATTTCAGGCCCATCAAGCTGTAATTCAATGACTACATTTTAGTCGGCTTTTTGGTATTCTGCACCTCCATCTCAGCAACCGTTTGTCTAACTAGCTCTTTATCTCTGCTCCCTGTGAACAGACTGCCAACTTCGAGGATTTAATATACCTTGAAAAGACCTTGATCATCAACCTCCCAACCCACATCAGAAAAAAAAAATGCAGCAACTTATGGCCCTGAACACATCAGGTTTCAGAGTCCCTAGTAATTGCCGATAAAGACTGCACATCCAGATAAAGTGTGCGAACCAGCAGTTGCTCAATGCAAAATATGCTAGTTCAACTAGTTTGGAAGGGCAATTAATGGTAAAATTAAAAGTGGAGCAAAGGGTCACTATCAGATTCCTAGCCAGTTTAGTCCAAATGCACCTCCCAGAAGGTGGCCAAAGATGGCATCTGGCCCAGGACTGGACGGGAGTCCTTCACTCACCAAGCTCATCACAGAGCCACTTTTAACTAAGGCGGTTCTACACTTAAAATGTTGCAGTGGCACATGCAGCCGCATCGCTGTAGCCCTTCAGTGAAGACGCTACTACACCGATAGGAGAGTTTCTCCTGCCAGCATAGTTAATTCACTTCCACAAGAGGTGATAGCTATGTCAATGGGAGAAGCCCTCCTGCTGATATAGTGCTGATTACATCAGGGGTTAGGTTCGTGTAACCGTGTTGCTGAGGAGTGTGGATTGTTCACACCCCTCGGTAACAGTTATATAAATGTAAGTTTATAGTGTAGACTTGTCTTTAATATTTTGTTCCTCTGATTCTCTTACTTTTCTGGGAGTTCCACCCTATTTTCCTTTTTAAATAAGGCTACTAAAGAATCCATAGTCTCCCCCATGGCAGAGCAGCTGGATGGAGACCCACGTCACATCTGGAAGGATTTCTGCTGTGAAAAATGCCAGCCTTTTTCTGGATTACAGTCCCTTTCAAGACTGAGGTTGAAACCTCCAGAAACGAGGCTGCAAAGGGGACAAAGTCTAACTCTCTCCCTTTAATCTGAAGGCATCACAAGGAACAATTTTTGCTGATGAGGGGGAAAGCCCTGCCAATAATCTTTAGCTCATTGGGAAATTTTCTGTGCAATAGTCACGTGAGCAGCAGAGTCAGAATGATAAATGCTCAAAGGTTACAAGTTATATTTCCTTCCCCTGCCAGTCTTTAGCTAGAAATCCCTCTTCCATTTATCTCTAACTATTCTGGCAAGGACTGCTGGTTGTAAATATTACTGGTTATGCTGGAAAAAGGGGTCATCTACACCGCATAACTTCAGTTAAATCAATGGGCTTAGACAGCTACCACAGGTGGGCTGAATTCAAGCCTACCTATTGAGGCTCTTACAATAGTAGCCATCCTTGTAGCATGGTTCCCATCATACAGGGAAATGGAAGAAAAATTACAGGGGAGTCTGGGGGAACCTACTTGCCTTTGAACTTGTACACCTTTTCCCCATTAAGTAATTGTGATTACTGGCATCAGAACAAAGAAGTCCTAGAATGGAAGAGGGTGGAAGAGATAGAATACTGAGCATAACTGGTCTATGGAACTCACCGCCACAAGATATCATTGAGGCCAAAAATTTAGCAGAATTCTAAAAGAATCAGACATTTATGCAGCTAAAGAGAACATCCAGTTATATTAGACAGTAGTTATATATAGAACATGGTTTATGCCTTGAGAACAAGGGTTAACTACTATTGACTGACTAAGTGAGAAAGAAACTTCCCCTGTGGACAGGCTATTTCATCATTGTCCAGGATAGCGGTTTAACACCTTCCTCTCAAGTATCTCGCACTGGCCATTCTTGGAGACAAGACTAGGTGGACCATTGGCTTAATCTGGTGTGGCAATGTCAATGGTATGAAAAACTGTCAGGACAAAAAACGTGTTAAAAGAATATCACCGATTGGGGAAGAATGGGGGGGGGGGCGCGAAGAAGAATAGAGTGGACAGAAGATGGCCAAATTAATCAAAAAGGATTCAATGGCGATCATGATAAATTTGGGTCCTGGCTAATTTGGGAAAGGGTTGGAGAGAAGCTTGGGGATTTAATGGGAAAGTCCCCAGCAACAACCATACATTGGAGAGAGACACACAACAGCATCACTTTACTGATTCCCTTATGTTTTACCTTCATGATGGTGACTTTGCTGCTTTTAACCAACACCTTTCAGGCTGAGCTAAAACAAAAAACAACTCTGCTTTGAACATCACTGAACACTAAATCTTTGACGAAAGCTATTCTGAGTGCATCCTTCGTACTACTGACAAGTTCCTTCATAAGCTTTGTGATAAGAACAGGGATACACAGGGGCTCTGTCATGGATAAATGACAAGCTTTTCCCACTCATTTATCAGTTTCTATGGAGTTCTCAAAACTTGTCTCTTACTATTCTCAGGAAGAGATTACACTGCATGAATTACAAAACCAAAATACATCCCATCCCAGCTCCAGCTGGTGAGAAGCCTGGTGCAGGGGATAGGATAAAAATCCAATGTTTCTGTTTGAAGAGATGGAACTTGGGAGAAGTTAATTAGTTCATTACATGAAGATCTGCTGAACCTCAACTCAACCAGCGCTAACAACACAGAGAACACTTGCAATACCACCTGCCATCTTTCACTATCATACAAAATGGAATTTTCTAAAATAATTAACAACCCAAGAAGCTTAGAAGATCTTGACAGTGGATAAAAACTGCTATGTAATTGGCAATCAACTCTTTATGCCACCAGAAGTTCTTTCCTCTCTCAGTTCTGCCACTTGCCTCAACCACCAGCTCCCTCCCATCCCTAACTGGCTCTGCACACCTACCACCTCATCATAGCTTTGCTGTTCCTCTAACTTCTGCACCTCCTTCACCCATTTCACTTTCAGTCCAAAATCTTGCCAAGTTTCTCAGAAGACAACTGTCCAAGGTGACGGCTGTCTTCCCATTCCCTTTGCTGAGCCTCAGTTCACAAACCCCTCCTTTCTAGACTCAGGGGTGCCTCTCCCACTCTCCACTCCCAATCCTATCTCCCATGTTCCTCCACCACAAGGGATAATCCAGCTAGCATCCTCCCCATATAACAGGGACAGCCACAGTGTAATTCTTGGCTCCTCACTTCTCTTCTCCAAAGACAGGTGATGTGACAAAGGAGAAGTAGTAGGAAGCAGAATTGTGAAGGCACTCAGAGGTGAGGATAACAGACATGAACCTGATGCTGTGAAGCAGGGGGGGAAGGAGGGGTGTCAGTAGACAGATCAAACAGGTGTATGCATCTTGGTCAGACAGATGGGTAGGGAAGATGGTCTCAGTAGCAGCATTTTGAATGGAGTGGAGGGGATGGTATCAGCATTTTGGGATACATCTACACAGTGAATGGCAGCCCACAGCAGCAAGTCTCCAAGTCCAGGTTGACAGACTCAAGCTTGTGGGGCTTGTGCTACCATGCTAAAAACAGCTGTGAAGACATTGCATGTCAGGCTGGAGCTCTGACTCTGAAGCCTAAGGAGTGGGGTGGGCTTAAGAGCCAAGCTGCAATGTCTACGCAGCTATTTTTATAGCATGGTAACCCAAGCCCTGCAAGCCCAAGTCTGTCAACCAAGGCTCTGACACTAACTGCTGCAGACTGTGTAGATGTACCAGGGAGACCAGTAGTGAGAGGTTACAGTAATTGAGGGTGTGGGAGAGAGGAGGGGATCTGGATGAGCGTTCCTGCTAGCTGAACAGAAATAGGATGGATCTCAGAAACATTGTGGAGGGAGAAATAGTAGGATTTGAACACAGCTTGGATGTGTGAGCAAGAGAGGGTGGAGTCAAAGATGGGCCTAATGACTTTTCCCCCAGACTCTCTCCTGCTTAGGTGCTGTACTCCATCAGTTCCACTTTCCTCCATGCCCTTTTGTTTCCTATCACAAGCAGCCCTGAACTTCTCCTGCACATCTGGGACATCTTCCCTGTTTTGTCACACTTCCTACATACCCACTTCTTTCCATAAAACCTAATCAACACCAGTATTTCTCTTTGAAAGATCAACAAGACCCTGACTAGAGAGGTAAGGTAGAGAGAAGAGATAGTACAGGAATGGTTGTGTCTTGTGTTTACATAGATTGTAAGATTCTCTCTGCAAAGAACATGACACCAAGGAATTTATATACAAATGTAGTTATGTCAGGGAGTCTACAAGGGAATCTAGGGAGGGAGAATGCATTCCTCCAAATCTGACCACTGCCTCAATCCTAGTCACGCAGGCACTCTTCACAGCCGTACATATAGGCTGCAAGCTGCTTTGCCATCCCCCAGCCTCAACATACCTCACAATCAAACCTCCAGAGCAACAGACCACCTGAATTCATATGAACAGCCCCAGGTTTCTTCCTTACCTGGCTCATGACACAGGTAGGAGTAAAATCCTTCAGACTGCAGCATGATGAGCAATGACGCCCAGCCCAGCAGTACAGCAGAGAAGAGAAGATTCTCTACAACAGCTGTGCATGCCATCCACCAGCGTCGCCGATGCGCAGTAGCAAGTGTAGGGGCCATTGCTACACGTGAGGACTTACTTCTCTAGTGGCTAAACCTGTAGCAATGTGAAAACAGGACTTGGTTAAGTTCATCCTCATGTGCCAGTATTTACGGAATTAGATACTCATGAGTACAGGCTGCATGGAACAGAATTCAAATACAAATACAGATACCTGCTCTGAAAGGTGTGCACAACTACCGGCTAAATAGAAGACATGGAGGTGTAAAACTAACTTCTGCAGAACGAAATTCAAAGAGTCAATGTCAAGCAGCCCAGGAAGGAAGGGAGCATGGGTGCACTTGGACCTGGCCTTATTATGGCCCTCTGCTGCATAAAAACACTCCCCTGGAGTGCAGTAGCACTTCTGTTCTGCCTGCTAAATGGTAGACATGAAAGCACACTCTGGGTGAAACCATAGCAGGTGATGTCTCCCACTGCCTGCTCAGAGTCTATTTTTATGGCAACCCCAGTGCTCTGCCTGGGGAGACAGAGAGAGCAGGGCAGACCTCTTTTTTAAGTTAGTGCCAATAAAAAATACAGCAGCTTGCAGAGAGGAGAATCAGCCAACAGGTCAGCATCTGCAGCACTGATGGTAGGACGAGTTTGGGCCCCTGCAAGCATGCCCATATGTTTTTCTATGCCTGTTGAGTCTGACCCACTCTTGTTAATCATTTTGAGTCCATCAAGCTCGAGCAAACAATGGATTCTCTACTCCCTACACCGGAGTGCAGATCTGCTCTGAAGAGAAGACGCTAATTTTGGCTGCCCTATTTGAGACATCCTGGGCCGGTTATTCAAGGACTTTGAGACTCCGAAATCAGTGGCCATTTTGGAAAACTTGGCCTTTATTTCACTTCTTAAAGTCAGGGTCTCCACCTCAAATACCTGTGGGAGGTTGGTTGGTATAGATGAGCCCCACTGAAGGAGTCCTCTCTATAGTCACTTTTCAGAGCAGAACCCACTTTAATTATGTTAAGGGAGAGAAGGCCATGAGGAAAACGGGGGCTGCCCGTGGTCACTGGGTCTAGAGCAAGTCCCGATTTCTGAGGTGCCATCCTCCTGGCCTAGCCCTCAGCACGGAGGGTCTGACCCCACTTACTAAAAGCAACACTGAGCCATGGGTGTGGAGTAGGACTCACCCACAAGGGTGCAGGGAGGGGCAGCACCCAGGACCCCCGGCCCCCCCAGGCATTTGCCCACTCTCCGCACCCAGAAGCCCCAGTGTCACCTTGCGCAAGGTGCAGTCCTGCCCTGTCCACACGAGCTGCCCCGGCCCTTCGCCCCACAGAGAGACCTCCAGGTGCACAGCCAAAGCCAGCCCGAGCTAGCCACGGCGCTGCAGAGAGGGGAGCAGCTCTGGGGGGCGCCAGCCCGGACTGGGGGACTCAGCCCCACCGGGGCTTCCAGGCTCTGAAACTGAGACCCCGGCTGCCCCCGACCCCCCCCAGCGCCGCAGGGTGCCCCAGCCCCTCTGCCCCAACCCCCCCAGCCCCTCTGCCCCGCAGGGTGCCCAACCCCCCCAGCCCCGCAGGGTGCCCCAGCCCCTCTGCCCCGCAGGGTGCCCAGCGCCGCAGGGTGCCCCAGCCCCTCTGAGGGGCGCCCGTCTCCCCTCGGTACCTCCGGCTCCCCGCCGCCCCCTCAGGGCACCAACTCCCGCCCGCCCGGCTCACCCGGCCCGCGCGCGCTCGCTCTGTCCGTCGGTCCGTGTCTCTCCGTCTGTCTCCGCCGCGCTCCGCTCGCTCCGGTTCCACCCGGTGTTTTTTTATTCAGCTCTTCAGAGAAAACAGCGGCGGCAGCTGATTGGCTGCGAAGGGGCTGGAAACAAGCGGTGGCCAATCACGGTCCGCCCGGCATGGCGGGGCGGGGCCAGCGCCTCCACCCAGCCCGCGGCATCTCTCCCTGCGCCCCATCGCCAGGGCCATGGGCTCACCCCATCGCCAGGGCCCGCCCCCCTGTCCCCATCAGCAGGGCTGTTGGCTCGCCCCCATCGCCAGGGCCCGTCCACATGTCCGCCAGGACCCGTCCGCGTGTCCCCATGGCCAGGGCCCATCCGCGTGTCCCCATGGCCAGGGCCATCAGCTCACACCATCGCCAGGGCCCGTCCGCGCGTCCCCATCGCCAGGGCCCGTCCGCGTGTCCCCATCGCCAGGGCCCGTCCGCGTGTCCCCATCGCCAGGGCCCGTCCGCGTGTCCGTCAGGGCCCGTCCGTGTGTCCCCATCACCAGGGCCATCAGCTCACCCCATGGCCAGGGCCCGTCCGCGCGTCCCCATGGCCAGGGCCCGTCCGCGTGTCCGTCAGGGCCCATCCGTGTGTCCCCATCGCCAGGGCCATCAGCTCACCCCATCGCCAGGGCCCGTCCGCATGTCCCCATCGCCCGTCCAAGCACGTATTGCCATGGAGTATCCAGGCATTCATTGCCAGCATGCAGCCAAGTTCTTGTTGCTACAGTATCCAAGTACCCAACAGGGTGATGTACCTGGGCCTGCTTGAAAGCTCACCCCATTGCTTCAGTGCTCTTACAGTCACAAAAATGTCATTATTACTTCAGGGCTGGCTCCTGTCACCTTTTCCTTCCCACTCAGTCTCTACTTTGAACTATCACCCCTTTTCCTCTCTGTAACTTCCTTTCCCCTACTAGTAGGCCTCCCACTTTTCCCAGTACTCTGCTTTTTGATGGACTGACCTTGGTCCATATTCATGGCCATTTCTGGCTTGTCTCATTTTGCAAACTTTTGGGCACTTCCCTTGCCCCTGTAGCCCACATAACAATAATAAGAATGGGATAAGAAGTTACTGCATAAACACAAGAGATGTATAAACCCAGGCCTATACAAATCAGCTTAAGCATTTAGCATAAGGGCAAGGCCCAAAAGTCTTAGTAGAAGTAAATTGCTTAATGAAGTTAGCACAAACAAGCAACGATCTTAGGTCACAAGGTGGCGTAAGACTGTTTTGCAATATTCAAAATGCTGAGATTAAGCATCAAACTGCTGACAACTAATGGCAAGAAGTCAGTTGGTATCAGTTTAGGGTATTTTTGGAAGAAAATAGCACATACCCATAATATCCATAGATATATATGCTAATGAGCCTAAACGAATATACTAACTATAGAATAAGAACACCCCAACATTATGGGAGTGAAGAAGGTGAGATGTGGTAAAGGAAGGAGGAGATGTTATACATATGCATGAGGAGAATGGAGGCCTAGAAAATAAGTTGTTGGAGTTCTTCAGCAGCATGTCGGAGATGGGCTAGGATCTGTTGCAACCTTTTGAGTCCGCCCCAAGGATAGAAGGAGCAAATATATGTAATGGTGCTGGACATAATTACAGGACTGTATTACTCCACCTTACTTAGATTGTTTTACTTATAGGACTGATCATAGTGAAAATAAAGATTTTACAACTTGGTCTTCCTTCAGTGAGAGTGTTCTTGCTATTGTCATGTGCATCAGGGCTTCCAATTGAGCAGCAACTCTGATATTAATGAGCCTGATCTTGGGGCAGGAACATAGGGTACTTCAATGTTAATTGGGGAGTCAAAGTAAACAATATAATTAAAACAAATTAAATAGATTGGGCAACATTCCCCTCTGAATGTGTTTTAATCTTTTTAGAAGGTGGTGCTCAAACAAGTCGTTGCTCAATCAGGGCTGCCAAATCAATCAGTCTGATAGCCCTGGTTTTGCTCAGGGGACTCCCATTGCTATAGTCATTTACAGCCTTCATACTATCTTTGTGGCAGCTTCACCTCACTGTCTCCTATTGAATTTATCATCAGCAATAATCCTTACACCCGCCTCAGTGGTCCCCATTTCTCTGTTCTGTATGAGTGGGTTGAATTATGTATCATTTCTACATAAAGTATGCTACAATACTACAGGAAGGATGTGGACAAATTGCAGAGTCCATAGGAGGGCAATGAACATGACTAGAGGGCTGGATCACATGACTTCTGAGGGGCGGCTGAGGGAACTGGGCTTGTTTAGTCTGCAGAAGAGAAGTGCAAGGGAGGATGTGATAGCAATCTTCAATTACCTGAAGGGCGGTTTCCAGAGAGACTGGAGCTAAGCTGTTTTCAGTGATGGCAGATGACAGAACAAGGAGCATTGTTCTCACAGTGGGGGGAGGCCTAGGTTGGATATTAGAAAGAGTGTTTTCACTAGGAGGGTGGAGAAGCACTGGAATGGGTTACCCAGGGAGGTGATGGAATCTCCAGCCTTAGAGGTTTTTAAGACCCAGCTTGACAAAGCCCTGGTTGGGATGATTTAGTTGCAGTTGGTCCTGCTTTGAGCTGGGGGTTGGACTAGATGACCTCCTGAGGCCCCTTCCAACCCTAATCTTCTATGATACATGTCATTACTATTAGTTGACTGATTTGGGGCCATTTCTGTACTGTATCTTATTTATTCAGTATTTCAGACCTGCCTTCCAGTGTATTTGTGCTACCTGCTTGCATAGCTTTGGGTAGGGAACCAGAGAGATGGCACAGTGCAGAGAGAGAGGAAGGACCCTGAAAGGAAGAGAGGCAGCAGCATTGTACTCGGTTGCAATCTGAATTCACTAACTCAGCCTCTGTAGAAAACAAACATGCTGAAAACAAGATATAGTAAAGTGGCAATGGCAGCAGATTTAAAGTGCAAGAAACACTTGTGGGGAGTGGCAGAGTCCTGTTAGAACCAGTTTGGGGAACTGAGGTAGAAAGACTCAACTACTCCACCTGCTGGATCTCACCAGCAGAGCCTGGCAACCTGCTGACAGAAACATGAGCCAGAGACTGCACAGATTGCATTTCTGCAGCCCGTGCATGGTAAGCAGGTGTAACACTGATATTGTTCCATAAAGTATTTCCACAGAATATTCCAGTTTCTTCTGTGATCTCCAGGTCAGCTTCCTGCCCGGCAGGACAGTGAACTGGCCACATACATCAAACACCTATAAACACAGTGTATGGAGTAACTGCAGACTTCCCAAGCCTCACTCTGTGTGAGAAATTCTCTCAGTGGGGATTAGTTTTAAGGCAGTTTATAAAATCTCTCCTTCTTAATAATAAATATAGTAATAACAAAAATGGTTATCAGGAATAGTAAATAGTAAATTAATAGTAATAGTAAACTAATTAATCTTAAAAGTGTTTGTTTTCCTTTTTCAATATCACCAGAGACTTCAACTGCCATGTTGATCTATCCAATCTCTTAGTGCATCATTCCTTGCTCTCACATCCCCATTTGATCTGCAGCCCTTTTCAACCCTCCCACTAATCACATGGGCCATTCTCTTGACTTGGTCTTCACCAAGCACTCTCTTTGATCTCTCTGTTGCTCAGTTCTCCCTCTCTGATCACCTGGTCTGTTTCAGCATCACCCATCAGTGCTCACCCTCTCACTTGGCTTTTCTGTGACTTCCAATCTATCAGCACTAAGGACTTCTCTGCTCGCAGCCCTCTCCTCTTTTCCCTTTCTTCCATTGACATTGTTGTTGATTTTCTCAGGCCTTCATTCTCCACCTTCATCTATCTTTCCTCTCTTGTCCATCATAAGGTCCACCTGACAGTCCCCAGCATCTGCTCATCACGAACATTGGCTTCCTCTGCTCCTGCTCTCACTCTGTGGGTGTCACTGGTGGAAACCTTGTGATCAGGCTGACTTCCTCATTACAAATTCTCTCTTCCTTCAGTTCTGCCTCTTCCTTGCTAAACAACTCTACTTCTCCAACTTAAATGGATCCCACACTCTCAATCCCAGACACCTTTTCAACATCACTGACTCACCCCTCAAGCCCTCCCCTTCTGCCTTCATTTCTCCCTCTGCCCAAGATCTCACCAATTTCTTCCAAGAGAAAACTGATTACACGTCCTTTCTCCTCTCCTCCCCTTCCTACAACTTTTGCCTCCTTCTCCCATCACAGGCACAAAGTTTCTCATCTGCTCTCCTCCTCTAACCTCCCTACATGCCCCAGTGACTCCATTCCCTTGTGCCCACTCTCATCCCCCCTTACTCTTCACCTTAACCTTTCATTCTCCTCTGGCTCTTTGCCTTCACAAGTGTGCTTTAGTTTCTCCCATCTTGAAAAAAATCACATTGACCCTGCTTCCCTCTCCAATTGCCACCCCATCTCTCTTTCATCTCTAAGCTCATTGAACACACTGTCTACAATCATCATCTGGAATTCCTCTCCTCCAGGTCCATCCTAAACCCTCTCCAATCTGGTTTAGGCCCCCTGCATTCCACTGAAACTGCTTTTGCTAAAGTTTCTAATTACCTCTTCCTAGCTAAAATTTAGAACCAATACTTCATCCTCATCCTCCCTGACCTGTGAGCTGCTTTCAGCACCATCGACCATGCTCTTCTCCTTGAAATTGCCTTCTGTCACTCTGTCCTCTCAGTTTTTCTTCTACCTCTCTAATCACTCCTTCAGTGTGTCCTTTGAACGATTCTCCTCATTCCCCCTCCAATGTTCTGTGGAGGTTCCACAGGTCTCTATCCTTGGTCCCCTTCTCTTCTCCCTCTACACCTTATCTCTGGGTATTCTCATCTGGAAACACAAATTCAGCTATCATGTCTGTGCTGACGGCCCACTGATTGGTCTCCTGTCTAAACTGAAACCTCTCTCTCTGACATCTTCTCATGGATATCCACCCATCCGCTCAACATGGCTAAACACAGCTCCTAATTGTCCACCCAAGTCCTCCCTGCTACCTTCTTTCTTGATCACTGTGGACAATACCATCAATCTGCCTGTCACACAGGTCCGTAACCTCTCCTCTAGGACCCGACATCCAGATTACATCTAAATCTTGCAGATTCTTTCTGTATAAATTCTCTAAAATAGAGTATCTCCAATCCATCTGCAAAGCTAAAATTCTTGTCCATGCTCTCATCATCTCACCTCTCGCATGCTGCAACATTATTTTCTCTGGTCTCGACAAATGCAGTCTTGCCCCTTTAATATCTATTCAGAGTGCTGCTACAAAGATAATTTCCTAGACCATGGCTTTGACCATGTCTCCCCTTCACTGGCTTCCCCTTCTCTATTGCATCAAACATAAGCTCATAGACTCATAGGTCAGAAGGGACCAATATGATCATCTAGTCTGACCTCCTGCACAAGGCAGGCCACAAAACCCTACCCATACACATTTATAACAACCCTGAACCCATGACTGAGTTATTGAAATCCTCAAAAGTGAGATTTGAAGACCTCAAACTGCAGGGAATCCATCAGCAAGCGACCCATGCCCCACGCTGCAGAGGAAGGCGAAAAACCTCCGGGGCCTCTGCCAATCCGCCCCGGAGGAAAATTCCTTCCCGACCCCAAATAGGGCGATCAGCTAAACCCCGAGCATGCGGGCAAGACTCACCAGCCAAC
>ML675623.1:20805614-20865466 GCA_007922155.1 Mesoclemmys tuberculata | reverse complement strand
AGTAACCTCCTTCCAGCCTGACAGTTCACCCTTCAGCACAACCCGCTCCAATAGCAGAGAACACCAACACAGCTTTGTTTATCTTGGTAGCTACTTATTACTGATTAGCACTAAAAAGAATTGTTGATGGAATTTGGAAAATCAGAGCTACAATAACCTCCCCATCCATGGGTTCTGGATGATAGGTCTCCCACATGCAGGATACAAGCACTGGCAAAATGACATTAGAACTATCATTAGAAAGAATAAATCAACACGACTGCATCGCAAGCATGTATATAGAAAGTATGCACTGAAAATCCACCTCTCCCCTCTCCGTGTGCTGTTAAGGCACAATAAAGCGGAGACACAATACTTCTGTGTCCTTGCGCCTTATCTGGGAAACACCAGGCTTAGAAATTAGCTCCTTGAACACAGAACACATTCCTATCATGATGAAGATGTTCTAGCTTGACAATTGTCTGCTTGACAGCCTCTAATTGCTAGCAGCTACTTTGTATACACTGTACCTGCAGTGAATTAGGTAACATGAGATTAATTTCTAGCATCAGAGTAAAAATGCAACTCTGCTCACTGGCTGAAAATATACCATTCTGATTAGAAAAATGTCTGCATATGGAGCTTATGCTGATGCATCTCTGCCATTGTAATAAAATAGCTTAAAAACCAAAAAGGGACATGACAACAAGGCATGGGCATGCAGTAACAACAGCACTAAGTTCTATCTCCACAACCCTAGATGTGACTACAATGCTTGTCAAATAGACTACAGGGCATATGACAAAGGTACTTTAAGCAGATACAACTATTAGTTGCAAACAGAGAATCATCCTAATGTGGTATTCTCAACCACCAATGAGGAAACAATGGATCCAAAGCACGCAAGTACTCTCCTCTTTGCAAAAGTTCAACTAGAAAGAAAAAGAACAAAAAATCTCTGAGCAAATCTGTTCTGCTAGCTTTGACTATCTGAAGGCATTTTAACTCTGAAAGTCCAAAACCTAAATCAGTGAGTGACCTTCAGATCAGTATTTGGATTAATAAATAACCCTAACTGGAAAGGAAAGCACAGCTGGCAATTTATTCATTCTGAGACATGCCCAACCTGCCCTTGTCTCTTACAGCTCTGGTTTTACTGCTATTGCTGTCTCTCCATGTGCAGATTTAGAAATTAAATATAAGAACTATTTTAAACAAATCAGAAGTTGAAACAAGACACAGGAAAGCAGAGGAGTTGCCCTCGATCTTTTGAAATTTTTGGTGATGTCTTTGTTTTTTAACTGAACTCATTTTAGGTTTAGATAAGAACTGTTTACATTCAGAGGCCTGCGCATCACACAGATTAACACAAAAAAACCACATTAGACAAATTATCCTAAACCCAATTCAGAGCCATAAATGCTCTTCGGACTTGGCTTCTTGAATTACAACCTGTGTGTTTCAAGTATTTCTAAGGTACCTAACAACAGATCTCTTGTTATTCAAGGAATCAAATGAACTGTTTTCTAGGACACTCTTAGCTCCCTTAGCACTGAGGATTGTCTCATCCCTTCCCATTTGTCTCCTGTTGAATGCACAAGGCTAGTACAGTCCACCCAACCAGGATTATCTCATGGCTCATGTGTAATGATGTTCTGTCTGAAGGGGAAACTAATTTCAATTCCCTTAATTACAGCTTTAAACTATACACTGTCAGCAAATTCCTCAAACATAAGTTAATGATTTGGGGAAACTTTGGCAATGCTGCTTTCTACATGGACTCTTCAGCCTAGTCAGGAAACATACAGTATTTTCCTTCAGCACTAAATATATAAATCCTGTCATATTCAGAGCCACAGCAATTACATTTCCTCTAAGGTTCCTCTCACTCTTGCAGGTCAGTGCATATTTCTTGGTATATCAGAAACCTGTACATAAACTCTACATTATAGCAGGACCTTTTAATATATTGAGTGCAGTTGTAGAAATTAATGATTAGATCCTCCCACATAAGCCAAAGTAGCGTGATAAACTTCACAAACCCAAATATTCTTTGTAAATAAGTGGCTAAAATCAATTTTATTGAGGCTTTTAACAGTTCCTGTCATCTATATGCAGTGTGTGTGACTGTCACTTGTATTTCAATATGACTGCGACTGGAAATCAGTTTCCACAAGTGGGGTTCAGAAAACATGCCAGGGCCTGTTGACATCTACGTTTCCTCCTCCTGTCGGCCACGGGGGCAGGACACTATTCTGTTGCATGTTCTGCTGCACATGCAGCATGACTGATCAGAGAACTCCACATTAGTGAAAATCTCCCTGCACAGAGGGACGCCATGTAGCACGATCCAACTTCTGAAAGGGATGCTAACTGTGTGGGGTGAGTTCTGGGGGAGAGGTGACTTCAAGCCTCACAAGCCATGAAAAGCTGTTTTAGATTACAGCTAAGTAATGGATACAGAAGCAAAGTCACCATCACCCATTTTCTGTTTAATCAACACCACTTTAGTGCACGTGCTCTCTGCACGGTTTCTGAAACTCAGCTGCACTGCAGGTGGCACCTGAAGGCTCCTACACTGCATTAATCCAAAGAAACTTGTGCACAGTCCCAATTGTGAGACAGGTAGGCACTCTCAGGACCAGTATGCCCTGCAGGAGATTGCCCCAGGGCTGAGGGCAGTGAGGGGCCTGCTGCCTTGGCAGAAGCAGCACGCATAACCCTCCTAACTTTATGCAACACAGACCACTTGGCTGATGCCCACAGTGGCAATAGGGCCATAGGGGAGCAGGGGAGTGGAGCATTTTCTATTGCAGTGGGTGCAATGGCTACTCTGTGAGATCCGGGGGAAACGGACATCTGCCTTCCCACCACAGCTTAGCACAAAAGTGGTGGTGTTGCACCTGGAGGCTGAAATGCATCACTCAGTGAGATAGGGAACACCCTAAGATGCTAAGAGGACTCTGGCCCCAAGCAGTCACTTGCTTTACTTGTGCAGTCTGCTCTGTTCAATGTGTTGCCTGCTGAGGAGAGGAGGGGGTTGGGCAGAGGGAACTGATCCCTCTATCTGTTGCCTACCAAGGGTGGTGGAAGGCTGCAGGCAAGTCTGTGTCCTTGCAGATCTGGATTTGGAGCCTGGAAGGGGATTTGAAGAGACCCCTGAAACTAGAAAGGGTAGGAAGGCTGGCTTCGAGACCTGGGTTCAAGCCCTGGCTCTGCCACAGACTCCCTTTGTGATCTTGGACAAATCCCTTAGTCTCTCTAAGGCCTGGTCTACACTTAAAAGTTCAGTCAACAGAGCTAGAGTGGCCAGGAATATGAAAAATCCACAGCCCTGAGCACTGTACCTATGGTGACCTAAATCCCAGCATAGAGGCAACCAGGTCAGCAGAAAAATGTTTCCATCCACCTACCGTCTCAGAGAAGGGGAGTTCCTACAGTGATGGAAAAGCCCCATACATCTCTGTAGGAAGCATCTACACCATGCTGTTACAGTAGCACAGCTAGGGCGTCGCTCCTGTGCCACTAAAGCACCAAACTGTAGGGCTGGCCTGAGCCTCAGAGCCCCCCTTTTAGCATGTGGATGAGGGTATTTGCCTAAGACAGTGGGGTGAGGATAAAATTCAGTAGTGATTGTGAGGGTTGAGACACAATAGTGCAGGGTCCTGTGATGGGGTTTTCACCCCACACTTGCTCTGAAGGGTTAATGGCCACATCTGAATGGAATCAGATGGCTAAGCAATCCCCTAATTGAATGAGGAACGAGCGAGGTTGGGCTATACAGGCAGGAAACTGGCAGTAGAGGCTGGGTTGTAGGGGAGTCTGAAGTCATACCCTACGAGAAGGGAGGTGTATCTGGTGCTAGAGGCAAGGAGTCTGCAATTACTCCCCAGGAGGAGGGAGTTTGGGCAGGCACCCAGAGAGCAGAAAGAGCTAGAGAGGTAAGCAATGCTCAGGGCAAGAGATGTGGGGTAGGTCAGACCTTGGCTGCCAATGAGAGGGCCCATGAGCCGGTATTCAGAGTAGGCGGTAGGCACAGGTCCCACTACCAGCCACTGAAGCAATGGCACTGTCAGAGCGGTAAAGGGAAGACTGCCAGTTCATATGAAGGGACTTTGATACATCCCCCTGGGAGTGGAAACGTGATGACCCAGCTGGAGGGCCAAGTCATGAAGAGGGAGCCCCGTGAGTGGCAGATGGCAAAATGATGGGAGACACCCCACCAGGGGAGAGCACAATGGCTGGTCAGAGCTAATCCGCAGGATGGCCAGGAGGAGACGCCACTAGCAGTGAGTGTCCCCCATGACAGGCCCCTATAAGTACCTGACTCAAAGGAGAGGTAACCTGGCAAGGAGCATGACACCCCACGTGCATCGGCTGTCTGTTACTGTGCTGCAGTTCCGACTCCTGAATCTCACATGGATGGTAGGTTCCTCAGAAACAGACGTGTCTTGTTGGTCAGCCCAGCAAGCTAAGAACATAGCCCTTCACCACCAACACCCAATAAACACACTATCAGGTACAAACACTGCTTCCGACTAATCTACTTGTATTGGAGGTGCCTGATTTGTCTTGCCAGCACAGTCCCTTCACAGCAATGACTCTTGTGCCATTACACGGCAAGACTAATATGGAAAGCAGGGAGGCATCTCAGTGGCCCCATTGGATGACATTAATATACAAAGCACATTGCCTCATTTGAACCTTAATGTGCAATGCAGAACCTGACCTGTGGGGGACACAGAGATTTAATGGCAACACTAGACAATCATCTGGTTCAGGATTTCTCAACGACCAGTCCATGGACTGGCACTGGTCCCTGAGATCTCCCTGACACAGGACAGGAAGCTGGTCCTTGGTATCAAAAAGGTTGAGAAACTCCGATCTAGTTCATGTGGCATGTCTGGAAGGTGTTGCAGACCTAGCATTCTCCAAGAGCTTGTGAAACACTCCCTTGGGCCACAGCTCCATCGTGATGACTGTCAGTTCTGAAACAGAGGCAGGATTTGGGTCCTCGGGGGGTTTTCAGGTGTTGGCCTCACACTCAGGGGAGGTGGCAGGGGACTTGTCTGAGGGACAGTGATTTGGAGACACATTTTCATATTTTGGCTCCTCCTCAGTAACAGCCTGTTCATTTGTTTCTAGGATTCTTGTCGCTTCAAGACTGTCGCTCTTCTTGTTCCCTGTGGCTTCGTCTTCTCCTTCCTGAGGCACTAGTCTTTCAAGTATAGAAGATGTGGAGGTGAGAGGTTGTCTCTTCACAGGAACATCTAACTGGTGTCTATCTGTGAGGCGCTCAGGTAACTTAGGAGAGGGCTCCAGGCCTTCGCTCTTAGAGTTCTCCTTGTGCGGAGGGGCTGGCTGAGGGAACATGTTTCTGGAATCCCTCTCCTGGCCCAGGGCCCTGCGGGGAGGTTTCTGGATGCTCTCTGTGCTTTTCCTCACTGTTGCCTCCTCCCTGGAAGCCCTTTTTACTCTCTGGATGCTACCCAAACGTTTCAGTACAGCCTGCACTGTCCCCTCTCTGCTTCCACTGATGCTCTCACTGGGCTTGGAGGCTTTCCCTGCTGTCCCCACAGTCACATAAATGGTTGTGACATTCTGCTCCTTCCCTCTTACATCCAAAGCATTTGGATTCAAAGCTGCCTCAAGGGCCTCAACTCTCTGGGCCACATGTCTGCCACTGGACACTGCCTTCCTGCAGCCTCCTGGGTTATCATTGAGGGAGGGCCAGTGGCTAACCTCAGCCTCAGAGATGGGTTCTGGGTTTTCGTAACAGTCACCAGGTGACCCACCCTGCTGGGGCCCCTCATTTGGGTCAGCATGGGACTGGTGAGGGGGAAGCTTGGGGAGACCCCAGGGGGCTTTGGGCTTCCGAGTGGTATTTGGTGTCTCCACGGAGCCTCTTCGCCACTGAGGGCCAAATTTAGTTCCTTCTGCAAAAGACACAGAGGGCCTCTTGGCTCTGGCGATGCTGGATGTGCGGGGGATGGTGAAAGGCGGGGAGATGTCCTCAGAGTTAAAAGCTAATGCGTCAGGGAACTCATGACATTTGGAGCTGTCTTCCTGAAGCTCAAAGCTTAACACTGCAGAAATATCTGGAGAAGAAGGAAGGAAAGGGGGGTTAAAGGCTGCTTCTTCTGTGGCCATACAGGCTTCCCGAGCCAAGACTCCAGCACACAGACAAGCTTCGCCTTAGCTCAGAGCTCAAGGTACGAGCATGTGGCCTTTATCCTTTTTGCCAAGACTCAGGGCTTTTAGGGACTAGAGCAGTGGTTCTCAACCTTATTTACCACTGTGGGCTACATTTGCAACTCTCTCTGTGTTATGTGGGCTGGATCCACCCAACATATGCTACTTGTACATCACTTCACAGCACTGTACGTCACTTCAAAACTCGCCCCAAAGTAGCCCAATCCTTTTATTGAAATAAAGGGTTTTCCTGTTAACACATTGGTCGGTACAGGTGTGGCTGAGTCAGTGCACGTGTATGAGAATGAGCGGCTGTGCGTAGGTGAAAGTTGTGTGAAACAAACGGGAAGTGTGTGTGTGAGAGAGTCACATGGAGACTCTCCCATATAGTGCCCATATATACTTGGGGAGGGGTGAATCACTGGGGTGCTGTCCAGGCCATAGAGGGTCACTGCTGCAGAGGATATTAGAGGCCCAGAGCAGAAATTGCATGGGAGAGAGAGAAGGCTCCTCTCCACCCTGCCTGCTGTGGCTGCATGGTTGGGCACACATCCCTTGACGCCTGCTCCCAGAGACGGGTAGGGGTGATCCCACCCACCAACCCATGGGGACCCTAGCTGAGAAGCCACCCATGGGACAAATTTCCACTCTGCACCAGCTCTCCCCCCTGAGATGGGACAGGGCTTACAGGCCAGCCTTCTGCTCTGGCTGTGAGCTCCCTGTCTGGACATGGCCAGCAGGGGACAGGGAGGGGGTTGGTGTCTGCTGCAAGCAGCCCAGGGCGGGCTGCAGCCTGGAGCGTGCTCATCCCCCCGAGGCAACATGTAGCTGTGGCTAGTGTGTGGGGGAAGATGTGTCCCCCCCCGTTTCTCCAGATACTTCTGGTGTGGACACCCAGAATTGAGGAGGCAGTGCACCCCCTGGCAGCATCACTCTCAATCATCCCCTTCCCTTTCCTCTCCCCAACCCATCACCTTTCCTGGCCACTGTCCCCTGCCCCAACCCATCTCTCTTCCTTCCCCACTGCCTTACTTCCCCCCAGCTCCAATCCCTGGCCCGTCCCCCTCATGGGCACTCACTGTTGGACAGGAACAGGACCCAGCAGAGCTGCCAGCCTCAGCCTGGGAGAGGGGCCAAGTGGGCCTCCTCCTGACAGGTTGAGTAGAGCAAGCCCTGCTCTGCACTCGCCTCCTCCTGCCCATGATAACCACTTCCCTTTTCAACTGGACTGCCAGCAACCGTAAAACATAGCGTGTCCCTGCAGCACGGAAAGGGAGGAAGCAGCAGGCTGCCAGCTGACTGTAGCTGTTTCACCTTCCCTGATGGCAGGGAGCACTCCGGCAGGGCTGCGTGGCACCGTCTTCCCCTCAGTCAGCCCCATCCCCTGCTGGGACCTAGGAGTGGCAAACTGAGTACTTTTAGCACACAGCTGGGTTGCAGCCATGTGCTACTTGGGCCATGAGCAGCCCGTGGCTTGAGAACCAATGGACTAAAGTATCCAGGAACTGGCGCCATTTAGGGCTACATTACCTTCTTCACTCACAGACTTTGTTCTAGGTTTATGGGGGTGGGTGGTGCAGAAAGGTGCTGAGTTAGCTGTAACACACTGGGGCTACAGGGAGCCCAGAGTGGGTCTTAACTGGGGCAGCAATGGAAGCACAAAGAGCTGCAATGAGCTCTGAACTTATCTGAAGGAACGAGTTGTGAAATCAGCAATTTTCTGAAGACATGTAGCTCTAGCACATACCATAACATATTTCCATTTAACACTAAACTGATGGGAAGGCCAGAAACAGAGTTCAGCCTCCCTGTATGGAAAGGAACATAAGGAAATAAAAGTAATTGGTGCCTGTGCGTAACACAAGTCCCTTGCAAATCCCTCCCCACAAGTGCACACTGAGCAAAGGGCCTCTGTCCCACTGGGCCCTCTGCACAGAGGTACCTTTCACCCCCACAGAGCAAAGGAAAGAGAGGAGGGGAGTTGAAATTGAGTTCTAAGGAGATGGTGAAGCAACTGTGCAATGTTACCTTCTCTGGCAGGGACGCAGTAGGCTGGACCCTCATCGTCAGTGTCAAAGGAGGAGGAGAAGGAGCTGTCTGAGACCCAGGCAGCAGAAGGCGGTTCAATGAAGCTGGGATTGAAGGGAATCTCTGTGTCATGGTGGGAGACTGGAAGGGAAGCAAGACTATGAGGAAGAAGAAATTTAGCTCTCAGGACCGCATGCCAGTCTGCACAGTTCTAGTCTGTCCTGTACCAGGGACGCCCTAGACTGCACGTTCCATGGGGCAGTCACCTGCTAGCTGTCTGGCACAGCTTGCTCGTTTGCAATGGCACTTACAGTATGAATGTCAGGACATACAGTTCCTACCTCCAGGAGCTGTGAAGACACAGACAAAGCAGGACAGAACCAAGAGTGCATCCATCAGGGACCAATGCTAATAATCCTGCTCTTACCTGTGACTCGGGGGAGTTTGTAGCCACCTAGCGAGAGGCAAGGTAGCATGGAGCTGAGATTTGCCAGCACCCCCTGCACATGATGTTTCATTCTGGAGACTGCATCCCCATCAGCAACAGCCGCCCTCGGAAAGAAAGAACAGATACGTGTGGGCAGAGGAGACTGATCTTCCAATTAAACAGGACTCACTCCTGTCTCCTGCTGGGAAATGGAGCTGGAACCAATTTGGGAGAAACCTGCACGTGGCAGCTCCATTTCTGACCAAGTCCTATAACCTATCAGCTGACGCAGTTTGAGTCATGGGCTGATTTATCCTGTATACAGAGCTACATGAGTCAAAGAAGTAAATTGAAGTAACATGAAATTTTTAAGTAATTTCCTGTCAGGCAACTGAACCAGAGGAAGATGGTAATGACTTAGCCTTGGGGCTAACTTTAATTGGCCAGAGAAAATTCCTCTTGCTTCTAGGGTATTTCAAAAGCTCTGTGCCCCAGGCACGTGGTTCTTCAGTTTGCAGCTACATTTTTACAGCACCTGACATTTTTAGTAATACCTGTCTCTGGCATCCAACTGGCTGGTTCCACAGCAACAGCAACAGCAGGTGACACAAAGCAATAGGAGGAGCAATGCAATAAGAATGCCGGCTATCAGGGCTCCCTGGTGCTTTGATCCTGCAGGGAGAAACAGTGTAGAACAGGATGAGATTCTTACTTGCCTGGCAACTTCAGAGCCTGGGAAAGCCATCCTGGAGGAAGGCTAGTAAGATCTCTGATCTGGGGACCTGTCACAGTGGTCTCAGAATGTACTAGACAGATCCAGTCCTGTCCAAATTGTCCCATTCCTATAGCTCCACATCATAGGGATAGTTAGCGAACTCAGCCCAGAACCAGCACACCAGCCCCAGGTCTCTCACTCCTCATTCAGGAAGAGGCAGGAGCTCAGGACTGGCTGAGATGTGCTCAGTGCTGTTTATTCCTGCCAGGGCATGCTCTTTCAGCACACCACATTACAGGAGAGTGTATTTCTTCCTCCAGGCACCCCCCAGTTAGCAAAGCCATGAGTGAGACAGGTGCTCACCACTCCCAACCAAGGAAGTATCTGTACATTAAAGGAAAGTTGACTCTATTCCAGACACATTTTCTATGCTAGAGTGTCTTTGACTCACTATGGCACATACAGGAACGTAAGGATTTGCTTTCTATGCTCAGACCTTCGGGCCATTTATTCCAGTAGTCCGCCTTCAGCAGAGGCCAGTGCAAGATGCTTCAGGTGAAAGTCCTCCCACTGGCACTAATCAATTTGCCCAGAATCACTCTTCCTAAGTCTCATATTCAATTTCAGACTTTCCCCTGTCATATTTTATTCAGATGCATTTCCACATTTTTTAGAGTCTGGGTCCACAGTGGTTTTATGTCCTTCAATTAACTGCTATAAACAAAGCAATTCTTCATCTACCTACAATCAAGTGACTTTATAATCAAGGCTGGAGCCATCTCTGTTGTAATTTCATGAGACAGACACGGAGAAACACCTTCACTCTAAACACCGGCAAACATTTTACGTCCACTTTTACATATTCCTCATGAATGCTATCACCCTGTGCTATAAGATGGGAACAAAGACTCAGGGACAGAAATATCAAAGACCCAGCTCAAGATTAAGGGCTTGTGAGGCACAATCAGCTTCAAACATGTGGGCTCTGATCTTCTCAGGCTGGGTCTACACTGACGGCATCAAATTCGCTGCCATCACATTGATTGCTCTGGATCGACTGAGTGGTCTGTATAGACGCGCTCAGTCGATCCAGGAAGCGACGCAGGAAAACCACCTCGGTAAATAGCGTAGCGCTGCGTCGAAGGGAGCACTGTTCCCTTCGACGCAGCGCAGTATGGACAATGCACAGAGGAGACGCTGCAAAGTCGACGGGAGATACGCACGTGATTTACGTCACTTGCGTATCTCCCATCGACTGCTGCCAAATCGCAAAGGTAAGTGTAGACCGGGCCTGTCTGAAACCCTATCCAGCCTATCGTGGTACTTGGGTCTGGTATGACAGCTGCACTCAGCTGCACCAGTTAAATGGGCAAGGGCAGTGTGGAGAGATTGCAAGGAAACCAAAGCCATAGAAATGAGAAAGGAAAGAGCTCACCTCCCTGATCTACAGAGAAAAGGGAAGGGAGTTTCCTGGAGGCTCGTGCTGCATGGCAGAAGTGAAACTGCATAACCCTGTGCAGAGCATCTTTGCTGGGAGCCACAGGGCACCTTGCCTACCACAGCAAAATTCAGTTTTTTGTAAACATTTATATTTGGGGAGATGGAACCAATTCTCTGTGCTGGGCAGGAGGTGCTGGTTAACAGGGAATAAATGCAAAGGCACAGTGAAGGACATCACTTACTGAGCGCACAGTCTCCAGAGTGTGGATGGCAGGGGCCTCTTGGACATTGGCAGGGGGAGGAACAGTTCACTCCAAAAAATCCCTCTGGGCAGCTCTCATTGCAGCTGCGGGGAGAGACAGAGAGAGAGAAATGGGAAATGCTCACTTGGGAACATCCCGGCCTCTGCTCACTACAGCTCCCCTTGCATTTACCTGGTGCCCCAATAGCCAACATGGCAGATACACTCCCCAGACACTGGATCACAGCTCCCATTAACACAGTGTGGACAGGTGAACTGGCATCCATCTCCAAATGTTCCAGCAGGGCAGGGTGCTTCACAGCTGCAGAGAGGGGAGAATGTGACTACTAGCTCATGGGAGAGAGACTGGCAATGCAGTGGGGCTTTAGCTTAGTCTGAAGACTCAGCTGTTCTGTCACAGTGCAGAGCCCACTCTGCATTTCCACTTGTATTAACTTTGCTCCACAGGGCTGTGACTTCTTGTTAATCTTACCAGAGGATGGGAAGGGTGATTTTGTGATTAATGCACTAGACTGGGACCCAAGAGTTCCGGGTTCTGTTCCTGGTTCTGAGAGACTGTGTGTGTGACTGTGGGAAAGACATTTAGCCCTTCTGTGCTTCAGTTCCCCATCTGTACAATAGGGATCACCTGAAGACAGGACAGTGCATAGACAAGCCTGTAAATATAGAAAGCTGATGGTGTTGCACTGTCCTCCTGGGGATGCACTTGGTGTCTCGGACCACATGGCTCTTTGACCTCAATAAGACAAATATTGACTAGAGGTTGATTGCTGTTTATTTTCATTGCTCTCTGGTACTCACAGCTGTGTGACTGGGACCTGATGCCAGGATTTCTGCAAACAGTAGAGAGAGAGACATCCCGGTGTGTCTGAATACTGCCTTGTTATGCACACATTAGGCCAGAAGGGAGACTGTGCCATTGAACTACATGCTGGCTAATCTCCAGCTGGAATACCCTGCTCAACTGTCTGACAGCTGTCTGTCTATCCATGGGTAACCATCACAGTGTCTAAGCCTCTGTAAGTGAATGAAGCTTTTAGACAAATATTTTCAGCTTTATGCTCTAGGAAACCTGAGGGCAGGGGCTGTAACAGCAAATTGAACTCCACAGGGCAAGCATCACACAGGAGAGGAGGGGCTGGTACCTGGGTCCTGTCTTGCCTGGGTCACAGTTCAAGCAAGCCCCCGTCTCTGGATGACAGGCCTCTCCTTTTCGGCAGTTGGGACACACCTTTGCACAGTTCTCCCCATAGTATCCAGGTGGGCACAGCTGGTTACAGAGGGTTCCGTTCCAGCCAGACTCACATGCCAGGCAGAACCCATCCACAGGAGAGCAGGGCTGGCTCCGCTTGCAGTGCCCACAGCTGCACAGTCAGAGGAGTAAGGAAGAATCAGCATGAGAGTTGGTGAAACAGCAGCCCCACATCCCAGACCAAAAGAAATAGGGCAGAGAGCTAGGGAGGCTTGACTCTGCTCTGCAGTCAAGACCAAACACAGCATGCTGCCAGCAGCACCAACCCTGGGAACAAAGCAATCTGCTCCCAAGAGAGCTCAGGTCACTAACAGCCTGAACAGCGTTGGCATACCCTGGCCACGGTGCTTTCACACACAGCGGTATGGCAGAGGCCTCAGCCCCCTTCTCTAAAGCAGGTGTTTCCTCTGTTAGCCTTCCTCTGAGGCTTGCCTCTGTACAGCTTCAATACGGTCCCTGACGAGCCAAAGTTACTGTGGAGGCCAACACCCCCTATGGAAACATCCTACAGAGTTTAATAGGGATGATGACATCCTATGAGATCATACAGGAATTTAACAGGGTTTTGTAGATATTACTCGAAAAATTTGCAGAATGTAATGGAGAAGGAGATCCCCTCTGTGGGCCCTGAACTAGCCTACAGAAAAGCTATAGCAATGGTTCTCCAACTTTTTGTATTAATGACCCCTTTCACACAGTAAGCCTCTCAGTGTGACCCTAGCCCTCATGGGCACTGCCCTGCCCCCTTCGAACCTGGCCCCCATGGGCTCCCCACTCTCCCTTCACCCCTAACCCCTGCACTGGCCCCCTTAATCCCTAACCCCTGCACTGTGCCCTCTTTGTCCCTAATCCCTGCACCCCTTCACACACACCCCTGCACCCACCTGGGGAAAGTGATTTGCATGCATGGAGCAGCTGGTATTGCAGCTACGCTGCTCCTCTGTGCACCCCTAGGGGTTTGGACGGGAGCAAGGAGCATCAGGGCTCCCTGCATCCAGGTCACTTTCCCTGCCTGGAATTTGCTCCTCACTCCCCCGTCACAGCCCCCTAAGGGTCCATTCGTCAGCTGATCACAGCCAGGCATCCTTGGCTCAGGAAAGGCTTCATCACCAACCTGGAAAGCAGCTCACAACCCCTTCCAGAATATGAATAGGGCAGCCAATCCACACCCTCGCCACCCCTTTCCTCTCAGTCCTTGTTTCTGCAACAGCCGGGCCCTACAATCTAAAAGCATCAGCTGCCCACTCCCTGAATTCCTCCCAATCTGGCCCTAGTTTCTTGCATACCCCACAGGAAACACAGGCTTCTGGGCACTGGCACTGCCTTGGCACCCCAGACATGCTGTGCGCTCCCTTTGGCAAAATACCTTGTCACAAGCACACAGAGTGCTATTCTTCTTACCTGTATCTGCACTGAGATCCATAGTAACCGGCAGGACAGGGATCTCCACAGCTCCTGCCCTGATAGCCAGGGTGGCAGTTGCAATGCCCATCAAGAGGGTTGCAGGTCCCATGCAGGCAGTCACAACGATGCTGGCACAAAGGCCCCCAAAACCCAGCCTTGCACTCACACCTTCCTGAGTCCTGGGCACAAGGTGAGAGGTGGCAAGTGCATTTCCAGCTGCATCTCCTGCCCCACCAGCCCTGGGCACAGACGCACTGCCCTGTGACAGGGTCACAGTGGGAGCTGGCCAGGTTGCACTGACACTGCTTCTTGCAGTTCGGTGCCCACCAACCTGGCTCACAGTGGCAGGCTCCAGTGAGGGTGTTGCAGTGGCCGTGTGGGCCACACTGGCATGGGAACTTGCAGAGTGGTCCCCAGTGGTTGGCATTGCAAGTGCACTGGCCGCTGACAGGGTCACACTTCCCATTGGGATGGCATGAACAGCTCTGCCTGCAGTCTGAGCCCCAGTACTGGTCAGGGCAGCCTACAAGGGGAACAAGACAGATGACGGATCACAACATGCAGAAGCCTCTGTACCACAGGGAGGAGGGCAATCCAGCAACGGGTTGGTGTTCCTTCCTTACGGGGTGGGGTGAGCTCCATGTGCTTGTGGTTCCTATGCTGCAGGGAGACTAGGGAGCTGGGACTACCAAAGAGGCATCCTACACCCAGCAGGGAGGAGACATCCCCAAACACTATCTGGGCTGCACCAGAGCATGTGGGTGTAGCTGCTGTGGTCAGGGATGGGCCGGGGGCCGCTGGGACCTTGGAGCACTTAACTGTCCCCATGTGCCAGCATGCTGGGCCCTCTGGCCTGCATTCACCTCCTGGGGTCCAGCCAACTTCCTGGTGGGCGCAGAGACACTGTGTCACATATGGAGTCTCAGGGCTGTATGGCTACGGGTGAGAGTCTGCTCCACCCCCTCCTTGCCAGACCCCTACCCCCATACTCACGGGAGTTGCAGTTGGCTCCAAAGAAGCCGGGTTTGCAGCGGCAGATCCCAGGTCTCACACACACCTCGTCCACTTTGCAAGCATCCTCCCCTTCACACAGCGCTGTCAACAGCAGGCAAGCTAATCAGGAGCCAGGCTCCCCCAGCACTAGGTCACTGGCAGGCACGTGGCCAGGGAGAGGAAGCACTGACAGGCTGGGCACCAGCTTCTCCAGAGCCCCCGGGGGCAAAGGCCCTTTGGCCTCCAACTCCTTGTCCCTGTGGAGCTGGGCCAGCAACCTAACCTGACAGGGACTCCAGCACCCCATGTGCTGGCTCCACGGAGCGAGGTGGGCGATTCTGTTCCTAGTTCTACCAAGTCTGGGAGACTCACTGTTCCATCTGGGGATGGAAATGGCCCGTACAACCTCACCAGGCTTGGCAGGGCACTCCAGGCTTTTGGAGGAGAAATGGCCGTCTCACATCCTATGACGTGAACAGCACATGCAGCTTTTAGATGCTGGGGTGATGGTCTCTGTAGCAAATTCTGATGGTGGGAGTTCATCTGAGCAAGGGTTAAAGCGTGATGGGAGAGGGGGCAGAAAGTATCACAGTTCCCCTTTTCTGTGAAGAGCAAAGGGGAGCTTCCCTCCATCTCTCCTTGGCTTGGGAAAGCAGCTCTCCCACCTGATGGCTAGCACTCTGAGTGCTCGCCTCCTGTGTCAGCCTACTTTAACCCCAGACATGAGTGCAGCTGGACAGGCACAATAAGGCCCAAAGCTGCATCTTCACGAGAGGCTTCACAGCTCTGCAACCCTTGACTTGGTTTGCATCATGCCACAGCAGAGCATTCCACACCTGAAAGGAGCACCCTTCAGCCTCGAGGGAAGAAGCACAAAGAGAAAATGAGATATAGCCTGGGAGTCACAAATGCCCCCTCCCCAACAGCTCCTATAGATAGCTCAGAGCAGCCAGGGCATATTTTCTTATTAATGAAATGAAATAAACAGGCAGCAGGTTTAAAACAAACAAAAGGAAGTATTTCTTCACAGTGTGTACAGACAACCTGTGGAACTCCTTGCCAGAGGATGGTGTGAAGGCCAAGACTATAATAGGGTTAAAAAAAGGACTAGATATTAAGTTCCTGGAGATTAGGTCCATCAGTGGCTATTAGCCAGGATGGGCAGGGATGCAAAGCCACGCTCTGACGTGTCCCTAGCTTCTGTTTGCCAGAAGCTGGGAATGGGCGACAGGATGGATCACTTGATTACCTGTTCTGTTCACTCCCTCTGCAGCAGCTGGCATTGGCCACTGTCGGAACACAGGATACTGGGCTAGACAGCCCACTAGTCTGACCCAGTGTGGCCGTTCCTATGCCCTAGTACTACACATAAAGTTTGAGTCCCCATTCCCACAACCTTCCCGGAATGTCGCTGGACTCTGAGCAGCAAAACACTGAGGTGCAGAAAATGCACACCAACCGGCCTCACAGGGGCTGAGCAAAATGGTACAAGGCATGAGATTTAAAGCCACCGATGACTCACCAGCTGTGCACGCCCTGCCTTCCTGTTTCCAGCCAGGGCAGCATACCAGAGCTGCAGGGACTGCAAGGCTGAGGAGGGGAGAGATGAAGAGAGCCATTAGCATAGGAGCAGGGGGCTGGGCAGCGAAGGTTCATGAAAGGGGCAATATACTGGGGTGGAGATAATGCTGATATGTTTGCATTAAAGTCCTTATCATCTAGGAGGATCAGCCAGAAGCACCTCCTCCACGGTTCAGCCTGGAACATGCTGAGGGAGGGTGTGCCTAAGTCTGGAGACATTGCCCTGCTGGGAAGGACACCAGAGCAATGGGAGGAAGTCATGGGCTCTATCAGACTATGCTTAGCAATCATAGTTGCAGGGTTAAGGCTGGCCTGACTGGCTCTGCCCGTGCTGTCTCCATGTGCTTAAGGAGATACCAGTGTTTGCAGCTTGGTTTTGTAGGAGGCGTATGCAAGTCTCTGGATTCTTTCACCTGCTGGTAACAGGCAGCTGCGCAGGGACCACCAAGTAACAAAGACTCTGCTAGACAATACCACGGTGGCTGAGAAATCGTGTACCAGGGCCAGGAGGCACCGACTACAGGAGGCTCCTGCTGAGTTCACAGGACAGAGCAATCCCAAGCAAAGACACCAGGCAGCTCGAGGCCCTCTTTGCGTGAAGGATAATACTAACTCCCGGCGTGTTAGAAAGCCTGGGCTCAAGAGAGCCGGATGTGCCTCGGTTCCACATGCTCATGAATGTTGTGACGCCGTAAGTTAGCTGTACACCGTTACAGGTTAACACACCCTAACCTGTGACAGTGCTCTGCCTCGTCACCACAGGGCTGCCTGGTGCTTTCCGGGCTCTCATTGCGGCCTGTGTTCGACAGTGAGCCCCTTGGGACAGGGACTGGCTCGCTCTAGCCCTGCAGCACTGAGCGCTGGCACCACCTGAGATAGAACAGACTAAATGCACCCCTGCCCACATGCTCAGCTCTGTGCTATTAAACACACATGCTCCTCTGCCCATGTGATCCCTTTCTCTCTCACACACACAGCCCCCACCCACACAGCTATCTGTGTTATTAAACGTGTGTCTCTGCTTGTGTGATCCCTCACACACAGCGCTATCCCCACGGTATTACTACACACGTCTCGCCTATGTGAGACCCCCCCTCTCACACACAGCCCTGTGCTATTAAACACACTTCTTTACCTGCATGATCCCCTTCCTGCACACACAGAGTTATGCCTCTACTATTAGACAAGAACATGTTCGCTGTGTGATTACACTCTCTTGCAGAGATCTCTGTGCTACCACACACCCGCTCCCTTTCACCATTGGGCCCTACAGTTCCAGCTCAGGGAGCTTATTCAGTCAAAGGATGGCAGTGTATTACTCTCTACTACAGGGTTACTTCCTCTTGCCCTGCTGTGGAAAGGGAGCGCTGAGCTGGGTATGGAGCAGAGGGGGAAGGTAGGCAAAGAAGGGCATGGGGCACCTACCTGGTAGCATTGCACACATTCCTCCCATTAGGGTCCAGCTCTTGAGCAGCGCTCCCAATCCACGGCCAGAACTGGAGACAAAAAAGTAACAGCAGCTGCACCATCTCGGTCTGGGACACAGGGTGCTGCTGGCCAAGGTGTGGGCCTTCCAAGCCAAGGTGTGGGCTGCATGCAGGTTTCTTGTCCGTCAGTCGGTTCTGTCTGTCTGGCTTCCTCTCAGTTTCTGCCTCTCCCTCTCTCTGGCCTCAAAGTTTCCTCCTTGCTTTTTCCTGAGGAAATGCAGGAGGAGGCGAAAAAATCCCTCATATCCAAGGAGTCAGCAGGGGTGGAAGGGAAGTGGGGGCAGGGCACAAACGGGCACATGCTATTTTTATATCCCAACTCTCACTGCAGCAGTAGAAACGGGGGAGCCCCTAGAGCCAGCATCATGGTGAGGGAAATTCCTTGCTGCTGGCAAAGCCAAATAGGTACTACAGGAGGTGTTAAAGGGACAACGATCCCCAATGCCACAGCTCCCCACTCCACTCTGCCTCCTGTGACTCCATTACCCATCCCCAAATGCCATCTCAGCCTGCCTCCCCATCCAGTCCACCAAAGTACCATGTCCTCTACTCCCAGCATCCCACAGCCCAGCCAGCCTCCCACTCCATGCCTCCCTGGCATAGCAGAGCACGCTGCTTTCCATGCCCTGCCTCCACCTGGCGCTGGGGCTGAAGCAGCATGTGTGTTGCCAGGCTCCAATGCCCTTTGGGTTCTAGTGCAGACCACACTACTTGGCAAGACGAAGAGCTGCCAGCACAGCGCACGCCCCAGTTCTGTTCATGAAACTACACGGGAGCCAGTCTGCGGAAAGCACAGAGCAGGGACCGCCTGTTCTGCACTCTCCCAGGCTCTTTTTGTCAGCAGATTCACAGGAAACACCTTTTTCCTGCACGGTGACCTAAAGGAGGTCAGGAGGTGTATTCAATCCATGGGGAATGCTCCTAGCTAAAGGGGGGGGGGAGGAGGGGCAGGGCACTTCCAGGCACTGGTTTGCAAATTTACCTCCTCACAAAGCAGGAACCAAGGGAAAAACTAATCCAAACTGCCCAAAACCAGCTCTATCCCAGCATGGTGGCTAGGAGCTGGGCTGAAATAGCAATGGGAACAAGGACTGGAACCACGGCTGTGCAACGGAGGGGTGACCAGGTAAAGCAGGGCCTTTGTGGAAGGGGTAGGCTAGGAGCCCTTGCTGGCTGGACTCCTGCAACCTCAAAGCTGATCCCTGACACGGTTCCCGAGGAAAAACAAAGCACAGGCCATGCCAGGCGCTTCTGAGCAGCACTCAAAGAATTTATTTCTAGGGCTGGTCTCAATTCTACAGCCAGACTAACATACCCAAGAGAGCCCCGCGCCCCAATAACAGAGAAACTCCCAGAGACTAAAGCAGCTCCACTTCCTGCACTCTCACCAGTGCCACGCACTGGTCACTGTTACATGGTCCTAGTGAAACACAGAAGAGCCCTGGTAACAGGCTCCAGGGCACCCCTTCTTTGGGGACAGTGCATTGCAGTATCCTGCTGCGAGTACATCCATCGAGCCATAGTCTGGGTGCATTTACACTAGACAAGTTAGCGCCTGTATCAGGACAGCGGCCAGCAATAGGGCAGCTGAGCTGCAAGTGAAGCCTGGCTGCAGGGGCCGGCTGAGGCAGCCGAGCTGTGAGCCCAGCTGGGTGTGAGCATAGGTGCTGGTTGAGTGGCCAAGGCATGAGCACTGGTGTGGCCCGGCAGATGACTGGGGAGCAAGCACAGGTAGGGTGCAGACATTAGCTGGGACGACCATGGGAAAGCATGGCCAGGCGCTGACTGGGGTGGCCGAACGGCCAGTGTGGACACAGCATGGGCTTTGGCTAGGGCACGATCATGGGTGTAGTGCAGATATTGGGTGGGGCCACGATCACTAACGGGGCACAGGCATTCGACGGGAGCTGAGCTGCAAGTGTGGATGGAGCAGAAGCATAAACTGGGGCTTCTGAACTGCAAACACAGATGAGCTGCAAGCATTGGCTGGGGGCAGGGCCATCTAGCCCTACACAAATCAGGTTTTCATTGTGTCTTGTGCAGCTGCACTTCCAGTGCTAGCTGCCACGATGGAGGACCAATGTTTCCAAGGGTGCTTAGGCTACTGACCCCTCCCATGAGATTGTTTCAGAGAGAGATGCTGGGAGGGGCAGCTGCTCCTGACAGGCCACTTGCTGGCATCCTGCTCAGCTGAGGTCAGGGAGGAGGCACCACTCTGTCGGGGGAGCCATGTGTGGGTTTGTTCTCTTCCTCCTGCTCAAACTGCACATCCTGTGCGTCAGTGATTTCCCATACGCCTGAGCAGCCTGGGTTGGGGGGGGGGGTTGCTGATGCTGTGATACCACAGACCAAAACTGCAGGGAAAGCAGAAAGAGAACGGATGAGCAGAGGCAGTGAATGTCCCACAAGAGAGCCACATCCTCCGAGCTGCAGGTTCGCTGGAGACACCTGCCAGCACCAGGGACGGCTTTGTCCATCAACACCTGGTGCCTGTAATTAACATGTCCGACAAAAGTGGGGGGCCTGCCATAATATGGGAGCAGCAGCTTTGCCAAGACGTGCTTAAGCAAGTCCCTCAGCTCGATTTCAAATTTTTTTTAATTTTGCCAAGCCCTCATTCACCTACTTTAAGCATTGCCCGGCGCTCCAGACCCAACCACAGCGCCTGGAACTAAGAGGGACTGTCCTGGGGCATCACCGGGGGAGAGGCAGCTAGTCACACTAGGGCTTGAGAATCAGAATAGCAAGCCTGGAGCAGCCTCTCAGAGCACCTCGCACACATGCCAGCCCCTGATGTGCTGTGTGTGCACAAGCCACTGGCTCCTCTGTACTAAGGGGCCAGTTCTTTGGGGCAGGGACTGTTCTCCATGGATACAGCCTCATTTCTAATGCCCTAAGGGCTAGTTACTCCTCTCTCCAACTCTATGGCTACCTCCCCAGATCAGCCCATCAGGTGCAAACTTACAAGCTCTTGATTTTGGAGTAAGGTAGCTGAGAGTCCACACAGTCTGCACTTGGTGTTGGGAGCCATGAATCCTCATCTTCATCACTAGGGTGCAAAGAGCAGAGAAACAGTGAGTCAGAAACCCTCCGCCCTACTCGCTCATGCCTGATACTATATGAGCAGAAAGGAGAAGCAGATCCCGCCCAAATCACAAATGAGATGCATATGGGGGAGGGGTGGGCAATAACTCCATCACACAAAGCATCATAGGAACCCTGCCCTGCCCACAGGATGCGCTACTCTAGAGTCAGCTCCAGGCGGGTTTGATCTCTGTAAGCTGCTCCCCTCGAGAAGCCCACGGTGCGTGCGGCACTGCACATTCCTTTGTGGATGTGGTACAGAACTGAGGCTGACTACCCATGCCCATCACGGATCCTAAGGCACTCTCTGTAAGAGTAAAGGTGTTAGATGGGATCCAGGAACCCAGCCAAGTTCCAACAGGCAATCATTTTCTGCCTCCTCCCTTCTACATGTTCAGCTGGACAAGGATTTGCCTTCATTTTCCCACCCTAAACTGGTTGCAGGAGCTGCTATGCGGCTGTTAAATAGCTACTGCAGTCACAATATTTGAAAGCACTAGAAAAGATCTCTTGGTCCTACCCAGTCCATTTCCTGGAACCAGGGCAGGATTGTTGCCAACAGTCCGGGGTTTCCAGCAACAAGGTTTCCCACTACCTTGTCACAGCCCAACACGTCTCAGTGACAGGGAGGTTCTTCTTACCACTAAGCCTGTTTTTCCCCTTGTTATTTTTCTCCCTTGACTCCTAGCTACTCCCGCTTCTACCACCCTAAATAATCCCGAGTTCATCAGGCATGAGAAGAGTTAGGAGCTACTCTTCCCATTTGGAAGGATGGTGCTGCATTTGCTTGTCTCCGGGTGACTTCTCAGAATGAACACTCAGCTGCACCCCTGTTCCACTCTCGGCAGTGGCTGCATTTTAGGGGTGGGTACAGAAATTCTTTTGCACGTTTCATACAGAATCACAACTTACACTCAGCACAATTACTCAGTGCTCCTCACCTGCAAAGCACTTTGAAACCTTCACTTCATCTCAACAGCATCTCCGTCAGCAAAGCACTTTCTCTAGTGTTCACAATGCTGTATAGATGTATGACACTGATGGGCTGATGCTAGGCCAGAAACACCTTTACAAATTGCAGAAACGAGTCCTGTAGCACTTTAAAGACTAACAAATTTCTGCAGGCTTAAGCTTTCCTGGGCTGCAACCCACTTTGTCAGATGCATGAAACAGAAATCAGATAGGGGGTATATACATACAGCCAAGGGTAAGAAACGACAATGGGGAGGATGGGTGTTAAAGTCCATTCAGTTATAGCAGATGAGGCCTATTCACAACCCTTGATTAGAAGGGAGAATGTGTGAACAGTGAATTACTTCTTGTAATGAGATAACCATTCCAAGTCCCTATTCTGACCCAGTCTGTGTGTGTCAAGTTTCCAGCTCTGCAGTTTTTCACTGAAGACTGTTTTTGAAGTTTTTTTGTAGAAGTACGGCAACTTTCAAGTCAGCTACAGAGTGTCTGGAAGACTGAAGTGCTCTCCGACTGACTTATGGATGTTCCCATTTTTTATGTCTGATTTGTGTCCATTTATTCTTTTGCATAGTGACTTGGAATGGTTCTCTCATTACAAGAAGTAACTGTCACTGTTCACATGTTTAGTCTTAATTTCTCTGGACTGGATTTCTAACAAAGAAGCTCTAAACAAGGACTGACGACCTCCAAGCTGTTTGGGTAATTTCAGAGACTGCAATTTAAGAACTTTGCAATTCAGTTCTCATCTCTACTTTGAAACTGACCTAGGAGCATTACTGTCAGCTGTGTATGTATACTGACCTTTTAACCATTACTCTCTTTCCTTTTTTTAAAATAAATGTTAGTTTAGTTAATAAGCATTGGCTTTAAGCCTGTATTTGGGTAAGATCTGAACTATTCACTGACCTGTTTGGTAACGTAACCAATTCTATGGCATTGGTAGAATTCTTTTTTTTAACATATGATGGATAAAGATTTTCAGTAATCCCCCTCATATTTGACTTGGCTATCTGGTTGGTGGCTGGATAGTTTTAAGGGAACTGTATTTTGTCTACTGAATGACTAGTGAGTTCATCACAAGCTGCTTGTTGCTGACTTGGTACTTCTTATGGAAGAGAAGACACCTGCATTTAGGGCTTTGCCTCCCCCGTTCTTTGCATTTTGTCCAGTTTAAGCTATCTCAGCATGGCTCCACTGGAGGCCAACACCACAGATGGTCAGTATGTTCTTATTTTTTAAAATATTTAAACTAATGAGATAGACACACACTCCCTCCTCCTCCCCACCCCACTGAGGAGCTCAGGTCAGACACAGCTTTGCATTTTCACTCCCTGGGCTGTTTTAGCCCTAAGGTGACTGAAGTTTAAGGCGCTTAAGGGGTCTTCCTTTGGTCCCTGCAAGTGGCTTACCACAGAGCTGCAGCAGCCCAGTCCCCAATCCTTTCTTCTCACCGCTCCACCCACCGACACAAACACCCCAGCTTTCTACTAGCCCATCAGTGACTCCAGGCCCGGTCCCTCACTGCCTGGACAGCCTTGTGATGGAAAGTAACGCACAGAGCACCTTCACCCTTGCTGAACTAGAGACATTCTGAAGAAATTTCTGTCTTGTTAGGATGATGCCAGCAGGCCAGGTGCCAGCTCTTGCCCAGGCATTAGCTAAGGCCTGACGACCTCCTAGCTGGAGCCCAGATCAGGTTACCTGTATGTTAGCTGTGTTCTAAATAGGTACAGGCTTATATGACTGTACTTCGTATTTAGACTATGAAATGCTTGTATGTTGCTGCATGTATTAATCTCAAATATCTATCTCCCATGTTATAAGGTAACCCGGAAGGGTTTGCTCTGAAAGTGTAAACCCCTCCCCAGTCAGAATAAACATTATCAACTGTGAAGTACTCGTTTGCCAGAGGAGGTGTTATCTCCTGCCCAAGAAAAGGCCCACGGACACCAGACAAACTATAGTGGAACATCTAGTGCGTATCACCAAAACGCGCTTTAAACAAGGTGAACTGGAGTCTGGTGACCGCAAAAGGGGTTAATTAGCTAGACCAAGGCAAGCCCTGTGAGGAGTTTGATGGGCAGCTCTGCAAAGGGCCCTACAGACCCTAAAAGCAGGGAGGGATGTAGGCATAGGACATTGAGAATTCACATGCTCAAACATCATAGCTGGGCCTACTTCTTCCACACCCAACACCAGCTGCAGCTGCTCACCCCGCAGGCTGGCCTCACCCCCTGATGGATGTAATTAGGAGGCGCAGGATTCTGTTAGGGCTGGGATTTCCCCAGATCAGGAATGGGCTCTTCTGCATTGAACAGCAGGATTGCCCCTACCTGCCAAGGCCTTCTATTGGGCCACTGGGGCTGCAGGGAGCCGTGGAGAGGGGAAAGCTGGGTCTGCTCCTAGTTACTTGGCAAGCTCCGTGCTTTGCAAATACCCAGAACCTTTCAGTCCAGGTCAGTTTGCAGAGGGCTAGCAGCCATCTCAGTACAGAGTCAGAGCAAAGGAAGGGGAAGGAGACTTTGCCAGTGCCGCTCAGCAGCAGCCCTCTCACTGCAGTCTAGAGCAGCTGTTGGCAGCAGAAGAAAGATGTGGCATGTTTAGAGAGGGGTCAGTCCCGTCAGCTCACAGCTTCATGCTCAGCATAGGTAGGGACATATCATCCGCATCATGCAGCCCTGCTCCGAGGAGGGTCCGGCCAGGATCATAGGATTAGGGACAGCCCCGTATGCTAACTTGAACAGTAACAATCCCCTTCAAACAGTACAGGCGCTAGCCAGAGGCAAAGCCAGACAGAGCCAGGGCTGGTCAAATCCCAGAGGGTGTCGAGATTAGGAACCAGCAACCAGCTCTACTCAGCTCAGATAAAGACTTTAGAGCCTACATGACGTTTGTTAACGCAGGTCACTAGCCCAGCCCCTCTCTGGAGACGCTGTTAGGGTCACAGCACTGCTCACCCCAGACCCTTCTTCGTCCACACAGGGCTCCAGGGTGAGCTACTACTGTTCCACTTATTAAAGAATAAAATCCCAATGCTAGAGGGGAGGCTAAGCAGAGAACCTATTTCCTGTGTGAGAAGTTAGGGGGAGGGAGACACACACAACCAGGAAAACCATTTCTTTCTCCCTGTGTCAGAGACCTGGCCACAGCTACTCTCTCTGTACCCAGAATCACTAGAGGACTCCCTCTTTAGATCCACATTGGGGAGAGCCCCACTCAACCCACAGTGAGTCTTCATCAGGAAAAGGTATGTGCTGAATGCAAGTTAGGAGGAGGTAAATCCTACCCCCAAGGCAGCTTGTAGTTTCTTGATTTAAAGCTAATGGGGGAAATGAGGGGTTGACCTTCACCTCTTAATTTAATAAATACTACAAGCTGCTTTGCCTTCACTAGGATTTCACCTGTTAACTTAAGAACATGTGTCTTCCCTGGTGAAGACAAGGCCTTCACCTACCCAGCATCAGGAGCCAAACATGCAGATTCTAGTTCACCGTGACAAATGTTTACTACAGAAACGGCTGGAGGGGGGGAGGGAAGCAAGTCTCTGCTCCTTGACATCTGGTTACCCCCTCTATTGGGAGTCTAGTGCGCATGGGCACTTCAGCTGCCTGCTTCCATTTTAGGAAGCTCTTAGAATGTTGGTTTCCCCTTCCCCTCTGTAGGTCTCTCCCCCCCAAGCCAAAAGTCAGCCCCCTGCAGAAGAGGGTAAGGGAGCAGCAGTTGATCAAAGCCCTGTAGAAAAAGCTAGGCTCACTTCAGATCTTTATTCAAGACAATTTAAAAACACTGATCTGCACTCCACATGCACCCAGCCAGTCCATTCCGCAGGTCATGACAACGCAGCCCACAGATCAGGGCAGGGAGCTGTGGTTTGCTACAATTTACAACAGGTAACCGAGTCGCTCTGTATTTGCAGGAGTGGATGCCCCTCCCGGGAATCCTGCAGGCCCTCCACGGAACATCCCATCTGCCATCTTCAACACCACCCCTCAGGACAGCTTCTGAGAGCATCACGCAGGAGGGCCCTGCTCATTAGCCAGTCCTTCGGCAGCACCTCTGGCATCCCCAGCCTCATACCCCCTTCACCAGACTCCAGTGCAGGGCCAAATGGCGTCCAAAAGCCCAGCAAGCCACACGCAGCCCAGTGGCAATGAAACACACTGAGTGCCCTGAGATTAGGCGTCCCTGATGCCCAGGCATTGTGATACCAGGGGCCCCAGTGAGGAGCTTGTGCCACACAGCAACATTCCTCCTTGAGTCCCAGCTGGTGAGAGAGGCAAGCACTGGAGGCCCTTCCCAGGCAGAGGTAGTTCTCTCCTTCCTTCCGAGCTGTGGGAGAGACGTTGCCCTCGCAGGGAGAGGCCACAAGCCATGGCCACCAGTGTCCTTCCAGTCGTGGAATAAGCAGGAGCCACCCCAGCCCGAGCACCCAGGCCCCTGCAGCCAGCCGCAGACTCACCTGCTTGCTGGCTCCTCCACAGTCCCCAACATCTTGGCTCGGATTTTTTTCCGCTGTTTTTTGATGGTGGATTTCATGGCATCCAGCAGAAGGTTTGGGATTCGCTCATCATTCAGCAGCTCCCTGGGGAAACAAAACCAGCCAGTGCACAGAGAGTCTGGCAGACCCCTGGCCCCAGAGTCCCTGGGAGCAGGCAAGGAATACATTCCACAACTAGAGTGACTTCCCCAGGGCTCAGAGCCTCCAGCAGAGACAGGAACAGTCAGCTCCTCCCTAGAGGATGCCCCAATCCTGGCACAGAGGAATTAACCCAGACAGGCCATCCTGTAGGCCTCTCAGCCCAGGCAGAAGAGGATCGCATGCAGGGTGGGATGAGGCAGAGACTAGCACATCCCCCATCCCTGGGAAGAGAAGAGCAGCAGGGCAGGTTGTAAAGATGGGGGGTGTGGTGTATATGAATCCACCCCCAGAGTGCCAATCCGCTAGGCAAAAGGGAGGGGTCAATCCCTCCCCTCCCACAAGGGCTTGTCTAGTGGCCCAGGGTTGCAGCCATTTCAAGGCAACTCTGCAATCAAATGCCAGGGAGTTGCAGATCAGAATCTTAATAGATCTGGATGGCATCAAGGCAGTCCCCAGGGCCAGAGAACACCCACAGGAGGCGGTGGCAGCTTTTTTCCTTGAAGTGATTGCAGTTCTGGTCACCCAGGAACATGCTTCCTCTCCCCCTAGAATCAGGGTGCTCCAGGTATGCTGGACAGTGCCCTCTCCCACACTCCGTGAACCCGCAGCATACCTAGAGACACTCACTGTCTGTGGCGGACTTCCCTAAAGTCAGCACCATGCCCTCCAACCCCATTTGATACAGGGCTGTGAGCACACCAGCTCCCTGTCTGCTGCAAGGCTCACCGTTGGTAATATGCCAGCTCCTCCTGCACCAAGAACAGGCTGGTCTTGAGCTCGTTCCGCTCCTGCAGGATTTGCTGGAACTCTTCTTTAGAGAAGCAGCTCTGAGCAGAGTCCTTGCCCCTGTCTGAATGCTGCAGCTCCTCCCCAGCTGATGCTGCTTCATCCTAGGGATTCAAAGAGAGGGAAAATCTGAACAGAGCCTGGAAAGACAGGTGAGTCTGTGCAATGGCCTGCCAGTCCCTCTTGCTACCAACAGCATACAAGCCAGGTGAGGAAGCTTGCCTAAGATGCTATAGGGTCAAGGGGAATTCTTCTTGCATGTGCTCCCCCATCTGCATCTGTCTCATCAGCCGTGGCATCTCCCCTCGACCCTACAATAACTGCTACAGCTGGATTTCATTAGCTAGCTATATAACAAGTCTGACCTCTAGTCTAAAGCCTGAAGATTTTAAAGCTAAGGATCAGTTTGGTTTTTCAGCCACTTGTCTAAACTGTAGAAAATCTCTGGTTGCAAAGTGGTCTGGTATGCATCACACCTGGCATTCAGGGTTCTCTTGAAACTCCCTCTGTGCACTGTGCAGCCTCTCCTCACAAACACACACTGACAGCTTGAGATTGAACACACACTACTCTGGCAGCAGAGCTCTTCGCAGTCAGGAGGATTCTTGTTGATTTCTCTGTAGCAGAGGGTCTCAAGGCTAAAGGCTGCAGAGAGGCAGTGACATGCACAGCCACACAGCAATGCAATCTCATGAGAGCTACGCAATCTGTGCATGGATAAGGACGCTTTTCTTTACTGTTTACATCCATTTAAAGACAATGAAATCTAGTGGGGCATGGGGAGAGCAGAGGGGAGTTCACCTTATTCCACTCCGTCACAAGCCTGTACCAATAAGGCCCCATCCCTTCTCCTGAAGGACAGGAAAGGTGGCAGTTCTAAAACAGCAAAATTCTAATGAGAGGCTATTAACAGGGAAATTGTTTAGCTTTCTAAGAGCTAAATATTAACTGTAGGAAACATCTCCACAAGGATGGGAATCACAAGCCACGTCTAAAGAGGAACTATTGATGCCCCTTCAAGATAGGTATGTTTGTTTTCCTCTAGCACCCGAAGATCTCAGTGCTTTTTCAGTTTCTCCAGAACTCTGGTTCTGGTGACTTGTCCATAAGTGTATCAATGTGTTCCAGGAGATCTTTTGATACTTTGGTCTCTGATAGCACCTCTACTTTATTACCTGAAAAGAATAGGTCTGGGGCATATAACTTGTCTGTGTCCTCTATGGCAGGGACGAATGCAGCCACTTTATCACTACAGTATCCTTATGTTCCTTAACTCCTGCCTGTACTCCGTGCTAAAAGGGCAGACCCATGGATTCTCTCTCAGGCTTCGTGCCATCAGTACCATGAAACAATCTTATCAGTCTTTGGCGAAGACCTGACGTTGAGAGACAGAGCCCATGCGGTGATCATTCTAACACATCCTGACCAGTCAGTGACGTACTGCAGCCTCATGCAGTGGCGAGGAGCATTTATTCTGCTCTAGTGACTCACTGTAGAGTGGACATTGCAGGGTTCTGACTCACTTACCATACTGGGCCTGGGGAACACTGCAGATGCAGCCCTGGTCAGTCTGTCTACTTCCCTCCGGTTTTCCAGCACCATGGTCTCCAAATCCTCCTTCTTCTCCAGAGCACTTTTGAGCTGAGCCTGCACCACAGCCAGTTTATGGCGCAGGTCCTCGTTCATGGACATGAAGCGATTTAACTGCTCCTGCAGCTGAGAAACCAGACAGAGCCAAGGGAGAGAGAGAGCTGTGCATACAGCTGCAAGCTGTGCTCTTGCACAGGGACACTGTGAGCAAGGCCATGGGCCACTCCCAGGAAAGGCAGAGAGGCATGAGCACATATAGGTGCTCAGATACTGCATTGACAAGGACGGCATAAGAATCTAGATAAAAACAATGCGCTCCTAGAGCATACACCTTGGCACGCGTTACAGGGGACAACGGTGCATGCAAGAGCAGATGACATGGCACGGCTCTTGCACCCTCCTGTGCCCTTCATCACAGACCTGGAATAAGCCACAGGCACCCTGCCTCTTACCGCCTCTGTGTCACGGCTCTTGCAGACTATCTCGTGGGCTTGTGCACGAATCTCATCCCTCTGCTTGTCCACCACCTCCTTCAACCGCAGCATCACTTCTCTTTCCTTCCGTAAGGTGCTGTCTAAAACCCGACAAGAAAGCAGACATCAGTTGCAGCTCTGCTCTCCTGCTGGGGTCCACGCTCACAAATGCTGCTACCCAGGGAGCTTCTCAGAACTCCCCTCCTGGGACATTGCCAACGCAGCCTCAACTGCACTGATGTTCGCAACGCAGGGAGCTCCAGAGCAAATGGGCTCCTGTCTCCCACAACCATTTTCCATAGCACTGGCTAGACTGGCTGCCAAACTGCTGAGAAGGCTGCGGGAGCCAGAGCCATCCATGACGGGACTCCCAGTGTGGCTAACACCAATGAGACTGAGCCAAGGTTAGCTACCAGGGTCCTCTAGTGAAGGTAGGCTGGAGCAGGTCAGAGATTAAGGCCAGAACAGACCATTATGGTCACTTAGTCTTACCCCCTGCATAACACAGGCAAAGCACTGTAAGCCCCCTCATCTCACCTCTTCCCTGAAAAGGCGCCAGACTGCCCCATGCCATGCATTACCACTCAGGAGAGGCAGGCGTCGCTTGGTAACGTAATCGAGGACCAGTGTGAGACAGCAGCTCAGCAACTCCCCCTCTCCCTGCAGGAGCGGACAACGCTGGCGTAACAGGGGGATTCACCCAGATTCCCAGGTCAAGGCCTCACCTCCCAAGCACACCTTGCTGATGTTATCCAAACGTCTCCCCCTTCGCTGCCTCCAATTGCTCCCTCACACAGCACCCGAATAGCTCCTCTGGGTGCACCCGTGTCACACAAATCTAACTCCCAATGGGCCCGTCTAGACCCGCCGTTTAGCTGCTCCTCTCCTAGCTGTCCCGCTCACCCGCTGTACGTCGGAGACCGGGGTGCTCGGCAGAGAACCTGCCTTGCACGTGCCACCTGGATGGGCAGAGCAGGGCAGAGCAGGACCGCCCCGCCCCGCCCCGCCGGCCAAGACACTCGCCGTCGGTGACGTGTCCGGACCCCAGCCAGGCCGGCCACATCACTGCGGCCCTGCCCGGGTGTGTGTTAGACCCTGCCGGCCCGCCGGGACCCGGCCCTGCCCTAACGCGCCCAGCTGTCTCCGCAGGGCCCGCAGGCGCGGCTGTCAGGGCTCCGCGGGGGGGCAGGAGGCGGCAGAGGCCCGCTGGGCTGCGCCCCCCCGCGCCATGGCGGGTCCGTCCGTCCGTCCGTCCGTCCGCTCACAGCCGGGGCTCGGTCAGCCCGCGCTCCCCCCACCCACCGCGGGCACCGAGCGGGCCCCGCACCCAGCCCAGCGCGGGGACGGGCCCCGCCAGGCCGGGCCTCCCTGGGCCCAGGGCACCGGTGCGGGGCCCGGTGCTCGGCGCTGCTCAGGGGAGGCGCTCCTTCCGCGCCCCCCCCCCCCCGCCCTTCCCGCCCCGCCGCGACGCGCACCTGCCGCGGGTCCGCCCCGCGCCCCGAGCTGCTCGTGCCCCGGCTCCGCCATGGCCCGGGCCCCGATTCCGGGCCGCGCCGCCCCCCGCCTTAAAGCCGCCCCGCCCCCCGCTCGCGCGCGCAGGCGCTGGGAGTCGGCAAGACCCGCGCTCCTCGTTTCCCGCCAGAGTCGCGAGCCGCGCAATCGGGGCTTGCTTCACACTCGGCGCTTCAGCTTGTTTTCGGGCTCGTCGTTACCGGTCACTTCCGGTACCGCAACCGGAATAGCACAATCTGCCATCTTTGTTACAGGGGCAGGAAGGGCAAAACACCGCCATCTTTGTGACGGGAAACGGAATAGGAAATACCAAGTCCGCCATATTTATTACGGGAAACAGAAGGTCGAAGACCGCCATCTTTGTTAAGGGAACCGGAATCGGAAATACAAAATCCGCCATCTTTATTACGGGGGCAGGAAGAGCAAAACACCGCCATCTTAGTGACGGGATTCGGAACCGGAAATGCAAAGTCCGCCATCTTTGTTACAGGAGTCTCAATGCCGCCATCGTTGTTACGGGAACCAGAACTGGAAATTCGAAATCCGCCATCTTTGTTACGGGAACGAGAAGTGCAAAGTCCGCCATCTTGGGGTGGTTGCGAATCGGGCTCGTCTGACGGCATTTCCGTTCGTTCGCCGCGGGGCGGGGCCGGGCGCGGCGCGGCGGGGCCGAGAGCCAGTCCCAGGGCTAGGCCGGCGGCCGCGGGCCGTTGCGGCGGTTGGGCGCCCCGCAGTTGCTGCGGCCCAGGGAGCGCCGCGGCCTTCGCCACGAGCGGCCCGAGCCCCCAGGCCGGGCCCGAGGCGCCCTTCGCAGCCGGGGCAGCCGCGCCCTGGGCTCCGGCCCCGCCCCCGCCCCGCCGCGCCCGCCCGTCACCATCGCCCCCTTCCGCCTCCCCGCCCGCGGCGCCGGCCTGGCAGTGTCGAGCCACGAGCGGCGGCTGGTCCGAAAACAATCCGCCTCCAGCGCGGCCTCCGACCGGCCGCGGGGACCCGCCGGTTCTAAGCAGCCGCGTTCGGTCCCTGCACCCGCTGCCGGTCCCCTGAGGGCGGGAGGGCGGGCCTGGGGCGGGCGGAGGCTGTGCCCCCCTGTAGGTTAGAACCGACGGCGTGGGGTTGGTACCCACACGGGCTCCTTGTCAGACTCCACTTGCTCCTGAGGGAGCAGGCCAGGCGGGTACTGTCCCACAGGCCTGCCCATTTGCAGGAAGGGTGTCCGTGCTGCTGAATGCCGTGTCCCTGCACTGGGTGACCATCTGGCATGAATAAAGGAATTGAGGGCTACATGAGGGCTGTGGTAATAACCTGCATAAATAGCCCGTAATGGCCATAATGCCACCTCACCTCGTTCTGCTCCAGACCCTCTTTAAAACTCCCCTTTGCTGGGATGTTTACAAAAAAGTTGACAATTAGGTAGGCTCCTATGGTGCTGACACCACAGCCTACCATGCTGATCAATATGGTCTCCTTGTTTCCTTGTATTCCTGTCTGTCCTCCTTTGTTAGCTCATCTTTACAATTAAGTAAAACTCTGGGACAGCAACTGTTCCCACCCCAATGTTTGTAAAAAGCCTAGCAAAATGGTTTCCTGGTCCATGACTA
This sequence comes from Mesoclemmys tuberculata, assembly GCA_007922155.1. Taxonomy (NCBI): domain Eukaryota; kingdom Metazoa; phylum Chordata; order Testudines; family Chelidae; genus Mesoclemmys; species Mesoclemmys tuberculata. The sequence continues at coordinate 20,833,049 of ML675623.1, read as the reverse complement.
GGGCTCCTAGATGCTACAATACTTAACTAATTACACACACTTAAGAATCCTAGAATGGAGTGATCTCCAAGGTCACAGGAAATTGGTGGCAGAGCCAGACGTTTACTGATGAGACAGAATGATAATGCAGCATTCCTATTTATATAAAATTTATTAAGCCATTCTCTGAAATTACAAAGTACATTTGGACTGACACTTTACACAAACCCTATCGTCAGTGACTAAACACAGAAGCATTTAAAGCAATGAACACAAAAAGCAATATGGGGGATGCCTGCACATTACTAACTCTTCTGGGGCAAGGTACATACTGTTGAATATCAACAGTGCTCAGCTTTTGCTCTGTCTGGGTAAGTTCTGGGGACCTGGTCTATGCATAGAGATCCTCTCTGTCTGCAGAGTAGACTTCCCCTTCCTGCAGCAAGGCAAAGTTGAGGAAGTGAGATGGGCGATGGACCTCGTGGTAAAACTCCTTGGGATTTGCTAGCTGCAGCTCATACTTCATGTTGGGATCATGACGGACACCTGGAATAAAACAGTCCCACTTCAGTCCCCATTCCTGAGGCTTCGACCATGTCCAGCCCCATAGCTTACCCTGTTCTGCACAGCCCCTGCAGGACGCTGCAAGTCTTGTTTAAGGGGCAAGACCCACTGATTAATGCATGATGAGCTGGACAGGTTTCCTTCCTCGTTTTTAGCTGTTACACTCATTCAGAATCATTGAAACCCTCTACTAGAAAAAATCTCACCATCAGTTGGGTGGGAGTATCAAGAGAATTGGAACTGGGGGACAGGAGGGGTTTTCCACAGGGCTGTCTACACACTGATGTTTCTCTTTCCATACATTAGTGATGACTTGCATCTCTTCTGTCTTCCTGAACATTCATCATGTGGCACCCTCCCAACCCTCCGTTTCTGCAACTCCCCCAACCCCACATGCCAGAAGTCGTGTCCCCATTCTCCCTCTCTACCAGGGTCCCCATTCTTGCTCCATGTCAGGGGCTGTGTGCACCCCCATTTGTCCTATTATTCTTTCTGTGTGGGAAAAGTCATTCAGGGTGTCAATGTGTTAGATGCTATCAGGAGGCTGGGCAGAGGACAGGCAGTAAATAGCACCACCAACCAGCTGTTTGATCTATAGACAGTATCACAGATGTGCTTGAAACGGGACTCTATGTTCTATGTCTCTCCTTCCAGTTTTCTAACTTGCCTCAAAAAACCCCCACAAACCAGTAGGATTCTGCCCACTGATGCCTAGAACATTCCCTGAAATTCTGGACTTCTATCAGAGGTGGTGGTCATTATGTCCCAGGCAAACACCACTGGACTGAGTTTGAGGGCTTGCAAACTCAGTCAACCTGCTAAGAGCACCAAAGACAGTCCCCTCCCCACATCAGTCATTGCTGCCGGAGGAGGCCCACAGCACCCCTTCGCCAAGAACAGTCAAGCTAAGATCTGTCCTGGCAGGACTCACCCATGAAGTTGTAGTTCCAGGATCCCTGTGCTGGTACCATGAAGAAGCCAAGGAAGCGGTCTGACAGCAACATCTGAACCCTCTCATAGTGGGAGGGCAGGTAGCCCTTGGGGTTGTTCCCTTTGTCTGTGTTCTGCCTGCCCCACTCATATCCACTGGGAGTAAGCTTGTAGGCAGTTAGCGTACAGGAACCCGGAGTAAAACTGGAGAGAAGAAAGTAGTAATGACCAAAACTGCAGATAGGTTAACCCTGAGATCGAAAGGAGGAAACTAAGAAGTGCTACATATCTCTGCTAACATCCTCCGCAGCTGAAAGAATTCTACCTCTAGCTCAAGGTTAAGAGGAACATGAGGTCAGTCTCCTACACCATCCCACCCAGTCTTACCGGACTTTAATCTAGATGCTAAACCTGCAAACACAGAACAGGCTAGGGTATCCACCCGTCTTCCTAGAGACAGGCAGCTCACACAAGCACATGCCCATTCCACTCCTGGCTGCAGCACTACTCTTCTGAGGTCCTGATTGAGATGCTTTTCCCTGTGCCAGCACCCTGGGGGTATTTCTAGTGAGGGCCCTGGCTGCCGCACGCACCTGCAGGTGATGATGATGGTTTTCTCCCCATCCCAGGAGGGATTGTCAGCCATGACCTTGGCATGCGTGGTGACATCCTGTGGCGAGAGCTGAGGGGACTCATTTGGTTGCGTGTGAATCCACCCCAGGGGTTCCATTTCCTAATGAGAGAAGACTCGTTAGAGGTGGTGGCTGGTAGGTGAGCTCACCCACGGCAATGCCTCCCTGTATATAAAGCATTTGAGCAATAGCCGTCCTTTCCCCGGAGGGGAATGGACCCCAGGAATGAGGCTCACCTTGAGGTACTCATGTTGCGGCAGCTGGCCAGGGAGATGCACTGTCTGGTGAGTTCCCCACTGGGGCACCATTACAATGCATCGGATCTCCTTCACTTGGGGATTATCTGGAGGGCTCACACCATACAGGTACCCGGCAATCTAGAAACAGACAAACATCAGTAAAGCCCTTGGGTGTTTTCCCTGGTGGGCCATGACAACAGGGAGCACCTATTCTCCATTGCGTATCTCAGTCAGCAGCCCTTTGAGTCCTCGCAAGCAGAACATGCAGCCTGGGTTTTTCAGTGGTAGAAGTGATTTCTACACAAGTCTGGTGACATGGCGTTTTTGGAGCTCAACTGGAATCCAGCCAGTGTGTAGCCCCATCACTGGTACCCAGTGGAATTCTCCTCTACCTCTAGGCCTTAGAGAATGAGACAACTGGCATGCCCCAATGCCACTGTGGGGAGCTGGCTTTTTTAAGCACAGGTTTGCTGCACAGCCTCACCTGGGCCCGTAGGTCTGAGATGCAGATGAATTTCTTCAGCACATTCTTGGGAAGGATGTAGGTGTAGCCTGTTTCCTTGATGTCATCAGATGAGACATAGATGTGGTTTGTTCTCAAGTGGAGATTGGCAGCAGAGATTGCTCTGTGAGCAGAAGATATTATCCAGCAGCTCAGTAAAGACTGACCCCTCATCTTCCCACCCAGCATAGCAAGCCCCAAACCCCTTCAGTTACCTGACACGCCACTCTGTCTTGGAGGAGAAGGTCTGAGTTTCATAGTTGCTGGTGGTGGAGGTGATGATTTCATCACCATGCTTGTTCACCGTGCGGGTTTGTGTGGCTGTGAGCTGTGACTGCTCCTTGGTTTGCTTCTCAATCTCTGCAATCTGTTGTCTCTGCTGAGACGGGGCAGAGATCTCCATCCCCAGGATAATATCCCGGATCTCCGACTGTGTCAGGGATGCCACATTCACACTGAAAAAGAGAACTCATCTGGCTGGTTAAATGTTCTAGTATGCATTCCTGAACACCCTCCCCCGCCCTCGAGACATGAGCTCACAGAATACTAGCTTGGGGAGGGTAGAGCAGGAGCTAGGTGGAGAGGGGAAAATGGCTCACAGGCACATATTGATTCAGTGCAGTCTCATCTTGATCTCAACAGCCCATCAGCAGATGCAGGCACAAACGCACACAAGCCATCAACGTTTTGATCCAGACACTTCCTCTTCCAGCGGGAAGTATTACCAGAAGTAACAAGTTGCCCTATTGGTCCAGGACTCCTAACTTGTTTTGTAGGGGGAGAACGCTGGTGAGGCCAAGGAGCCCCCTTTAAGCTTCCCTCTCTCCCAGGTGAAGGAATCTGGTAGTACAGTTATGCTGTTGGAGGGAAAGGAGTGCAAGGGCTGGTCCTACTCTGACAATCTCTGCTGCTTACTTGTTCTTCTTTCCATAGTCAGCGAGGATCAAGTCCTTGAGCTGCACCTCCACCTTGATCCACTCCTCGTCTGTCAGGGTGGGCCAGATGTGGTGAGGTTCCGTTATGGTGGTCTTGTCTGGTTTAAGGATCACTTTAGCACGGTCATTGTTTACATGCAGCGCCCGGAGAATCAGGATCAGACGTGAGAACGCCTACGGGAAGAGGAGCGATGCAGCCATTCAGCAAGGAGAAAAACCTGACAGGGTGTGTGTGTTACTCCTGCCTCAAGGGGCAGTTATGCTGCCGATGCAACACAGACTTCTGACGTGAACTGTCATTGACTTGGAGTAAAATCCAAGAACGGTCTGGTGCTGCTGCTATGATTCATGGGACTTGCTGTACCAGGAAGCTTTAAAAGACAGGATCCCTCCAGCGTTGGCTCTTGCTGCATGTGCCTGGCAGCAAAGTGAGTTATGTCTAGGCAAGCATCCAGCACTGCTTGGTTTTGCAGCAGTTACAAAGGGGACCCTCACCCACCCAGACTATCACCTATAATAGAAATTGTAAGGCATCGTTCAGGATGGACCCCAGACCCTACCGTGTAGGAGGAGATGGTTTTCAGCCAGTCATCATAAAGGTTGAAGAGAACCATTTGGGGCTCAGTAGCCTTCAGGATGAGATCTCCGAACTTCTCAACTTTCAGGCAGGCCTGGAAGGGCAGCTGCAGCTCCGATCCTTTGATCACAATGTTTGGGAAATCCAGCAAGTGCACCTAGAGTTCAGAAACAGGAACAAAACCACACAATCTTCCGTGTGTCCACCAGCACCCATAGATTGTAGAACCCTGATCTAGGGCTCCACCATGGAGCTGCTCATGAAATTAATGCCTGTGCAACACCATGTTTAGTGCATTGATACATAAAACGCATCCCTCACTTGGCCACTCTGAAGCAAAGCAGAGCAGATTAGCACCAGTGGGGGGGTTCTCTACAATCTGAGGAGTTTTATTTACTCCCCAGAGTATCTGACCCTTTACCTCAAGTGGGTCCAGCATGCCCTTCCTGGTGACTATGATCTGCTTGGGCTGCTCCTCCACAGGGAGGGAGCGAATCAGGGCAGCCACTTCTTCAGCAGTCTTCCACTTGGCCAGCTACAGAGGAAGACAAGGTTAGAATCGGGGCGCACACACGTTATGCACCCCTTCCCAGGAGAAAACACCCCTTTGGGGAGGAGAGGAACCCTTGACTAAGCACCACAGCTTGCGCTAGTACAGCGTAATGCTTCCGTTGCTGAGCTCTACCAGCACATCCCCTGTCTGCCTGGGGAATCCAACCGATTATAAAACCTAGGGGGAGTCAATTCAATCTGTCACTTTGTGACAGCCCTCTCAGCCCCATGTCACTGGTGCTCCCCTCTGTCTGGGAGGGCTGGAGGCACAATCCCCTCCTAGCCACTGCTGTGACACTGAGTGTACGACTTGCCAAACCCTGGTGCTTAGGGAAGGGAGATACGTTAGGATTCCAGCCCATGGGCCCCACTTAGGAGTGCAGGCTCTTTATACCCCCAAAAACCCCAGAGCCCCAACAAAAATGCACGTTAACAGTGAAACAAAGGAGTCCTGTCCCACAGCAGAGACTGAGTTTAGATCTCACTGTTACGACTTCCCCAGAGCGCCAGGATGGACAAGGGCTCCAGAGACCCATCAAGATCCCACCTGGAAGAGCCTCCAGCTCACTGTTACTAAACAAGTCTCCAGAAGCACGTAGAGTGGTTCCCCGGCCCGCTGTCCCCCACATGCTACCTGGCTCTTACCTGGCCCAGACGCTTCTGTCCTGCCCACACAGATGTATGGATGATCTTCAGGAAGAGCTGCCCAGTCCTGGGATTGAAGATGAAAATGGCCCCATTGATGGGCTTTGTGGTCAAGTTCCCTTCAAAGGTCTGGAAAAAAACCAAACCAAGGTAAAGATGCTGTTGTGAGCTGTATGTGCTGGGATCAGACAGTGACAGGACAGCGAACACCTGAGTAACCAGGTCTGGGTTCCCAGCCCCACATAAACGTAGTAACAGCTTCTATGTATGCATGGCACAGACTTCCATGTCCATTAGTTCCCAGGCTCACCAGAATTCAACATCGTCTGTCACCCTTGTCCCTGGATTCCCCCAGGTACAGTAAGTTAGCAGAGAGCCCTTCCTATTCCCTCATCAGAGGCTCCTCCCCACCGCCACACTCACCTTGTGGATGGTGACTCTATACACGTTGGTGTCATCTACAAACCAGATGATCTGATTGGAGAAGAGCTCCCCATAGTTCTGGGAGGACAGGTAGGGTTCCGTGGGCTCTGATGAGTAAAGCTGCAGCCCCTTGCGGATCCGCTCCCTCAGTACATACAGAGCAGGGTTTGCCTTCATAATCTTGGCCATAGCCTGCTGGATCAGAGGCTTGCTCCCAGGGAACCAGTTCCCATAAGCACTGGGGAAGAAGGAGCACAGCACCGCATCAACAACAGATCTCATCGCCCTTTTGGCTCAGGATCTGAAAGGCAGCAACAGCTATTCAAGAGCTTTTCCCCAGAGCAGCAGCTTGGAGCATGGCCCCTCCCCATATAGGCAGGAGCAGATGCTGTAGCTGTCAGCATGTCCCACCTCTGCTCCATCTCTGGGCTCCTGCACAATGTTCTCCCCAGTGTCCTTGGAAGCTGCGTACCTGCTGCTCTTCCACTGGTTTCCCCCCACAATGATGGGGAAGCCATAAAGAACACAGCAGGAAGTGTACACACTGCAGTCCCCAGAGTAGCTGCATCTGCTCCACTATTGCTGTGGATATCTATGGAAGTGGTCTGGCCTTCAGAGACCGCTCCCTGCTTCTCTTAGTGAAGAGACAGTTAGCACTGTGGACAGACATAGCTCTGTCTTCCAGGCCCAGAGTGAGCCTGCAGAGAAATCAGTGACACCAAGACTGGGCCAGGAAAACGGATTTGCTGTGACACAACCCACCATTATTGAACACGTAGAGCTATCTAGGCCTCACCCTATTCATTGCCTGTATCTTGCCACCCCCAACCCACCCCCACTGCTCCCTTTACCGGAAGGCAGACTCCTTGGCCCCAAGATTGGTCTAATTGTTCTGACACAGGCGGGGCACCTTCAGGCACTGTGAAATAGTTTTTGCAATGAAGATATTGCAGCCCCAAGGCGAAGGGTCTCACCTGTGCAGGTTATAGGCCAGGTCAATAGCAATGAGCACTCCAGTGGGGGAGGGGTAGATACTCATGTTGTCCGTGGTGTAATCCAGGAATTTGGCTCTTGCGTAGCGCTCAATGTCATGGGAGTCATAGTCACCCCAGCGCAGCTGGATGTCAATCCAGTATTTCTGAGTGGTGGTGCTGTCCATCACATCCCTGGGGAGTAGAAAATAAAACTGCCATCAGCTCCGACCCTCCCAAGGGCAGCTGCAGCCAGATCCTGTGGCAATTGTGGCAGCCCTGCCTTTGGCAAATGGCACTTACTGCCAAGTCTCAGCACTAAAGCCTCTGCTAATTATGGGGAGGCAGTAAGACTCAAGTTTAGGGAGATTTCATTGTCATGACTGTGCAGAGATGCTTGATGGGAGAGTGATCTGAAGGAGATCAGCCTCCGTTTCATATTGGCTCAGATCAGGAAGGGTTGCCACTATTCTCACATTTAAACCGGGAGGGGGTCACCTGCCCTGGGGAAAGTCTCAGATGAGGGTTCAGCCACAAGAAATCTGGGGTGAGGTGCACCTTTTAAGGGACTGACCCCAAGCCCTATCTTAGGCCCCCAGGACAGCAGGGTCGCCAGCAGCGCTGTGTCTAGCGCTGTAGCTCCTCTAATGTTGAGTGGGAGAAGTGACGTTCTTCAGGGAGAGGGACAACCTAAGAAATGGCAGACATGATGCATGCTCGGGGTTTAGCTGATCGCCATATTTGGGGTCGGGAAGGAATTTTCCTCCGGGGCGGATTGGCAGAGGCCCCGGAGGTTTTTCGCCTTCCTCCGCAGCGTGGGGCATGGGTCGCTTGCTGATGGATTCCCTGCAGTTTGAGGTCTTCAAATCTCACTTTTGAGGATTTCAATAACTCAGTCATGGGTTCGGGGTTGTTATAAATGTGTATGGGTAGGGTTTTGTGGCCTGCCTTGTGCAGGAGGTCAGACTAGATGATCATATTGGTTCCTTCTGACCTATGAGTCTATGATGCTTCTGCAAGTGCCCTCTCTAGAAAAGCCAGTACAGATGCAGAGGAGGAAAAGCATTGAATGACATGAACTAGGGCTTCCACCCTCACTAAGCCACCGCTGGCTGACAAGTCTGTCCTACTAGGACAGACCCCTGAATGCCTGAGAGACATGGGCTCCATCAGAAAGAGGGAGGGAGGGAAGGGACAGCACTTACTTGGAGTCTGCAAGCAGCGACGGACGGGACACATTCCATTTATAGGAGGCAAAGAGGAGGATATCTGCACAGGAGGAATTCATTTTATAGGACTTCCTGGGGTGGATGGTCTCCTTCTGCACTGTCTCAATCTCTAGAGCATCCAGCTCCTGATCAAACACCTGGAGAGAAGGCAATCTGAATGAGGCGGAGAGCAGTGCACCTGAGGTAGAGGCAGGAGGAACCCCTCTCCCAGTACTGGCAGCAGACAGAGCACCAAGGTAAGCCAGCAGTGTCCCCTTTCCATCTCCTTCCTCTTAAAGTTACTGGAGGAGGGTGCATCCCTGTATAACTCCCATAGCAGAACAGATGGGATTTCCCAGTGAATGCACAAGCTGTCATAGGTTAACCCCTTGGTTACCAGGAACTGGAAAGGGATTTCCTGCGGGCACTGTTGGTAACAAAAAGCCTCCCTCCAGCACTACAGAAACAGAATTACGTGTATCTGCACTCCTTTCCTCAATGCACCACTCACCTGACACAAATCCATTACAATGCTCTCATGGATCTTTTGCCACAAGTGGGCTCGAAAGATCTGAATGAGGGAAATCTTCAGTGTGGGGATCTTGCCATGCATGAAGATACCTGTCAAATCCAGTTGCACCTGAAACCCGACATAAACCTGAAAGAGAAGAGTAACCATGAGAACATGCCAAATCACAACCAGGCCTAGGCCCGAGTGAGCCCAAGATCAGAGGATTAAGCAAGCTGCTGCTCTGAGGAGACGGTCATTTTTACCAGTGTTAGAATCTGCCGTTACCTTTTATAGAGCTCTGAAGAACAGTGAGAATTAAAGAGCTCGCCTCAACGCAACTCATCTAATTGTCTTCTACGAGATACACAAGTTCATGGAGATGGACTTCACTTACATTGGCTCTGTTAATGGTAGGAGACCACCAGAGGGTGAATCGTCTGTTGGGGATCTGGTTCAAACCCGATCTTTGGGCATTTGTCAACTTCTTCCACTTCATTGACTCCTCAAAACCACTGGCCTTCTCCCTGAAAGAAACAGACACAATCAGCTCTGTAAGAAAGCCACCCCTCCTCAAGGAAGGGAAAAGGCTTACTCCACGCAGCAAAGACCATACATACCACAGAGTTACGAAATGTAAGTCTGGAAACGGCTTAGAGAGGTGCATCAGCACAGGGAGCTGGAGTAAATGGTCCTCTCAAGACCCCTTCCAGTCCTGCATTTCTACGATTTTATAATCTTGTCCATCCCCATGCACTGAGGCAGGACCAAGAATACCTAGACCATCCTTGACAGGTTCTTAAAAACCTCCGATGATGGGCATTCCACAATGTCCCTTGAGAATCTATTCCAGTATTTAACAATCCTTAGAGTTAGAAAGATTTTCCTGATTTCCCTTGCTGCAGATTAATCAGATTACTTCTTGTCCTACCTGACATGGACACAGAGGAACAACTGATTACTGGTCTGTTTATAGCAGCCCTTAAGATGGTTGAAGACTTAGCAGGTCCCTACCTCAAGCTTTTCTCAAACCTAAACATCCCCTTCCCACACCTGCCCTTCGTAACTTATTTTTGTTTATCTCCCCAGCTTGTCCACATTGCCCAACACCTGACACAATACTCCAATCGGAGGCCTCCCCAGTGCCAAATAAAGTCAGACAATTACCTCCATGTCTTAATTACAACACTCCTGTTAACACACAACACAATATTAGCCTTTTTTGCAACTGCACCATATTGATGACTCAATTTGTGGTTCACTATAACCCCCAGATCTTTTTCAACAGTACAGATTACCTAGCCAGTTATTCCCCATTTTCTGTTTGTGCATTTCATTTTTCCTTCTTAAGTGTAGGACTTTGCACTTGTCTTCACCACGCTGTAGTGAGACTGTGTTGGGAGAGAGGTGTAGCACTACCACCACCCAGGAGAGAGTAAGGTTTTTGCAGAAACTCTCCAGGGAATAACAGAGCCCAACCCATAGGCTGTTTACAAGCGCTCACGCTAATACACATGTAGCTCAGGTGGCTTGCTGGAAACCAGACAGATGAGAACCAATTGAAAACCAAGATGTAACCAGAGACTCCTCTGGTGTTTCAGCAAGATCCTGAATACACATGTCTCCTACCAGACAAGGGCCTTTCCTTACCAGAAGAGACCCTCCCAGGTTGGGAAATAGGTTCCCTTGAAAAGCGTGTGCTCCAGGATCCCCTCCACTCCACCCAGTGCTTGGATCATGTCTGTGCGGTAGTTATTCAAGTTCCAAAGCTTCCCATCATGGCGCTGATGTGTCCACCAAAACGGATTCTGTTTCAGAACCTGTATAGAACAGAAGAAAGATAGCAGTATGAAAGGCTCTGCACCCAGCCCAGCTATTTAACCCTACAGCACCCACACTGGAGATCTCACTAGTGTTAAGAACCAAGATGCTGGTGTTAACAAGTAAATGAGAGAACCCACTGGTGGAAAAAGGGGGGCTGACCCAGAGCATGAATTTATACTGGACAGATCAGGCTGGATTCAAAAGAAGAGGTTTAGTGGCTTTCTAGTGGTCAGTATGGCAAAATGATAACAGGGAGAAGGGCTTCTGTTAGGAAGCCAATATTTTGCAAGGAGTGTCACTGAGGTCCATATATGCCAGTTCTCAAGATCTGGTCACGCAGCACCTAACAGAGCTGTGCTCTGCATGCCCCTGCGTACCCCCAGGAGAGAGTGTGTTGTTTAAAGAGGGAGCAGGCTGCATTTCCTAACTTTTTTCATAAAGGCTTTTAGAAGTCTACTACAGTGGTGCACCCCTCCCGGGGGATATGGAGAAATGTTCAGGGGGGCACGGCATGGCACAGGCCAGCCCCCACGGGGGCAGGAAGGGTGTGCCCCTGGCGCCCAAGCTCTGCCCCTGGCACCAAGCTCCTCTGTTGGGCCAACTGTGCAGTAATGGAGGAGGGTGCAGACAGATTCCGTTACTGGTAATGGGGGGGTGCAACAGGAAAAGTTTAGGCACCACGGGTATAGTGCAATTCCCTGTTGGTACCTGGTACTGTTTGAAGTCTGTCCTGACCCTCCAGCCTTTGTCATACGCAAGGGTGTGCCGGTCTTTCTGGAAGAGTGTATTAATGCGAGGAATCCCTCTGTCCCATGAGTCCTCTAGATCTTCCAGAGTGAGACGCCTAGAGAGAGTGATTTCATAACAATGGATGTAAGCCCAAAGACTCCAGGCCTCAGTAACATCCTGGGTTCAGGAGTCCGTAGTAGGGAAAAGTTTCTGCTATGTGAAGCATTCACAGGTTTAAAAAGCATCTGCTGCAGGCTGCTATGATCAGTGGAAGACGGACTTCAAGAAGCTGCCCTGACATTTGTACTAGGGACTCATCCTCAGCCATGATGAAAAGGGGACAATACTTGCCAGCATCAGTCCTTTCACCAGAGCCTCAACTGGTTTTCTGCTTTGAAATGTACTCCATGTCCTAGTTACCCTGCAGAGACTGGACCCACTTCTTCTGGGAGATGCAAGAGTGGCACCAGTTGTGCTCAGTCCTTCATAAGAAGGATGAGCTAAGCAGGGCCTTTACGCTCATCGTTAAGCAGAATCCTGAAGACCAGCAGAGAGTCTGCAGAACTTTGCTTACATGCCATTCCCTACCCTGTCCCATGAGTAACCCATCCGAGTGCAGGTAGAAACACACCTGTTCTGGGCAATAGCCTCCTGCCTCTTCAAGGCATATTCTGCCCACACTCTCTGCGAGTCAATGAACTCGCTCTCCCATGGCTGGATGTAGCGGTACAAATTTGGGATCAGCTGGTCCTCCTCATGGCTCATTCCTGAGCGGAAGTGAGTAATGCCGACATCTGTCTGCTTGGACCACCTGCAGCAAAGAGGCAGAGGCAACAAGTGAGGGAGAGGGGTGGATCTGTTGTAGTTAAGTACACTATCAAGGCTGTGATGGAGATGAGACACCCCGTAGCAGAGCACAAAGGTTAATGGTAATTTACAGGGTGGAAAGTCCCAGTAGTATCCCACAAATCTGGCTAGTGGCACTTCTTGAAACAAGTGTTTCCTTTCCCCTCCCTAAGGTCTGACACAGAGCAGCATGACTCACCTCAGGTCAGACTGGGGGATCAGAACATGGCCCATGGACAGCATGCCCAGCCCTCCTAGCTCTTTGGGGGTGTAGAACACCACGGGGGGGGAAGCGGCTTGGCATCTTGGAGTTCAAGCCAATTTTGATTCGGGTCTGAATCTTATTCTCGCACTTCACGAGAAGGTCAAGCAGCTCCTGTGTGTTCACAACAGCTTCCCGGAAATATGTCATCAGGCCAATCAGGGCTGTGTTCCATTTGTTCACAATCTAGAAACAAGAGCAAAGGGTCATCTCAACAACTCCAGCCAGTGCCTGGAGACAGCTACGTCAGACACCCTCCTTTTTACCTTAGTGAAGGTTGTGGAGCCGGAGGCCATGAGTATCTGCCTCACCCGGTTGTGAAACCTCTGCATGGACTCATCATCCACACGCAGGAAGCACTGAGCTGTGCGCTCCTTGGTCACCTGCAACAGACGCACAAGGACAAACAATTCAACTTCACTGGGAGTCCCCTACGCAATGAACTTAATGAGGTGATTTCCACCCCTCCAAATCATTTAAAGATGTCTCTCGCACATCCCTGCCCCTGGAGAGAGGGTAACTACACGAGACCTCTCTACACAGCTTCTCTGCTCTTCAGTCTTCATACCCACCCACTTCTAGTTCACGCCAAGGTCCCTTCCCAGACCCTCAGTCTCTTCTGGACAAGGGCTAATCCAGCCAGCCATCTGGTTCTAGTGCACACATGATGCTCTCGGCCAGTGGTGCCCAACCTACAGCTCACCAGAGCATTTCATAAGGCCCGTGGCCTGCTTCAACACAAATGACTTACAGCAGATTTATTAGCATTTTGTTATTATGTTCACATCATTTTAGTTTATTGTACACAGACAATACTGTATATAGATTTGTATGTATTTAGATAGAAACAAAGAAGCTGAACTTAAAATATAAATCAATACAGGTGACTTTAAATCTTAAAGTACATAGAATCTGTTTGTGCTTAGGATTTATGTGGCCCTCCTGTGTAATAAAGTTGTGTACACCACTGCTGGCTACCTCTATCACCATCTGTAAGGGCAGCATGAGCCCAGCAAGTCATTCTCCTCAACCCAGATTAATATAGTGTATGTGCACCATCCACTTTCAGCCCTGTTCTGACCCAGGATAGGCTGCAGTCCCCAAGCCTGCCAGCCATTTTCCTTACTTCATTCTGCAGATTCCACACACCATCCTTGTGGGTGAACTCCTCATAGCTGGTGCGGCACTTGGGTAGGATGCGGCACTCAAAGCCACACATGTTGAACAGCAGGTTCGGATTGTCTTTGCTATAAACCGACACAAAGCTGTTCTCCCACTGCACTGTGGTGACTGAGCGAGGCAGGCGGTTCTTAATGTCCCAGAATACAGCACGGCCACTGAAAGGTAAAGAACACAGTATGAGCCCAGCTTGACCAGATACCCCACTAGTGGGGTGAAATACAGACATGAGTTAGTTACTCAATCCCCTTCCTCCCCCTCCCAGCAGCACAGCCTATCCCACATACACCCTCCCCACTGATAGGGGTTACAGTATGAAGCTCTGACAGATCCCACACCCTCTTTCCCTGCTGGGGGAGGAGATGAAGCACTAGCTAGGGTTATCCTGCATTTGCCAGACTTGTATAGCAGAGCTGCCCATGCAACCAAATCCTCTCTGACTCTCCACATCAGAGGACTTACAGATTCACATCATGTTTCATGAGCCGCATCCGGGCATCTCTGGGCCAGCACTTCTTGTTGTTGTAGCCCACAATATTCTCATTGTTGGGATCTGGATGCTCTGTCAGGTAGCGCTGGATCAAGTCCCTCGCCTCATCCGCTGTAAACCTGGAAATTCACATTAAAGGAGGGAGTGTACTACAGGACTGAATTCACAGGGCAATCATCATTCAGCCTGAACAGAAAAGGAAACCCCCAAAAGATGGTGACTCGCAGGTGTACGTTTGTGGACCACACTAACAGATGTACAATTCCTTTATCCTCCCGCATGAGGTGCATTCAGAAATTGCATTAGCACAGACAGTACGTGTCATGTTCTTTCATGCATGTTTCTGTGGACAGATATTGTCAGTGCCTGCTCACTGCAAAATCAGAAAGGCTACACCCTGCATGCACTAAGCCAATTTAAAAAAAAAAAAGATTCCTCGCACAGAACCATAGACCTGTCATGCCTGAGCTTTGAAAAGCCAGTTCAGTTACCAAAGAACATGCACTCAAATGGGGCCAAATCAGCTTTACCAGACAGGCTGAGAAAGTGCAAGAGCAATCTCGGCCAAAAGGGTCATTTCCCCTCAAGTGTAAAGAGCTTAAAATGGAGGTAGCCCCGACACATGACATCGCTGCTACTGGCATTGCACCCATGGAGCCACATAAAAGCTTTCCTTTTCTCAACAGTCGGCTAGCCAACAGGAAAACATTCCTGGAGACAGAAGGTGCTGAAGCACAAGCCACTTTATTCCATCTGCTAGAAGCAAGCGGTGATGTTGCTATGTTTGGACTAGTGAAGAACCAGAACCATTGCCCTGTGGATCAGTACCATCTCAACTGCACGTCCTCTGCTGGCACACTTAGAGCACCTAGCAGAGAAGGGAAGGCACACAGGCGACAGCTCATACCTGAAGAAGATATGAATGCGGTCAATGTATCTGCAGAAGAGGCGGATGGGATGGGCCACCTCAGTGGCAATATCTTGGAAGCTAAGGAAGTCATTTGGCATCTGTGGTGGGCCAGCCATCTCGCTGGCTCGGTGAAGGCCCAACACCAGCAGGTCCATCACCAGCCCATAATACTGAACAATGAAGGAAGCAAACTGCAACCCCCGAATAATCCCGTAGGAGTTGGTGTGGTTCATGTCCTGAGGAAACAGAAGAGAGCTATGAGAGTCTGACTTGACTAAGCCCCTCAGTCCTTTCACAGATTAGGTTACTGGCAGTTCAAGGGCTACTCCAACAATCACTCCTCAGCCGAGCTCTGGTAGCACTCCTAGCTTCCCAATCCTTCAGCCTGCCCTCCCGCTCACTCTGGCAAAGTCTTGTCTTCCCCAAACAGACGAGTAGACAGGAAAGGACTTTATAACCCTCACAGCCCTCTCCCCTTTTCCCATAGGCTAATCCTTACCTTGTAATTGATCACCACGTTGTTCTTAGCTGTCATGTAGTCAGCAATGTTATGATCAACGATGAGACGCAAGAGCCTGTTGAGCAGCGTCAAGTCTATCTTCTCATACATCTTCTCAAACCGGGATTCCAGCATCACATTACACTCCCCCTCACATGTTTCCCAGACATCCTGTAGATTGTTAATGCCTGAGGCAACATAAAAAAACCAGTCACACCATCAGCAATGCTATTCCCTCACTCCATTAGCACCATCCAGGCAAGGGACAGAACATTTTCAAGCTCTCCGCTGTCACTCCTTTTAGTCCACCTAGTCTTTTATTGAAGAATCTTACAGGAAAAAATGGGGACTTATGAAGATATCAATCATGAATCTTCAGAGACGGTGCCCTCACAGTGTATGAAGGTCTTTTTAATTTAGTGACTCCACCTTTTGACAGTAAAATATCTAGCTACTGTGCTGAAAGCAAGCTACAGATGCTAAAAAACAAATGTAAATGATTTTCAAGAGGAGAGTCCAGGAAAGGACAGCTGACCCCCACCTCCACCGCAAAGAACTCCTGTCTAAAAGCAAGACTGGTGCCTTCACTGACCTTGACACCACTTGTATACCAGCAGCGGAGGTGGTTCAGTGTCAGCAGGTTTGATCCAAGGAGGGAAGAGTCTTCGCTTGTCAGCCTCATACCACAAGTACTGATCCAAATAGGCATCTGTAATCTTTTCCAGGGGTTCAACATCGTAAACAGGAACCAAGTGACTATAGAGGTCCATGAACTCAATACCCACCTAATCAAGAGAAGACACCAAGCTGGCTTACACTAAGGACACAAGGACTGGATGTCAATTAGTCTGAATGCAGAGAAGTAATTAAGTCAAAGCACTCTAAAGATACTGCTAGTCAAGACATTTACCTCCTTAAAGGCTCTCTGAGTCAGAAGGTGTCGTTTGATTCTGGACAGAGCTTCATGGGGATTATCATACGCCTGCTCGATAAGACCCAACTCCTCTCTCTGTGATTGATTCAGACGGGATTTCACACTGAAAACAAAGAGCATTGCTCCTATGTCCAAGCATTGGTAGACAGAATGACACCCCCTGCTCCCCTATGATCCTAGAGGGCAGATTCTTCACAATCGGACAGGACTGTGAGGCACTCTCCAATTACAACTCCTCCCATATGGCCACACTGCCCAGTGACTCCTAGGACATGGCAGCGCCTGTTCCCACCCATGGAGCAGAGCCTGTATGAAAATCCCAATAAACCACATCAAAAAGCCTGAGCAGTACAGTATGGGCTGGAGCCCTCAGTCTATAGCTTTGAGGGTGTTTCCCAACATAGATATCAGGCCCTCAGCAGCCTGCAACACTCTTTCCTCTCCTTACCTGTAGGCTTCCTTCAGCCTTTCCAAAGCTAATATGAGCAGCTTGGTGTCATGCTTGTAGGAGAGCGGAGGGAAGGGGATGGGCGAGAACCTCCTGCTTTCCAGCCAGTGCACAGTGGTTGTGTACACTGCGACAGCCTCCTCTGCAGTGATGTAGGGGCCATCCTGTAAACAAACCGCAGCAGCACTGTCAGTGGCCGTCTTAGCCCCACTACAGAAAGTCCCAAGCCCTGTTTGCCCCTAGCCCCACCTTCAAGTAATTATGCTGCCTCTCCTGCTCAGCTTTCAGATAAAGCCTGGTCAGCCGACCCAGGTTCTTCTTGCACACTGTCTTGTCCACAGTGGCACCCCGGCGGATCCGCTCTCTGTTGTAGTGAGCTGTGTTAGTCCACCAGTCAGCCTTTGCCTTCACATATCTCAGAATCATGTTTTCAATGGGAGTTGGCAGCCCTGGAACCTGGGGAGGAGCAGTAGTTAGGAAGACAGGAGTTCTCCTCATAACTGACTGAATTTAAATTGAAGAGAAAGGCCATGTGAGGTACTTGCCTTCCAAGGGATGTTGGCCTTCCAGCACCTCCAGGCCTCACTCAAGTGCTGCAGGATGGTCCTGGCTTTGTTTTGCTTGATCCCCTCTGGCATCATGTCTAGAATATCATGCATAACTGCAGCTCTCAGCTCCAGGTCAAAGTGAGATTCTACACGCTGCTTTGTTACAGTTTTTGCAACACCCTTTGAGTGACGGCCTGGAAAAGAACACACTTTGTGAGCCTGTAGGCCACAAGGGGCAGTGTCACTTTGCCTCCCATTGTGGGATCCACACACAAAGGTGCAGAATTTCTGTAACTCAAGACAACTGGAGTCCAAGCAAATGGCATAGCAACGAACTACACAAACAGCGGAAGTGAACCACCCAAGGCCACTGTGCTGAGGGAGAAGACAGTTAATAGGCTACGTTTTTCACAGAACTCCATTAAACATCAGTTCCACTGGAAGTCTCTTTGGGCTCCTGTGAAACTGATGTTCCCTAAAGAATTAACGAATTGCTCTCGCTATTAACATTTCATGCCCAGTTGCCATGTTAAGTGCTTTTCTTGGACAAGGAGGCTGGAGTTAAATGCTGTCTCCTTGTCAGCTCTACCTTCACCACACAAAGCCCGTCCAGCTCATCATCTTATTGCACATACCTTCAAACTGCCTGGCCAGCAGGTTTCCCAGCCAACGCTCCAACAGTGGGGTAATGCCTCTCATGAAGAACAGCCATACCCTCCAGCCCGGAGCCCAGAAGCCACAGCCAGGACCCTTCCCCACAGGCCCCTGATGAAGAGAGGCACAAAATCTGCATGTTACTTGGTGACATTCCAGGAGTCACTCTCTCTCTCTCACCTGCATTGTGGCCGACACTATTGCATGGGGAAGTGGTACTCACAGTGTTAAATCTGTAGTAGATGAGATGCTTCAGGTCCTTGCACATACGAATCTGCCTCATTAGTTTGTACTTGTACCTGTACATCCCTGTCAGCTGTCCCACATGGGCGAAGATATACTGCAAGCCATCTGCCAACTGAAACACAGCACGCACGATTAGACGATGGGAATGCACGATACCTACAGGAACTCTCTGGATGCCACGCTTATTATGTTCCCAGTAGTAAAGAGTACACATTCTTATAAGCACAAATCCTATGGGTCGCGCAGCCCTACCACATGCAGTCAAGTCAGCAATTGAAGTGTGGTTAAACTGCCTCAGTCTGAGCTATTCCACAACTCAGATTCAGCCCAATCCCAGGCCTGACTCATATTGCCCCAGCTCCCTTCCTCCTCCAGGACAGAGCACCAGACAATGGCAATCATGCATTCCATACAAGTTAGCCACCTGGTTCCCCTCACCCGGCGCCCCACCACTTTTATTACCAAATTAGGCTTACCTGAAACGCGTCTACATTTCCCAGTCTGTACTGGACGTGGCTATCCACCACCAGTTTGGTCAAACGCAGAACCTCTCGGCACAGATGGAAAGCATTACCAAAACGAGACTTCTTTCTTTCCTGAGAAGGGAGAGACCAGAGTATAAGGATTAGAAAACATATTGCTATGGAATGGCTAGGCAGCTTCCACTCACTCATACAGTTCGTTTTTGAAGTGAACAGCCCAGGGCCAGCAAGATTAGCAGTAATAGCCCTTAAAGAGCATTTTATCTCAAGGTATTACCCAGACTAAGCAGCCTGAAGTTAACTTTTTGCTTCAGAGACACACTTTTGCCACACAAAGGCCACTAAAGCCAATTCTCCCCACTCCCTTCTTAAGAAAGGAGCGAGGGCCTAGGAATCTACCCAAATCATCAAAAAGGTGGGCTGTGCAAAGAGATAGAGAAAAAGAAGGATGGATGGCTGATGTTGCTGCTACACTAGTCATCCAAGACTTTTACTATAGAGATTTCTGTAGAACCAGAGAGGTTGACTTGGAACTGGAGAACATCATTCCATAGGGGAAAGACATGGACTGGTACCTTGGTGGTGAGGGTCTTGACTGGTTTGAGATTAAAGTTGTAGTCCAGATGAAGATAGTTGAGGTTCTTTCTGTGGATCAGCAAGTTCAGCATATTGTAACCCTGGCGGCACACCTGCAGCCCGACCTCCACCCAGTCCAGCTTTGTTGACTGGAAGAACTTTGTTGCCTTGAAGGAACGGAACAGATACCTGGAGATGGGGAGAGAACAATGGAATCAGCTGCACCCCAAGACAAACCAGAGAGAAGCTCCCAAGGAAACAGGGTTTCACGTAAGGCCACACTGGGTCACATCAATGGTCCACCTAGCCCAGTATCCCATCTTCCCACAGTGGCCAATGCCAGGTGCTTCAGAGGGAATGAACAGAACAGGGCAACTACCAAGTGATCCATCCTGTCCGCCATTCCCAGCCTCTGGCAAACAGCAATCCTTGCCTATCTGGCTAATAGCCACTGATGGACCTATCCACCAGGAACTTATCTAGTTCTTTTTTGAACCCCATTAGAGTCTTGGCCTTCACATCATCTTCTGGCAAGGAGTACCACAGGTTGACTGTGTGTTGTGTGAAGAAATACTTCCTTTTGTTCGTTTTAAACCTGCTGCCTATTAATTTCATTTGGTGACCCCGTTTTGGTGTTATGAGGAGTAAAGAACACATCCTTTACTTTCTCCACGCCAGTTCCAATTCCAGTATATCTTTTCTGAGACGGGGCAACCAAATCTGCATCACTTACCTCTTCTTCTGAGCCTTGGGAGGTCTGTGCTTGAGTGCATTCAGGACATAGTACTTCAGCAGTTTCTGGTAGGAGACCCTCACTTTTACTGGCTGCCCTGCTGGGCAATGCTCTCGGTACCTGAGGGGACAGACCACACACTTCAGGGCTCCACGTAACACTCATTTTTATTCCCCAGATTGTAAGTGATGCCACTCAGAGACAAGCTAGCCAGCAGAAACCTTTGCAAGGTCTCCAGCAATACTGTTACCACCTGTGGCTTTTTTCTGTATCACCTCTGCCATACAGAAAGAGGCTAGAGAGGAAGCTGCTATTTGGAGCCCCTCTACACAACCTCCATGCTTAACATGGAGGCCCCAGTACTATGCAATCCAACCAAGTCAGATTCATTAAGAAGCAGGAAACTGCATTAGTTCTACTACTGTAGCAGTACAGACATCTCCCTTAATGCCACAGGTACAAAACCACCAATGCTCCAATAAAGTGCGTTACCAGTTCTTGACCAATGGGATGTCTAGAGCTCTGCGTGTCCTGCCAGATCTTAAGTTAAAGGGTCGAGGGGCCCACAGCAGTGCAATGCCATTGGCTGTGTTGTCCGTGTACAGCGGGGTGTCTTTCAGGAAAGGCTCCACAAATTCTGGTAACTCAAATTCTTCATCATCATCAGGCAATGGTTCCTGACTCTAGAGTGTGAAAATGCCAGACAATCAGCCCTGCACATGCTTCAGCTCAATCTCCCAAAAGTCCTAATTAAACAATGGAACTGGGATGGCTACACCATCACAGAGGAAAAGCAAGAGTTAGACAGACAGTGCTGACTAGCCCAGGGGACAGTGCGAACGCCACATGTGCACTGATGACCTCTGAATCGACTCCGACTTCAGGACACAGATCCAGACATCAGAGTGGGTAACTCAAGGGAGACGCCCATTCAATGCCAGCAGCACCGATTAGAGCAAACAGTCTGAAACTTTTAACAACAATAGGGTGAATAGATGCTGGGCTGTAGGAGCACAAGTGTAACAATAACTATGTGAACAGTGCCTCTGCACCTGAAAACCAGGGTCTGGTTTTGGTTATCTCTAGCGGCAGAAAAGGTCCTGAGTAAAGTAACAAAAATAAAGAGTCACTAGAAAGGGTTAAGGAAGATTTTAAAGTAAGTTCTCGTGGACAAGAGCATGAGGAGACATGATTAGTGAAGAAGTGTAATTTGGTGTCCCTGCTCTCAAGTGCTAGGAGGCAGTAAGTAAAAGGACCCTTGAAACAGAGGCAACCAGTTTAAATGGAAGAAGGGAAATGCTTTACATGCTGTTGTTATATTGTGGAACTTGAAGCTGCAGTATTACTGAGGAAAAATAATATTCAGAAAGGATCAGAGATTTATATGAAGGACCTAGAAGGACCCAGCCTAATCTGCAGTGCCACAGAGCTAGGGATCCTCTTGCACGGAATCACAGGTTTAATCACCAGTTGGGGTCAGTCCTTTTAGAGAGACGTTTATGCTTCTCCCTGAAGTATCCATGCCTCTCACAATCATACAAGTTACCATACTAAACTGGAGCCTCTAGCCTTTACACATGGCCTGTGAGACTATAAGCCAAAAAGACCACCTTCCATCACTCCCAGCACAGCGCATCCCTGGCTCATGGACCCTCCCAGTAACTCACCTTGACAGAGTGCCTGTGAGAGATGGGATTGATCAATGGATCAAAGTAAAATGCTGGCAGGTCAGGATCCTCTGTTTTAATGAAGACCACATTAGGAGTGTGATACCTGCAATATACAAATATTACAGTGTCTTAAGAATGCAACTTCTCCACACCCTGCCCGCAGTGGGTGCTGTACTCACCAGGTCAGATGTACGTGGTGCGGCAGGTTGTTGTACAGATATGGGAAGGCAATCTTGTACTCTGTCCTGATTGGCTGTCTAATGATTATTTTATTGATGTCATTGAATTCATTCCAATCTTCATCCCTTAAATCAGAAGAAAAGAGGTCATTAAACGAAAGCGCAGAATGTGACAAGAAGGCAAAAGACTTGGATCAAAGACACAAGGCCAGTGTCTCCAAACATCTTTCTAACTTCCTTCAATACTGATTCAGACTTTAAAGAAGCATATTACTAAGACCCACTAATGCTCCTCCTTGAGGGACCTAAACCACCAGCATTTCACTTGGGTCTAAACTACACATAGCAGCTCCCACCCACAGACCAGGCAAGTACTTTTTTTCCCTTCCCTTCCCACCAAAACTCATCACTTACTGCAGGTTAATATCTCGGACCAGAGGCTCGAACTTGGGGCCCCCAGGAATAGCCATGTTCAGAGCCTTGGAAGTGAAGAAGGCCTTCAGATCAAACAGGTAGAAGTAGTTGTCATCCACGAGATCGGTCAGCAGCTGATTGGCCAGTCGGTATAATGTGGACATCATCGGAAGAGTGAACTGCCAGCGCTGGTACGTAGAACCATTCACATACCTGAGAAAGGAACAATGCACCAATCAGGCATTGCAGGACCAGTAGGTTACAGAGCTGCTCAAACCCATCGCATCGTCAAAAAGTAACAGCCATGTCACAGGTTCTTCCCCAGCAAAAGCAAAGACTGCGTGGTTATTCATACCCACTCTACACAACAATGCATCTCCACCTGCCACTGACCAGATGCTAAACTCACCTCTCCCCCGGACAATTTTCCCCCTAATACTCAAGATTTAGACATTAACATTTGGCACTATAGACAACAGCTCTAAGCAGCACATAGTATTACTGAAATTTCTCCCCACTAGCTTGTCAATAAACAAAAGAACTTCTGGTTCATCAAAAGCAGATGGCATATGCTCCAGTCTAAGCATCATGCATGAAAAACCCATAATCCTTGTATGGCTGCCTCAGTCCTTCATGCTTCTAGGAAGAGAAATGGAGTTTCATCAAATTGACTGTGCAGAAGTCTTTCAAACGAAACCTTCAAGGCAGGAGGATCTTGCTGGCTCTGCACTGACACTAAAGGTCCCAGACCAGTTTTTGTAAGAGTATAATTTGCCTAGGTGTCCTTGGCAAAATATTTCCCCTTGCCACAGTATGTTGCATATCATCTAATGTCTTTCTCCCTAAGGCTACAGAATTTCATACTGCTGAGTACAGAGTTTATACAATGCTTTGGTATTCTTTACAATGAAAAAGTGCTACCAGAAAAGGATACCCACTTCCTGTTGTCTTTCAATGGCTGGTGGTCATAGAACCAGTCCAGGACAGGGGCATCTTCCTCTGGGTCCAGCTCAAGCTGTATTGCTTCCAGGGGTTCCACATCCAGGATGTTGTCAGCATAGTCAAGAGGGGGCTCCTCATCATCAAATGGTGGGAACCTCATCCTTTTGAAGTGGCGTCTGTCTCTCTTCTCTCGTCTCATCATGATCCACATTGACCTGGGATGAACCAAAAGCATTAGATCCAGCCAATACTGCAGATACAAGAGAGATCAACCTGAAGATCCCCATGTCTGATTACTGCAAGTGCTTACCCCCACTGTGAGATGTAGACTGGTTCTATGACCCAGGGAATCTCATTCACGAAGGAGATCGCACCAGTGATGTGGTACAAGACTGGGACATCTCGTATTTGTTCCCAGGGCATCGGCATGTTCTCCAAGAGCTTTAGGACAGCATGAGGCATGTACTTCAGGGCACTGCAGAAAAATCACTTGAGTTACAGTCAGTATTCTTAGAACAGGCAGTAACTAGCTCCCCTCTCCCCCACAACTGAAACCCAAATTCAACCTGGAAGGGCACTGAAGACCAGATGATGTTTAAAAGGCCTCTCCAATTAACATAAGGGAACAGCAATGACTAAGGGTGGCTGATCACTAGATATCATTGGTTTACTTCAGCCTTACACACAGTGCAAACAGAGCTTTCCTGCAGAAGTAGTCCCAAATATAGTAAAGTGGTTAGTGCTAAAGCAATACCCCCCCCCACAGTTATGTGCCCTCCTTGTGTGCAGTAATCCTGAGACAGGCTTTAAGAAAAGAGAAACTCAGGCAGCCACCCTATAATTAAACAGTTTCTCTTAAGCTTAATAGGCAAACATAGCAGGCTTCCCTCTCTGAATATCCCCAGAACTGAACAACTCATTTATTTTGTAACTTTCACTGGCGTGAAACTTTAAATGTGTGTTGGCTCATCTTTCAGAGGGGATAGAGCCATACAGCTAGCTGATCAAAACCTTCAATCTGATGGTCAGGATATCAGCATGCTTCCATAAAGCCCATGGTAAACTGGGATTTTAATCAACTCTGTTACAGGGAGAGGGAAAATAGAAATCCAATGTCTAAGAATTACTATGCATTAAGGACTGCCTCATTTTTCCACGGACTGAGGTGAAGCTGACTGGTCTGTAGTTCCCCAGATCCTCCTCCTTCCCTTTTTTGAAGATGGGCACTAGATTTGCCTTTTTCTAATCTCCTGGGACCTCCCCTGATAGCCACAAGTTTTCAAAGGTAATGGCCAATGGTTCTACAATCACATCAACCAACTCCCTCGGCACCCTCTGATGCATTGAATCTGGCCCCAGGGACTCGTGCATGTCCAGCTTTTCTAAATAGCCCTGAACCTATTCTTTCACTACTGAGGGCTGCTCACCTCCTCCCCATTGTGTGTTGCTACTAAAGTAATCGGGAAGGGGACCTTGTCTGTGAAGGCAGAAGCAAAAAAAGTATTGAGTCCTACAGCTTTTTCCACATCATCTGTCACTATGTTGCCTCCCCTAATCAGAAAGGTACCCACACTACCCACACTTCCCCATATCTTCGTCTTGTTGCGGACACTGCTGTAGAAACCCCACCAAGTCTCGGTTATTCCAATCACATCATTAGTTCCCTGACTGTGCTGGACTCCCAATTCTTTCTGCTTGTTTCCCAGGCTTCTTATATTCATGTACAAGCACCTAAGATAACTAGCCGATTGCCCTACCTTCCCTATGTGATAGGGAACATAGAACTATTTGCACCTTTAGAATGTGCTGCCTTATTCCTGTGAATGTCCTTCCAAATTAATGGACCATCCAAACACTGTTCTGCTATGGATCAGCAAGGAAAGTGTTTATGTCAATACTGAAACAGTTCGGCTGAAACACTAACCCCAGTGAGTGAACTGCTCTATTCATCTTAATTAGCTCTGCAGCCTACATGCAGTCTCAGGAACTCAGATGTGAGTTTACATGTGGAAGGTTTTTTGAAACCAAAAGCCATTGGTCTGTATTTATTTATATTACTGTAGCACATAGGAGCACATTCATAGACCTGGACTCCATTGTGCAAAGCACTGTACATACACAGAACAAAAATATGGTTCTTCTTTGAGACAGGGACACCACACATCCAGAGAAATTCATCTAATGGATTTTTAAGGTCTCTGCATATGACCAAGAGTTAGCAATGTTTACAACCTCCTAGGGCTGGCCCTTTGAGTCTGCAAGGCAGAGAAACCCATCTCTTGCATTTGAATCCCCCAACCACCATGTAGCGGGCATCCTTCTGTCCTCCTTCAAGCTTTTTCTTAAAAAGAACACTACTTCTACACAGTAACATTTACTCAATAACTCAAACACAACCTCCTTCCCATTCCACCCTATTCTATTTCTGTTCCACTGAACACTTAGTTAGCTCATAGTCCATCTTCCAAACACTTTACAAGAACTTATTTCTGTAGTATTCTCTTTTATGCACAGAGTTTAGACTGAAAACTCTCTAGGGAAGGTCTTGTATCTCTTCGTGCTCTCTACAGATGACAGTATACCTACTGTAGTGGTGTAGTGTAGTATACTGCTTACAATTCCACACTTCAGGAATGGGGCGCCTATGATAGGATGTTGATGGGTAGGGCACATACTTTCTCCAGATATAGATTAGGATGCTCATTGCTCTCCTTACCCCAAATAAACCCGTTTGTCATGCCGAAACTTCCTGTTAGTCATGTCGCCATGGTCCCGGATAATTTTCCTCACGTGTTCCGGGGGCATGTCCTCCTTCTGGGCATCCACAAAACCAAATTTCCTCTTCTCTGCATACCGCTTTGCCTGCAGCTGCTGCCATTTTCGGGCTGCACAGACAAGAACACACACAGTCCATCTCAATCCATGGCACCAAGATATAAGAGGGTACTCCAAAGCAACATGAGTCCAAAATTATATGGATAATAAAATTACTCAGAGCTCTACAAGTTAATGCTAACACTGTTTAAAAGTTCCATGCTTCAGGGTTTATACCAGAGATCTTCAATCAGTGGGGCACTGAGGAATGTTCGCAAAGTGAGGGGGGGGCGCACAGGCCCACCCCCTGGGGAATGGGGAGGAAGCACCCCGCTCTGCCTTGAGTTCTGGCTCTGGGCCTGGCCACAGCAGCCCAAGAGACAGCCTCGGCCTCTGGCCCCAACCACAGCCCCCAGACCCGACCAAGGCCCAACTCCCAGCCCAATCATGGCTCCCCCTCTCAGCCCCAGCTGGCAGCAGAAAGGTGGATGGAGTGAGGGGGATGCAGGGGTCAAATGTTTGACGACCACTAGTTTATATCATGTCTAACTACTAGGGATCAGGAAAATGTTCTCTCACATCTTCCTGCAGCTGGGTTCTTGCACCTTCCTCTGAGCTATGTGGTGCTAGAGCCAGGATACTGGCCAAGATGGACCCTGGTGTGATCCAGTCTGGCAGTTTCTTTGTTCAGTCTTTGCATTAACATTCTCCTCTAAGTCTCCCAAGGTTACATTCGCTCTGATGTATATCCACTAGTGATAGCAATGGAGTGCAAGTCATCACAGACTAGCTGCTGTGATTTTAGTTGCCATGTTGTTTACTCTGAACAGCGTTAAACAATAACTGCTAAGATGCAGCTGACAGCAGCCTGTTTAGGTCAGCATTTTCACAGGCTGTAATATAATAGTAGGACAAAACCAGCAAAAAAAAGACAAATTCACCACAAAGGACGGGAACTAAACAGTCTAGCAAGCAGAATAAGCTGGCTGACATTACCTAACTCAACGATACAGAATTCTCTGTAGGGCACAGCGGCTACCCGGCCCTTGGATGGTTAGTGCAAGAACCTGGGACCCCTCTGTGCTGTCATGGCGGCAGGCATGCATACCCCTCCCCGCAAAGGCCCCTCTGTGACATCTCAATAGCGCTCCCACCTTTCTCCTGCAGCTTCTCTTCAGACATGTAGTCAGGCAGCGGAGCCAAGGGGCCGGGCACTGGGGCACAGCCCCCCCCGGTAGGGAAACACTCCAGCCATGGAGAGGCAGGCTAAGGACCAGAGAGAGGAAGGAGGGCAGGCCAAGTCAGGGTCCGCTGCAGCACAGAAACACTCCTAACACCCCCCTTCTTCTCCCCCCAACGCCCCCCATCTCCCAACGCCCCCCATCACACCC